>VZRO01007267.1:332874-410605 GCA_013397915.1 Daphoenositta chrysoptera | reverse complement strand
AGGGACCGGGAAGGGGGGTGCCCCCTCCTCCCCCAGAAATGTGGCTGGGGCCGCGGTTTACACGTGAGTGTCCTGGCCGCGCTCCCGGGCCGCGCCGCCGCTGCCGTCGCTGTCCCCGCTGAGGGGCGAGGCCAATGGCAGCGGGGCGCCGCGGAGGGCCGGGNCGCCCGGGGCGGGGAAGGAAGCCCGGGGCCCGCTCCGCTCCCGGCGCACGTGCTCGGCACCGGCGCCCGCCGCTCCCCGCCCGCCGCCCAGGAATGTGCCTGCGCCGCCTTTGTTAGCGCGGGAGCCGCCGGCCACCTGCCGGCACGCGGGGCGGCTCCGGAGCCGTGCTGGGCAAGGCGGGCGTGGGGCGGCTGGACTGCAGATTGGCAGGGCTGCATTTTGGAGGGGGGCGGTGTAGAAACGACGGAGCTGCGTGATCTTTAAGGCCCCTTCCAACCCAGACCATTCTAGGATTCTAGGGAATACTTAGACTTCTGAGTTGGAGGGTCCAGCTGTAGATCCACAAAAAATTGCGTTCTGGGAGTGTCAGAAAATGGTAGATGCAAGCTTGAAGTACAAAGCAAAATCTGCAGAACTATGCATGAGCTTGCAGTGACAACAAAAATGGGATGTGGGTGGATCAGCTGACATTGTTGGAAAAGGCAGGCTTGTCCTAAGCAAAAAGGGCAAATCTGAAGGTTATACCCATGTCAGTAGTTCACCTTCAGCATGGCCAACTGTTCAGCTTTTCAGGTTTGGGTGGTAGCTGGAGGATCTGGCTTTTAGAGTATCCAGATCTGCTTGTGCATATCACTCTTACCCAACGGTCTCTGGGCAGGGAGCTTGAGCAAGAGAGCTTGTCATAGTCTATTTAAAGTTTCAAATACGTTGATGATGGTAGCACCTCAATTCAGAGATTTATCCTATTTGTCTTTTCCTTTGTATTCCTCGGCAAATTTCCGATGTGTAGATATCGCTAGACTTAGATATTGACAGATCTGAATTGGCAGTGAGCAGATAACTGCCTTTTTTAAAAATAATGAATGGCCCATATTGTGTGTGCATCTGAGTGCTCGTGATTAGTGGAAGCTTCATTCCTGCTGTACCAGAAGCACGGCAGAGTACATTTTTACCTGTTGGTGTAATGAGGTGATTTGCTCGTGTAACTTTGACTCGTGAAGCTATTTAGACCTTTCTGAATAATGTACTTAACATGGAAATCACCAAATGTGGTTTTATAGCTCTTTGAGGCTTAGTGGTGTAGCAGATACAGGGTAATATCTTGTGTAGTTAATGTCCAGGCAATCTTGGAAGGAAATTTCTAGCTGAAATACTAGCAGTTGATGTGAACTACGTAGGCACTTGAGGAGTCCTGTAGCGTTGGACTTCGAATGTGAAAGATTCCAAAAGTACTCGTTTGACTTCGTGGTAATAGGCAGATGTAGTTTTAGAGATGGCATTCTGCAAATGCTTTTCTCGCTGACACATTCATGCTCTCTCTGGTCTTCCATTTGTCAGCTCGGACTCGTGTTTGCAAAACTGCAAACTTAACTTTTAAACTGCTCAAGAGCATTTAAGGTAATTGCAGTGTAGGTACCGGGACAGTTCCTTTGTGTGGTTTAGATATGGCTGTAAAGTTTTAATAGAGTGGATAAAAACTGTTAACTGTTGAACGCATGGTCTTTAACACTGTCAGAGCTGTGAGCAGGCTTTGAAGACTTTTGTGTTAATTGGCTCTTAATGCAACATGTTAATCGAAGTTGCTTGCTTTTTTTGGTAGGAAGCTGTGATGTGTCTGTAAGTGCTTTTTAACCTGAGTCCTCTTGTAATTATCAGTGATACTGTGTTTCTAGCATGAAATGAACTTCCACAAACATTCTCTTTTGGAAAACTGTCAGAATTAAATTACCTATTACAGCTGATAGATGCAAATGAAAGTCCTGAATACAATGTAGCCTGGTATCTTAATTCTATAAAGGTGACTGAATAAGCTAGTTTATGTTGAACAGAACCTGAAATCAAAGCTGAAACTGTAGAACAATAGCTAAATTAGAATCAAGTTGCAAACCAGTTGAGCTTGCCTTTTGTATTGTAATACCTGCTTAGTAGTGAAATGTGAACCATTCATCTACTGAATGACTAAGCTGGTGTTCAAAGCTAAAAATTTCCATGTTGCTGGTGCTTGTTAGGGATTAGATATTTTAAAGTCTTTGCTGGATATCATCAGCAAAAAAGTTCTTGAGCTGATGCAATTAAGACTTCTTTTCCCACATTTTTTTTCCTCCTATGGGCAAACCTGCTTTCTGGATAAAAGTTTGGATTAGGTGTAATGTATTTCAGAAAAGATCCCTGGCTGTCATTTTAATACATTCAATAAAGGTCCCAATTGAAAAGTATTGAACTTGGGCTTTACTTTGTTAGGTTTTGGGGTGGTTCTGCTCACTTGCTAATGAGTTATGCAGAACGGTCTTGTGGTTGAAATAGTTACTGGCAAGCATCTAAGTATGCCTATCCTGCTTATATTCAGCAGTGGAATGAAGTTAATGTTTTTGTGGTCTCAAAATAATTTGCTTTAGTTTTATTGCTTTTTCTCGCTATGCCTTGGAAAGCATATTTTTTCTAAAAAAAAATAGCCTTAAACTATGTATAGAAAACAGAGGGTTTGCTGAAAATATGATGAACTTGCTGCAAGCCCTGGATTTCCATGGTGACTGTGTAGTGCATTCACTATCCCCACAGTAAAATAAGGTGTTTCTTCCTTCAGACGATGTGCAGCTATGCATTTTCCATCTCAAGGGTTATCAGAAGTTTGAAACCATGAATAAATGATGTAAATGTTAAATCTCGTATCTCAAGCATTCAACCCTGAGGAATACTGTGAAATTAAGCTTATTTATGGACTTTTAATCTGCTTCCTATTTGTCTGCATTACATGGAGGCGCAAGGTGGAGAAAACGGCAGCAATGAGCAGCATGGGGAGGCACTGAAACAACATTCTGATCCTGTGCTGCAGGAAAGCTCCCGAGCACCGATCCAGTCAAGGATTAGACAGGAGCCCTGTAAATCCTTGCTTTGCGCTGCACCCTGTAGCCTGAGTCAGCTCAGTGCTGCTGCGCCTCTGCCCCTTCCCCAGTCCTGGGCAGTGATACCTGCCCGTTCCCTCAAACACTGAAGGTACAAGGAAGCTGGGCCATGAGCCCTGCTCTGCTCTTTCTCCTGCAGTGCTTCTGGACAAAACTGACGGGACTCTGGAAAGAAGGCAGGGCTGTGCTAAGATAAGGGCTTCTGTCCCTGTGTACTTGCTGAGGTTTTTTTTACGGGCAGTGCAAGGTTATATGGAGAACTTTACGGAAGAGTGCAGTCTTCCCCTCATCAGTATGGATATTAATCAACTAGATTTTAGATCAGGTTCAAAACCACAGGTAAAATGTTTTCTTGTAACTCAAAATTTTAATTAAAGAATGGTTTCACACAAAGGATACAAGCCCGTTTATTCTCACTCCTACTGATACTGCTTGCAGGAAGCTGCTGAAGCTTTTGGTTATTCACTTTCTGTCAAAAGTGTGGACTGTTAGTGAGAGTCTGAAGCAAATAAATAAGCAGCTATTGGTGTATTCCTCAAAGGGCTTTCCTAATGGTTGTTTGCTCAGCCAGGAGAACAGGAAGAGTTGGGGCTTTTGGTAGATACTTGCTGCCTTACAGTATGTTCCTTCTGGAGAAAATTGCACTCAGATTTGCCCTGAATGTTGCTTTTAAGTCCTGCTGTTCCTCATGCTTCCTCAAACACTTTGGATATCCTTGGATATGAGAGACTTGGGAATACCCATTGAGTATCTTTGGAAGTAAAGGATGGAGTCCCCATTCCATGTAACTGCAATAGTGGTGTGAGACCTGCAGCAGGAGAAATATGCAGCCTTCAGAGCACTATCTGTGCTCATCTTTGTGCCATTGCTGAAGTGTCTTGGTTTTATTTGGTAGTGATGCTCTAAGTAGTTGGCTTGGGACTTTTTAGGTAAGAAGGTTTTTGTGAGCAGTACTGTATAGAATCACTTTTGATGTGAATGCAATTTTCCATTCAAGTGCCTGTCTTTCTAGATTAAGGGCATATCCCTGGAGAGCTTCTTAAGTTTAAGATAAGGGAGATGTGGACGGTCTCTCTGTATATCTGTGCTCAGAGCATAGAGAGGGTGTGACACTTGTGCACCCCCCAGATACCGCCTAAGTAAACTTACTGAGTTGCAAGCGCCTTGAGCCTAAACTCAGGCTGTGTAAGTGGTTCAAGGTAATCTACCTTAAACAGCAATTTATAAATTATTTTTCTAGTAGCAAGTAATTCACATGCAGCTGTCTGCAGAGAAATACATGAGCTGCTGGGAGGTGCTTTAAAATGCTTGTGACTTTTGTGTGGTCTGTACTGTTCCTACCTGTTTCGTTCATTTTCATTGCTTGAAATCAATGTTTGAGCTCAGTATCAGCTGACACTGATACTTAGCCAGCTTTTGTGTGTCTTGGCTGCATCTCCCCTGCATAAGCAGTTTAGACACAGTTTTAAGTTTGGCTGTCTGGATCATGGTATTGGTAGGATTCTACCTATTTAACTGTAGCTTGCTAATGAGGTAACTAATACCTATGTGGCTCCTAAAAACACTTAGTAGGTAACAGGTGAGTGGATAAAAGATTGCTTTGCAGTTGAATGCTTGACATCAAAACAAGGTCTTACAGTCAAGATTAAAAGGCTTATTACTTTTGGTAGTACAGAATTGTCAGCTGTTCTATTTTAATGAAAAGCTGTGCAAGAGTATGTATATGTTTTAAGCTGCCTTTAGGAGTTCCATATGATTTATTTCCTAAGAATTCCTGCCCTACTGCTAAACAGCTTTTCTTCCCAGTGCTGTCTGGCTGCCTTAGCAAGGTACTGTTGCTGGAGTGGTGTGCCTGAGGGGGCTGTTGTTTGCTGATAGGAGTGAGTTCTTGATGTAGTTCCTAATCTCTTCGAATTGCTGTTAGCACGTTCCCAGTTGGCCTGAAACAGCAGTATTGTGCCTGGTATGCTTGATTCTTGTTAAAGAATGTGTTTTACCCCTGAAGGTAAAGGCTCAGAAGAGGCCAGTAATTTGCATTCAAAAGCGTGGTTTTATCTGTCAAGGAAAACTTCCTTCTCAAATAAGGGAGCAAATATGATGCTTTGGAACTTGGTTGAGAGGGACTGTTGACTATTCATTACAGACATGAAGCATATTTCCTACAATTAAGCTACTTCTCGGTTATAATTGCTTTTCCCTACTGATATACCTGGTTGGCAGTTTGAACAGGAGCTACTTGTACTCTGGTAACAAGTCTGTTAATTACGCACTAAATATTGCAACACAGTAGATTGTAGGACTAGACTGTTAAATTTGATGGTTTTTTCCCTTTTGGGATGTTCTGCTAGTCAAGTATAGAACAAATAGCTTTTTACCATTCAAGCAAGGACAGTTCTTCACACTTGAGTAGATGTATTCCATTTCCATTTGCTATTCTCTGAGAACGTGCAGTCATCTAAGGTACATCGTGCTTGCCCATTCCAGAAATTAATTTGACTCCGAATAAGTAGCAGTTATTTGAAAATTCAGAAATGGGATCTTAAAACTTTGGAGTGAAGTGGTCAATAAGCCCACATAAGTGAGGAGTCACTGCAGGTCTGCTGCAGAGCTTACTTCCAGTGAGAGCCGCCAATGATTCTTGTGGATCATATTCTACTATGCTTGAATATAGGAAAGCAGTTTCCAAACTGGCATTGTCCTGATGTATGGCTAGGAGAAATAATTTAGGAAATAGTAATGCCTTGCATAGTGATCATTGAAGGGGGAATTTTTAAGAGCAGAAGTCCATGATGACACTTTATTGAGAATTAGTCTTACTTGGTTACCCTTTTTCAGTCGGAGGCTTTGCTTCCGAGTTAAAACTTAACTCAGTTATGAAATAAGTAGTGCTCTTAAATACTTGAATTACTAACTTAGTAGATTTTTACTTATTGAATAACTGCAATATGTGTAGTCATAAGCATTGAAATACTACTTTCAAGGTTGATTTGTTCCTTCATTTAAGTGTGGGTAGATATTGGTTGTCTCAAATAGTGACAATTATATGGATCAAACAAAAGGAAGAAATGCAAGAGTTAGACTTGCAGTGAACTTAACCTACTTGGTACAAAGTAGTCCCAGATGTTCTTCCTTAGCTGTGCTTTAAACAATAGAACATGCCAAATACTAAGGTCGTCTTGTTTAAATAGATTACGTTGGATCAAATCCAGCCTTTCTTTACTTTTCTGTACCTAACTTTAAAATGCAGATAGATACAATCCAGAATCCCTACAGAACGTCTCCCTAATGTGGCCAAGTCTCATCCTGGGTGTTGCAACCCTTTGTTAGTCTATGTATGCTTCTAGAGCAAGCCTGGCATCTTGTCTGCTTATAAAGTTGTGGGGTTTTTCCTTAATGCTGCTCTAAACAGATCAAATTATGACCTTGCCCTTTATTTCTGTAAAGGCTGAACACAACATTTAGTGTATGTTTAGCTATGGTTTGTGTAGCACAATGGGGAGGACTATGATATGCAAAGGTCTTGAACAACTGCAGATTTCAGCCGTAGTACCTAAACACCAGCTGTAGCACCAACAAACATAATGGGACTTCCTTTGCTTCGTGGGCTTTGGGTTTCACAGGCAGTAGTGCATTGGTGGTGCTATACTGACCCCTCCTTGGACTGCCAGACTTGTTACACTTTCCTCTGCTAATATGTGTCTGAAGCTTAGAGGAGCCATTTCCCTGAAATGCGTGCACAGAACTGCACTAAGGGATACTTGAAGAAAAGGTGTCACTTGCCTGCATAAAGCTGAGGTTTTGACTGTCTGACCAGGTAAGAAGCTTGTGAAGGCTGAGACGTATGCTCTTGCAAAGCCTAAGATAGTTACATGCCCATTAATACTTAGACAAGTACAAAATCAGATTTGTAGTAATGTACAAATGGGGTTAGTACAGCTCAGCATCACGGAACTCTTCCTCACCTTTCACAAATGCAAGGTCAGATGCTGGGTGTTTATTTAATGGCAGATAAAATGTCAGTAGGGATGCTGGAATTATTTGAACAATATAATGTATTACCTAGTTCAAGTTACAGGAAGAGTGGCTGGCAAACTTAAGCTGGTGTGCGGTAGCCAGAGAAAAAAGTTTGTTCAGATGTGCACTTAATTAGGAGGTTTTTTAAAATGCGTAAGATTTTCCTAAACTCATTTTTAATATCTCATTTAAAAGATATTTTAATAGTCTCATTTAACATTAACAGTCTCATTTAAAAATAGGGTATGAGCCTGTAATTTAAGTATGTTCTGGTTGAATCATATATATATATATATATACACATATATATATAAATACTACTGTTCTGGTGTAATAGATACTTTAAATGGGAAATCCTCAAGTATTAGTAAAGGTACAGAACTGGGTTTCAGGAGGCATTCTCCTGAATGAGTGAATTCATTCAGGGAGAAGTTAAGGTATTTATTTGCTGGAGTGTTTAGAGAGGCTAAAGAATATCTGGATGTTTTAGTTTTACATACAACAGAATCCAAAACTTCAATTTCATGAACCGACCAATTTTCTAAGGGGAAGGTCTGCTGGCTGCAGGAGGAAGCCTATTGATGGAATTAACTATGAGTGCTCTGTCATGGAGTACAGCCAGTGGGCTTTTGCAGTGTCAGTAAAGGGTGAGAGGTCTGACTCCTGAAGAAGGATTAGGCTGACAGTTTTATGTGGGCAAGCTGAGCTTGCTTGGTGACGAAAAGTTAGCAATTCTTTTGTGCTCCCAGCTCCTGCAGTTATACCAGCTCTGCTGATGGGCAGCTTAGTTTTATGCTGGGGTAGTAAATCTCTTGGCTCATGACATCTCTGAGGACAAGAGCCAGCACAAACCTGCAGGTGGAATATGCTGCAGGAAGGGAGAAGTAGGACAGCTGGCAGTCTTGTAATTTTGTGACGTCAGGAAGCTGTGTCTATTCCTGTCTTATTTATAGCAAAACTGTCTATATTGCATTCTACTAATCTGGTGTAGACACAAGACTGAAGTGACAACCAAAGTAGGTTTTTTGCAAGTCTGTTATTTCTCTTGAGTACCTGAAAGCCTTTTGTCTTAATTTGAGCCCTTTGTTTTTGTTTATTTTTTTTCAGATTCCTTGTAGAATGTAGAATATTAGTAGAGAATTAAAATATTAAACTTATACCACTGTACTGAATTCTTGCACCCGTAGCTACAATTTGCTCTGTATGAAAGAATTCTGTGATCCTGGTTGGACAAAGAGAAATTCAGGCCATTGAAACCTATACGATTTTAGGTTTTCAGTTAAATTATGAACTTGACTCTAAACTGGTCAGTTAAAACATCTTAATGATAACTTGCTGGTTTATTACTCTGGTAGTTACCAATGACTACTGTGGTTGAAGTGCATGGAGATTCAAACTAAAGCATACCTTAAGTTACGAAACAAGTGATTTTATCTTAGTACATGTGGGATGCAGGGTTTAAGGTTATCCTAACTCACCTAGTTAGAAGCTTGAGGTTGCTGTTTGGCAGTTGTCAGCATGCAGGAGGTCACAGTAACAGACTTGGAGGAATACTGAGCCATCAAGAGCAAAGAATTCAGTATTACTGTATTGTGGGAGACAGTCCCTGAATGAAAAGTCTTCCCATTTTGTGCTTTCAGATCCAGTAACTCAAGACAAGGCTCTAGTCTTGTTTGGGCTTTTTATCCAGGGCTCCAGCAAGCTTTGGTTTGTTTAACTTGTTGTTTGTGCTGTTCTATAATTTCTTCGCAGGATTGAGTGGGACAAACTTCTGGAGAATGTGCATTGTTTGATCATAAGTGTGACAAAAACTGACAAGCAGGAAGCTTATGTACTCAGGTAAGGCACTGGCTCATTCTTTTAGTCCCTAGGAGGGAAAAGAGTGAAAGCTGTCATATGTGATCCACTTGGCTGAGAATCCAATCTTGGGTTAATGGCCTGCAATTGGTGGCTACAACTTGCAGGGATCTCCTGTTCAGAGGTGCAAATCTCTTCATAGTTGTGTTTCTTTTTTCCTTTAACCAAAAGAATTGACAGAGCTGTGGTGGCTTTGTACCTCGTCACTGAATTTTTTCCATGGGTAAATAAGTGTCCGCAGTACAAAATTTTAGTATTACTTCAGCAGAATAGGCTATAGGTGTCACTTAGAGATCAGCAAAAAAACCTTATCCATAGATCAGCTTTAACTGCAGATAATACAGTCACGTGGAACAACTCTTGCAGCTGACCTAAGGGTATCTGTAAAATCGTAGCTTTCCTGAAACCCTGGAATTGTTGTGTTGTGCTGCAGTTGGTTCTAAGGACACTACTTCTGCCACGTGTTTTTCATCTTACAAAATGCTTTCTTACTTTTTGTACATGAACTTTACAGACACATTTGACATTCTCTGGTTTACTTCAGATTACAAATATTGAAGCTTTTGTACTCTGAAAGACTGCCTTGAGGGCAAGGTTGTGCTAAGAGCAAGCTAGTCAAAGAAACTGTTCAAGTCTTGTTTCTTCAAGCTTCATATATTTAAAACAAAATTCTGAAAAGAGTAACTAGTTGGCACTGCATCCTGGATGAAATTTTGCCTTGACTTTTAATTTGTAAACAGCATTCCAAATTGAGTTATTTAAGCTAATTTTTACTCCCATTGTTCAGTTACCTGATTAAAAGGTACTTGTTAAGCATGTTTAAATGTTCTGGATGTAGTATCAATGCCTATCTCCAGTTCAGTTGGGCTGTAGTTAAGTATCTGACTTAGTTTACATATAGTTAATTTCTGTATCTTATTGATAAGGCATATCATATAGCTAGCTGTGCCTGTGTACCCACATCACAGTGTATTTGTGTTTCTCAGATAGTTTGAGGGTGTCTAATGTGTGTGCCTTTTCCTGTGGGGTGACAGCTCTGTAATACCATGCTTGGAGCAGGTACTTGTTTTGGGAAATCGTAACAGCTCCCAAACGTTAGCTGCATTCTATTGATCTGATTCATTTGCTGATATGTTTATGTGCCATATGCTGAATGTTCACTTAGAGTAATGCATTTGGTTGGGATAAGAACCAAGATCTAACAACTCCCTCCTGGATTGTTTCATGTAGAGCACTTAATATATTCTTAACGTCTCTTTTACAGTGAGAGTAGCATGTTTGTCTCCAAGAGACGTTTCATTTTGAAGACGTGTGGTACCACCCTCTTACTGCAAGCACTGGTTCCCCTGTTGGAGCTTGCTAGGGAGTACAGTGGGTTTGACTCAATTCAGGTAAGGTGTCAGAAATCTTCCTTGGAATGCACAAAAAGCTTTGTACTGCTATTTCAAATTCACTCCTTCTATTAAATATTCTGAAACTTGGACATCTCTGTATGCTTCCCATAATGGGAAGATTGTGATGTAAGATTGCTCTGCTGTAGCATTTGTCCTTTGTGCCTTAGTGGGTGCTAACTAACAAATGCTATTGTGCTGACTTACTTAAGAGTAACTGTGCCCATGCTGTCTAGTGTAAAACAAGTTTGGAGGTAAGCTGTCTCCTGAAGCTTAGAAATTAAGATAGGAATAACCATGTGCTTCTGAAATGGGAATACAGGTAGCAGTGTATCAACAAAGAAAATTTAGGTCCTGTGAAAGTTTACAATAAATGCTCGCACTTTTCTAAATTCTTAGATTCAAGATGGATGGTTATACTTGATATCTGAGATGCACCTTTATTTTTTCCAGAGCTTCTTTTATTCACGTAAGAATTTCATGAAGCCCTCCCACCAGGAGTACCCACATAGGAATTTCCAGGAAGAAGTAGAGTTTCTTAATGAAATTTTCCCAAGTAAGTTGATGAAACTTGAGCAAAGTTGGGTGAAGGGTTGATGTTATTTGAGAAGTGATGAGCAGTACAGTAGGTACAGCTTTGCAAGGCCAAGCATTCAGCAGTCCTTGCATAAAAGTCAAAAGCTGTAAATACTTTCTGAATTTCTGATACTAGCTTGCCAAGATCAAAATTTAAATCATACTAAGCTTGACATTTAACACCTTGTGTTAAGTGGGGTCAGCTTCAGACTTCCAATCACTCTTCAGAATCACACTGCAGAATTCTGAAAGCCCTATTAAAAAGCTAGGATAGTAATTTAAAGTAAGTAATATGCTGAAGAAAAAGGTGGGCTTTCTTCAGAGAAGTTACTATGCTAAAAACTGAATTTAAACATTTAATACAGTTTAAGACTTACAAGAAGAATCTTAAATTTTAAATAGTGACAGGCTTTTGAAGGAACATGGAAGCTGTGGTACTCAGATATCCGACTTATTTGAAAATAAATTATAATCATAAATGCATTTAATAGAGGTATTAAGAGTACCAGGGTTTCTCTCTGTACATAGCTAAACTGTAATATCAATTTCCTGGTAGTAGCCTCTCAGCTGGGGTGTCCAGACCCACTTGTGAGGGAGCTTGCTTTTCTGATTCTTACCTTTGCATTCCTGAAGTTAAATCCCTGGTTACTTGATACAGCTGCTGACTGCATCAGTGAACCTTGTAGGGTTCTGTGAAAGGCCCCTGTCTTTAAATAAGAAATGAATATAATATTTTACATAAATGTTCAGCTGTGGTACATTAACTGGAGGCTTTTTGTCTTGTCTAGATGGAGCAGCTTATTGCATGGGGCGTATGAACTCTGATTGCTGGTACGTACGTGAAGAGTTGGAAGTCTTTGGGGTTTACAGTAGAACTTAACTTGGTGCTGTCAATATGAGTCACATACTCGCTTTGTGCTTTATGCAGGTACCTGTACACCCTGGATTTCCCAGAGAGTCGGATATCCAACCAGCCTGATCAGACACTGGAAATTCTGATGAGTGAGCTTGACCCAGTAGTTATGGACCAGTTCTACATGAAAGATGGTGTTACTGCAAATGATGTCACTCGTGTATGTTTGCTTGAAAACTGAGGTTTTTTGGGGAATGGTGGAAACTGGGCAACAAAATGCTTCATTCACTTACCTTTTAGTACAAGGTTTATTTTGTGGTAGGAGAGATGTCATAGAAAGTGTCAGGTTAATACTTCAGGAGGAAAATGGATTTAACTCTAGAATGTTTTGGGGAATATAACTTCATGTTTTCAATGCTCTTCCTTTAGTGGAAGGAGCAATAAGCAGTGCTTCAGATGATTGAAAGTTTTTACTCTGAAGAATGTAGGAGTAGGAATAAAACCACATTTTGAGTAACTTTGAAGGATATAGATTACAAGGAGTAAGGCTTAGACTGGAGATAATGAATGCAAAGGTTTAGTAGGCATCAAAATCAGGATTAAATCATGGAGCCATTTGAATGAGGGGAAGGGCAGATTTGGGGTCTAAGCATAACTTGATGGGTTTACCTCCTTTTTCCAGATGGGGAAGTCATGTGATATGAACAAATTTTCCTGAAAAGTACGCTGACTTCATCTTGTTTTCCATCTTAGGCTTTGATTCTCATACTGTATTTGCTATTGAGATTTGGCTGTAGCTCAGGTACTGTGTGGTAAATCAAAACACTTGGGATTGCACTTCTTTCTAGGGTATAAAGTAGTGTATCCTTACTCTGGAGTAAATGTAAACAGCCTTGGCTTTGTGGATAGTGGTTGAAGAGAAACTGTTTTCCATTTCAGCAGCAAAAGCAAACACAGTTTGGAATTCTAAGCTGTTTCCTTGTCTTGGATGGATGCAGCTGGGCTCTGTAAGAGGCAGTGGGATAGCTTGCATGCAGCTTGTCACTGCCATTTACGAAGTGACAGGATGCAAAGCAAGGTCATCTACAGTGGTACAAGTAATCAGACTGACTTGTTATTGGGAGAATTCTGGTGTCCTGTTTGCTAAATAAGTGTTCATTCCGCCTTTGGGTGAAATCTAAACAAGTGTAAGGATGCATGATAAACAGAGTTGTTTAACTTTGTTTCAGATGAGTGGAATTCGTGACCTGATACCAGGTTCTGTTATTGATGCTACAATGTTCAATCCTTGTGGGTATTCAATGAATGGGATGAAATCGGATGTAAGTTTTAAACTCATTAATAATTAACATTGCTAATTAAAAGAAGTAAGTATTTGGTGGTAATAATACCTTAATTTTTTTTTTCAGGGAACTTACTGGACTATTCACATCACTCCAGAACCAGAGTTTTCTTATGTTAGTTTTGAAACAAACATAAGTCAGACCTCTTACGATGACCTGATTAGAAAAGTTGTAGAGGTTTTCAAGCCAGGAAAATTTGTGACAACTCTCTTTGTTAATCAGGTGAGTTTTCTTGCATTAGCTTATCAGCTGATGAAATACATATAGACACAAATGAAGCAAGGCTAGAGATTTTTACTGGAGATTAACAGTTTCCAGTTTGCCTCTATATTTGGGTGGTAGTTTCTTTGGAAAGTAAAAGTAGTCTTCAGTCTTGCTTTGGCATATACTACATCTGATCTTTAGAAAACTTAAGAAACAGTAAGACGAGGCATCCCAGTCTCAGTATTCTAATGACTTCCTGTGTAGTTCTGTGTGGGCATAATTTCTTGATTTGGCATTTTTCTGGATTTGCCTTTAACTCAGTTGTAGAACAGCTGCTGTTAATGGTGTTGCTATCAGCTAATCATAGAACCACAAAATTATTTGGGTTGGAAGGGACCTTAAAGATCGTCTAATTCCAACTCCCTGCTGTTGGCAGGGACATCTTGCACTAGACTGACTTGCTCAAATCCCCATCCAGCCTGGCCTTGAACACTGCCAGGGATGGGGCATACACAACTTTTCTCTGGGCAACCTGTTCCAGTGCCTCACCACCCTCACAGTGAAGATTTTTTTCCTAATATCTAATCTAAATCCACCCTCTTTCAGTTTAAATCTGTTACCCCTTGTTCTACCACTACATGCTCTTGTAAAAAGTCCCTTTCCAGCTCTCTTGCAGCCCTCTTTACCCTTCACCTGGAAGGTGCTGTAAGGTCTCCCTAGAGCCTTCTCCAGGCTGAACAACCCCAATTGTCTCAGCCTGTGTCCATAGGAGAGGTGCTCCACCCCCCATAATGGTTCAGAGAACAGCAGTATTATATGTAGGGAGCAGAATCACTGCTTGGGAATTAAATTTTCTGCACCACTGTCAGAAAGAGTTTTAAAACCTGTTGGTAACACTAAGAACCATATATGAAATGCAGTGTGCTAATCCATCTCTAAATGAGAGTTTGAAAAGTAACTTTTCCCCTTTTTTTGTTTTCTAGAGCTCTAAATGTCGCACAGTGTTTTCCTCTGCCCAGAAGATTGAGGGGTTTAAACGTCTTGATCACCAGATTGCCCAATTCAGTGATTATAATTTTGTTTTCACCAGTTTTACAAAAAATCGCCAGCAACAGCACAGTTGATTAAGAATGAAGAAAAAGCGCAAAAAGAAATCCCATATAGAAGGTGGTGGTTGCTTTCTAGTTAATGATTCAGGGGGCCATGCTTTCCACTCCCGCCACCTTGTAGTTGTGGAAAGCCCTAGGTGTAATCATAGTATAACCATTTTGAATTGTATGCATTATTATATCAAGGAGTTAGATATCTTGCATGAATGCTCTCTTCTGTGTTTAGGTACTCTATGCCACTCTTGCTGTGAAATTGAAGTGCATGTAGAAAAATCTTACTGTATGAAACTTTACAACACTTGTAAAAATGATTCAGGTAGAATTACACACAGTATAGTTTTTCTCCAAGTATCACCAAAAATTCCCCACAGACAAGGCTTTCGTCCTCATTAGACTTCAGCCTCAACCTACTCACTGGGGACAGTTCTCTGTTAAATTATCACTTTTTTTTTAATCTATGTTGTGATTTCAGTCTAAAACAGTTTTTGATGAACTTCTATGATTTCTAATGAAACTGATTCCTAATTAACACTTTCATGTTTGGAGAAAGTTCTTAAAACAGTTACAAATTGTTTTGCTACTACAGGTGGTGGTTGATTTATTTTTAAATCAGACTGACTTTTCATGCTCTAACAAAGCTTCTAGGAATTTGCTCAGCTCTCCTGTAGCGCTGGGCTAATGCATTGGTCTTTCACCTTTAGTAACTTGGGTATCGGTACTAGTGCAGGCTAAATTTTGTCTCACCTTGATGCTCATTTGTCTGTCCACATCCCCAAGCTGTCACACCACTACGCAACGGCAGAATTTGATGAAGGTCCAAGACTTGATAGGGGAAGAGCTGAGCCAGGGTTTAAGTGCTTTGGCATAACTGTGTGACAGCTTTGCAAAGTGCAAGTTCATGTTGGCACCAGGCATTTTCTGTCCTAATCACCTGCTACGTCAGAACAGGAAGCTGGTGCTCCTGAGCACTGGCAGGTAGGGCTAGTGGAGGAGTGGAATTTGCCAGTCTGGGTGTGTTGATTGGTTTGGATTATTCTCAGTAAAACATCTGACCTGCCACTTTGGACTGTAAAGAGTGTTTCTAAACTGGTCCAGTGTCACTTCATTTTGTTGTTCCAAGCAAAGCTAATGCCTCTGTCTTGTGACAGTCCTGTGACATTGTTGTGCATGTGACTTATGTTGTACTTGAGTGTTGTGACTTCATCTGGTTTTTTCCTCCTAATTGCTAAGGTGGTTCGTCTTACTGTGACTTGAGGGCATTAAGTGAAGGCATAGAACAAGAACTGTCTGGGACACCTGGACAGAAGTGAAGTAGAATGCTATTCATGGAGCATGAATAAGTGTGTAATTCAAAGTCACCTTAATGAGCATTGACTAAAATGCAGGCTTTGAGAAGCTGGCACACTTTCAGCTATGTTTGTTTGCAAATACTGGGATTTTAAGAGCTGTGACACCAGCATGTTAACAACAAAATTGAGATTATTTTTCCCCTCTTGTCCTTGCAATGTTTTGACTTTCTGGTTTGATGCAATGGTTCTTTTGTTCCTTCTGTATTTATGAATGAAGCACTTTTTCAGTGCTTCTAAACTAAAGTCTGCTTGGTTAGAAATCAAGTGGTTGGAACATTTTGATTTTTTTAAAGCATATTATTGATTTTCTTTACCAATGTTATCAATTACATGCTGTAAATGGCACTAATGCTTTTTGGTGTTAATATTGAGGACCAATATTTCAATGGGTTTTTTTGTTCTTGCTTTGTCCCAATTGTACTGTTTTTTGGCTTGAGGTCCTTTAAGTAGACTGAAGATCCCTTTTCAAGTAGTACTGAAAGAATGCATCTTACAAAATGAAGCATAAGCCTCGTCTATGAAAATGAAAGCTGTTGAACGGGTTATTGAACTATCTGGGTGATCAGGATGGGGGGAGTATGGTGTTTATAATTTCTGTGGTGTTAGACTTTGATCATTTAAAAATATCTGTACCACAACTTAACGCTTCAATAAAAGTTCGCTTAAATTGTTTGTAGTGATGATCCGGCAATTCTACCCTTCACTCTCTTCATGCTTTCTGGTACCAAATGGTTTAATTCTGAAATAGATTTCTGTCCTTGCTGTCCTAATTTGCACTGTCCTTGTAGGGGATGCATCTCAACATGCTGGGAGTTTAAAATGAGGCAGCATGTGAAATGAAGCCAAGTTAAAATGTTATGCTGTTCTCGAAGCTAAAACTGTTTCTCTAAATGAACACAAAAATTTGTTGTCTACATCTAACCTGTATCTTTTTCTTAAGCATTAAATATTCTAAATAGTCCTGAATTAAGACAACTGCTTCTAAGTGACAAATTGGCATACATTTATGGTACTTAAGCTTACACTGACTTTAAGAGTTCAATGTGAGATTTATGTCTTTAATTTAAAGTAGGCATGTACCTAATGTGCACAGTAACCTAGACCAGAAGGTAGTAGCTAGGGATGTCAGTGCTAAGCAGATGCAACCAGCACAGTTGAAAATGCCTTGAGTTCATGTGGTAAGTCCTACAGGAAGAGCAGCTGCAGTTAAATCATACCTGCAAAGCTCTAGCAGTGCTGATATCCCCCAAAGTCACCTAAGTATTGTGTTAGTATTGGAGGTCTAAAACCTTTAAATTGTTTTATTCTGAATACAGGTTTCATTAGTCACCTAGACCCTAATCTGTGATGTTACATACCTCTAATGGTGCTCTGGTAACTTACATTTATTTCAATAGTAACTTACATTTATTTCAAGTATTTGAGACCTTTTGAAATGCCCAACAAACTCTTCTATGAAAATAAGAAATTCCAATTTGCAGCAGCAAGAGATCCTGTCTTAATCTCAGCTATGACAAGTTAGCAGTAATAACCTCTGAAGGGTCATGATGGAGCTGGTGAAAGAGCTTGTCAAGCTACATTGAATTATTTAGCAGCTGTCCTGGTTGACTAGAAGGGTCCCAGTGGGCTAGAGAGTAGCAAATGTGATGCCCACCTACAAAAAGGGCCCATAGGAGGAACTGGCAGCCTGGCCTTGTTACCAGGGAAGGTCATGGAGCAGATGATACTGAGCACTGTCACACAGCACATACATGTGTTTGTGGAAGACAGGTCCTGACTGACTGACCTGATCTCCATCTAGGGCAAGCTGACCCACTCAGTGGATGAGGGAAAGGTGGATGGTGTCCATTTGGACTTCAGTAAGGTCTTAGATGCTGTGTCATAACATTCCGGAGAAACTGAGTGTGCTGTTAGCTGGGTTAGAAAACTGACTGGGTCATCAGACCCAGAGAAGGAGGGTGAGTGGTGCCACATCCAGCTGGTGGCTGGTCACCAGTGGTGTTCCCCAGGGCTCCGTGTTGTGGTTGCAAAGCTGGGGCTGTCTCATCCAGTGGCAGGGGTGATCTTAAAGGTTGCTTCCAATCCAAACCATTCTATGATTATTAGACTCTAAGGGGGCGGAGGGGATGTGCAGAGGGCAAGTAGCACGATTAGCATGAAACAGGAGGAGGCAGTTCTGTGCCTGAACACTGATCTCCTTTCAACATGGGGCAGAAAGGGAGATGCTGACACCAGTGCTGGTACCAAGCCACTTGAACAGGCATTATAAACCAGTGGTTTTCAATCCTAGACCTTTACTGTGGTGAGTTAATGCCAAAGAAATGACACTGCTCTGGTACTTATGTCTGGGTGGGATGACTCTAGAAACAGGTACTGGCTGTCAGTAGGGCTGCTGCTCTGGTGGTGCAGGATTATGTGTTGGCAGAAGTGTTGAGCTTGCCCACTGGAGTGGTGTAAACTCAGGTTTCCCTAGTGATAATCCCAAAAGCAGCACCACCAATATCTAATTGACAAGGCTTGGAAACAATGCTGAGGATATGTTCCCAAGGTGTGGAGTTCTCCCAAGATATACAGAGAAAACTGTGTTAGAAGTAGAAAAAGTTGCTTCCAGATATATTTGGTGTAATCTGAAGCCCTTTAAAGTGTTAAAACTGAGCCTGTGGCCAAAGCCTAGAAAGAACAGGATAGTTCAGTGCTGATCTGTTACGTTTCCATGGAACCACAGTAATGACAATTCAGTAGAAAGGTAAATGAACAACTGAGGAGCTGCTCTGACAGCTACATGGAGCTAAGCAAATGGGATTAGTGTGTAAAAGGAATGCAGAGAATCACCTGTATGTTCTCAAACATACTCAAAAACTGTTCTAATTTCAAATGCTTGTAGAGACACAGTGTGAATGTACCTACAGACAAGCCTTTAGAAGAGAGCACTGTCATTAGGAAACTACTGAGAGAGGCATTTCCTGACAGTTACAGTGACTTCCAATTATGTGTTTAACTTCAGGTTAAGTTACACTTGCACTTGTTCATCCCACTTAATTTCATACTGTGGGATTACCGGTGGTGTGGTCCATGGGGCATTCTGCATATTGCTTACAGTTCAGCCAGGCTTCTGCTGCTTGGGGAGATTGGATTAGGGTAAAAATTGCTTACAGTGTTTGGTGTTACTATACTTCCTGCCTATAAAGAAGCACCGTGAAATAATTTTTAACCAAATTTCAAGTTACCTGTTCCATTTTCTTCTATTGCTTGTTATACACTGTACTTAAAATACTGGAGCTGCTGTTACATTTTAAAAAATTAGGCTGGCCCTAGGTAGTCTTGCTTCTGCAGCTGTCTGAAAGCCGTATCTTTATATATATTTTACACTCTCTATAACATGCTTAGTTCTGCCTTTGGCAACTGCTGTTAATTTTAAATATATGTGTACAAGTGAAATATGTACAGTCACATTTAGGAGCAAGACCAGATACATGAATACCATAATCTCAGCATTTTTCATTCCTGGATTAGCCAGAATGTGAACACACATTTTTGTATCATGTAATTCCTAATGCAGTACTTTACCTAATCCCTAACTCTAAATTATGTCATCTATAGCCTTCCTGTTATTTTCCCCATGTCTTTTTCTAGATCATATTGATCCTCTCAGTCCATCACTCAAAATTTTTCTTACATGCTATTTTGAAATCTTAGTTTTTAAGGCCTCTGCCCATCTGAAGACATAGAATCAGAGAATTGTTTGGCTTGGAAGGGACCTTAAAGATCATCTGCTTCCAACCCGCCTGCCATGGGCAGGGACACCTTCCACTAGATCAGCTTGCTCAAAGCCCCTTCCAGCCCAGCCTTGAACACTTCCAGGGATGGGGCATCCACAACTTCTCTGGGCAACCTGTTCCAGCATCTCTCTACCCTCACAGTAAGAATTTCTTCCTAATACCTAATCCCCCCCTTTTTTTTTTTTTTTTTTTCCGTTTAAAGCCATTCCCCCTTGTCCTGTCACTACATGCTCTTGTAAATAGTCTCTCCCTATCTTTCTAGCAGGCTCCCTTCAGGTACTGGGAGGCTGCAATTAGGTCGCTCAAAGCCCTCTCTTTTCCAGGTGGAAAATCAGAATTTTCTGAGCCTTTCCTCATAGGAGAGGTGACACATCACTAATCAACTTGGTGTCCCTCCTGTGGACTCATTCCGACAGGTCCACGTTCTTCCTGTGCTGGGTGCAGCTCTCCAGGTGGGGTCTTTCCAGAGTGCAGAGTCGAGGGGCAGAATCCCCTCCCTTGCCCTGCTGGCCATGCTGCTTTGGATGCAGCCCAGGACAGGATTGGCCTTCTGGGCTTTAAATGCACATTGGCAGCTCGTGTCCAGCCTCTCACCCAGCAGCAGCCACAAGTCCTTTTGGGAGGGCTGCCCTTAATCTGTTCATCCCCCAGCCTGGACTGATACAAGAGTTGCCATGACACAGGTGCAGCACCTTGCACTTGGTCTTGTTAAAACTCATAAGGTTCCCATGGGCCCAATTCTTGAGCTTGTCTAGGTCCCTCTGGATGGCATCCCATCCTTCAGGTGTGTCAACTGCACCACTCAGTTTTGTGTCATCTGCAGACTTGCAAAGGGTGCACTCAATCTCTTCATCCATGTCATTAAAGAAGATATTAAATAACACTGGTCCCAATATGGACACCCCAGTATTGCCCTCTGCCTTAGAAAGGTGCAAAGTTCTGGTTTGAATTTGCAAGGTAGCCATAGAAATAGAATTTCTGACTCTTATTTCCACTAGAAAGGGACTTCTGGCTCCACTATCTAATTTCCATCTATTAAATTTCATTGTCTGACTTTATGGGTAAAAGTAAATACTTGGTACACTATTAAAACTGCTGCACCAACAAAGCTGCAGAGAGACAAGGAAAAACCAGCATAGGATTGAACAGAGTTGTAAATTGCATTTTCAGGACTAAGGTTCAGCTTCTTCACTATGTGGACAGTAATTACACAGATGTAACAGAAAAAGACAAAGTGTTCCAAATCCACTGTTCTTGCTCAGAAACTTGGAGCAATTTAGTGCCTCTTCATCATCTGCTTCTTCCAGAAGAGGCACTGGCCTCTGTGCCTGCCAGAGATTATTTATTGAAACACACCATATGACAGCTCCATCAACACACCAGCCAGTGTAGCTTTACAGCCATCTCCAGTCCCTAAATTTGGATTTGTTTCTTTCAAAGAGGAACTTGCTAAGTATCTGTCAGCTTCACTAGATTCATCTTTAACAGCACTGACCTTAAGAGTTAGGAAATATTTAGCCAAATAAAAGGTCCGATTTCAAATACGAAGTTAGAATCCAGGCTATAAGAAGGTAGATAGAACTAGACTGTACTTAACTAAAAGATTCCTTCTTAGCTGCTGTGATATTTTGCAGTCAGAACCCCTAACAGCCTAGGCAGCATTAACATGCATATTCCATGCTATTTCAGGATGAAACTTAAAACTAACCAGAGGGCCCAAGCCCTTGAGGGCTGTTCTCTAATGGTAACCCTCTCCAAATTATCTTTTGTTATAGATGCTTCTCTCCTGTTTTTATTTTGTGATGCTGTTCTAAAGCCAAGATAGTGCTGTTGCATTATCTGAGAGGGAATTGTTTTTATTCAATTTTTAAAGCAACCTCAATATTGTTACAGTATCCTGCATGGCATGTATCATCAGGTCTACTCGTATGTTCACTTGATTACACTTGGAGACTTGGGCTCTTTCTAGGCTGCATCTTTCCTAAAGCCACATTATCGGCTACATTATAGGTAGGACACTCCATCCAAACCATCCCTCTTGCACCCCAAATTTGCCAGTTTTAAGGGTTCTTACAGACATGTATTTTAGAGAAACATTCAGATAGTGCAGAATATTTTTTCTTCTTTATTTGATGATTTAATAGTTTCTAATTCTCAAATCTTAAAACCTTATTTAGAATGAAAATCTGATATAAAACCACAACTGTTGATGAAGTTGATGATTTAAATAAAGACCTGATTTATTTACTCCCCTAAACTGTTGAGAAATGTGGGGGCTTTGAGCAGGAGGACAGAAAAATAAGGAAATTACTCACTCCCCTTACAGAAGGCATATTTTCCCTAGTGTGCTGTAGTGAAAGCTGGCATTTATAACAAGATAAAGCTGCAAAGGCTTCAGGGTGTAATTGCTGAGGCTATGGTACCTACAGCTGAAGGATACTGAGCACAAAGCTGATGGGGCTAGTAAAACGAGTAAAGCAAACAGACAAACAGCCAGTGTTGTAATTTACATCTGTGCTCTTGATTAATATTGGGTTTAATGTAAGTATTTCATTTGTTCAGCTGTGCTTGCACTGGTTTTAGGCAGATGATCAGCTGTAAATTCATAGCTTTTAATATTCTAGTTTTAAGCATGGTAAACAGTTTATTTGTAATTGTAGTCTGTTGTTAAGTGCCATGACATGAAAATCTGAACAATTTATATTTGTGCCTTTCTGTTCTTCCATTTAGTGTGCTGCTAACAGAAAGATACGTTTTCTGATTACCTGCTCTCTTAACATTGTAAATCTCTTAAATACTTCATTCCTGAAACATTTAAACTATGCAGACCACCCAGAAGGGCTCAGCAGACAAGAAGTTTCAAACCAGTAAATTTCTCTTCCAACTGCTCGCATTACTATGTCAAGCAGTAGGTAAGAAATTAATCAACTACTCAGAAAGCTATCCAGTTTCATTTTTCACAAAGAAAATAATCCAGAGACACATAGAAATCACATTTAAACTAGCTTTAATAAAACTGTCTTAACTACTTTTTAAAGAATCGTAATCCTAGTTATTCTTACTAAATTTGAACAACTGCCATCTCACTGAGCCATGGCTCAATTTCTTGTAGTAGTCAAGGCAAATTAATAGACAATGAACAGATGGTTACAGAAACAGATGTTCAGTCCATACTGAGTATCTCAAAATACTCAGTGTTTTTTGGTTTATGTGATGGTGACTCAAGAAATTTTTACAATCTCTGTATTCCATGTGTAATACACATTTTAGATACAAAGTAAATATACATTGATATATATTTCTATATGTAAATATGGAAAACTATAAATGACACCTAAAAAATAATCAGTTCTAGACTACCATTTTTGTAACAGTTCCTCAAGTTTTATTATTTTGGAATCCTTAATTTTCAAGGTTGTTTAAGACTCTGAAAGCACTTGGAATTATTTTGATTGCTCTCTCTGCAAATCTAACCAAATTGCACTCTAGCAGTGGAGCCTGACCTCTGAGATAGTGTGATGGGAAGTTTCTGTTCTTCCAGGAACCATACATACCATAAAATTTCTTAATGGACCTCCAGTCCTCCTCCTCTAGTCGCAGAAAGATACATTTTTTATGCATCCTGGGGTGAAATGGCAAGATTTGAAGTCACACCTTTTTGCAGATGCTGGATCATTCCTTCCACTGCCTCAGGGACCCTATTGGAATCAGAGGAATGGTTGCTTGTATGCTGAGGAGAGTAGAAATGTCACATGTGTCTCCCCCTTAAAAGGATGTTCTGTTACCATACAAAAAAAAAAGCTGTGCAGGACTTTACTGTACTGATAAGCAACCCCGAATACAATTAAATCTGATGTAAACAGAAACCACACAGGAAGACAGCCAACTGTCTCTTTAAATGCTTTTAGGGACCCAAATGGGAAGGAGACATGACCTATAGGTCTTCATCTTGAGACTGGGACTTCTAGTGAGTCATGAGGACTGCGTGCAGGAATTGAAGTCCTTACTGTTTTCACAATCTTGCAAACCAGTTACACAGTATGGAAATTATGGCATTTACTTCATTTCATAGAAGTACCACTGACAACTAGAATGTTAGAAAAGGTAGTAACATGAAGAGGCTGAGTGGAATGATCCTTCATTGGTAATCACCCTGATTCCATAATATTATGAGGATTCTTTTGGTAAGACAATCTTAAGGCTACATAAGAATAAATAAATATAATCTAAATCAGGTCAAGAAATTTGAACTAGTCATGCTGTTCTGAGTAACCAAAATGACATTGATTAAAGACACCAGTGTAAAGATTGAATCGTGTAGAAGTTGAATATTTTTTTAGGTTTTTGCAGTGAAAATACTCATCATAGTATCTCTTGTTTCAGTGCTGGATTGGGATTAGTTTTATAGCTCTTAAAATTCTTGAGCACACTTCCTCAAAAAAAAAAAAAAAAAAGGCAGTTCGGGAATTCCAGAGAAGCAGCAAAGCCAACTAAATGAATCATTTAGTGCTGGTCACTTTGTGTATCTGCTAATATAGGGGGAAGACTTGCTTGGAATAGCATAGAAGGAAAGAGAGAAAATTATTTATTGCTTCTAGTCACAAATTCCAGGCTGTTGCCTGTTAATTCTGAGCTGATTAGAGAAACTGAAGTAAAAGAGAGATGTTGGCAGTGACCACTTCTCCCAACAGCAATGCCAGATCCGGCCATTCTGTAGCTCTTGCCAAGCACACAATCCCTTGCCCAGACTGGTCCAAAGCTGGTCTTTCCAGCAGAATGTTTCCATCTGGATTGCTCCCAAAATGAAGATGACAGAAGGGTATTTGTAACGCTTGTAATGCTTTGCCTTGCTTTCTCTGGTTTCCAGAGTAGTGCTGGCTGGATAAGCTTAAAGGAGCTGAAATGGTGCCAGTTACACATCATTATGTGTTTTAACACAGTGAATATAAAGAGAGCAAGTCTAAGGTGTTACTCTGAAGCTTCTACAAGGGGAAAAACTCCCTTGCTTCCAAGGGACTGGGCATGCTTTCATGCACAGTGGAAGTGTACAATATTATATAACTCTTACTTAAAGACAGAAAGTTTTGGGGTTTTACCATAATATCTTCTAACAAATTATCCTCTTCAAAAATAAAGTAATTTTGTATCCTAAAATTGGTACCTGGTGGTTTTTTCATAAGAACATGTGTATCTAAATGGTAACATAAACTTCTATTTGTAAAAAAAAAGTCTCTTACTTCTCTGCAGGGAGGTTTGCAGTCCATGATAGATATTAATGATTGACCTTATAGCTAAGATGTTCAAGTCTGACATTTGGATGTCATGGTCAATCCTTTAAGGAGGATAAAGCAAAAATATTGGCTTAAAATACAGATATGACAGTGTAAACTCAAGGGCATCTTCTCTCATCACCTGTAATTTTGATGCTCAATTACAGTATGAGGACCCTGGCAGATGAAGTGGTACTTTATAGCAATCTTCTTTTAAAACAACTCATGTAGCACATGTTCAGATGAATGTATTTTAGCATCAGTTGCCATTCAATCAATAACATTTTATTCAGTATAAGCTATTCAGAATGCAAGAACTGCAATAAAAAGTTATGAAATTAGTTACAAAAGAAGGTATTAGAAGGTGATGCACTGGGGACCTAGCACAAATAGAACACATGCTTGTAAGAGCAGAAATAGGAACAGAAAGTCCTGGAATAATTATGTGTAGAAGGTATTTATGTGTTGCTACTGACTGTAGAAGGTGATCCTTAGTGTAAACAACTTGCCTTCACAATCTCCAAGAGAGCAAATAAAGAGAGCTAAAAAAGTCAATGCCATCAGAATTCAATATGTACCATTTTCATTATAGACTTGTATAAAGTGCCTCAAGTCTATCCACCATTTGGAAATACATATGAGAAAGTATAAATTATTCTCCTCTAAGAGCAGATCTCTATGGAAAAAAAAAAAAAAAAGAAAGAAAAAAAAATCACATCAGCAGTAAGTGCTGCTGAGGCATTTTCAGACAGCTAATAACTCCCTCCAGAGCTGCCTAGGTCCAGTTTGGAATTTGAGCTGACAATTGTATCTCCCTCTCTCAATTGCTTGCCGGGAAAAAAACAGCTATGCTTCACTGCAAATGTAAGTAATAAAGGATAGTAAGGTCTTCAAGCCTTAAGGGTAATAGATCTTTGGTCATTTATATCAGTTGGTTTAAAACAAATTTAATAAAATTGTCCACCTGCTTTTCTACAGAAAAAAAAAAAAACCCAACAAATTAAAATTATTATTTTTAAAAAATAATCTGTCCTGATACAGGTTAGAAGTCAAAAGTGGTCACTCAAACATGCTGAAAATATCATAAGCTTACTGCAAACTAAATGAGACAATTGTCAGCAGTAAGTTTATTTTCTTAAATAAAATTTCATTCACAGCAGCTATAAAATTACAGATAAACTCTTTCACGCTTCATCTCCTGACCTGCGTTTCTGACTAGCTTACAGAGACAGTAATTTCTTTGCTCTATTCATGCTTTGAGCCAGCTGGACATAAGACCAACTTCTTTCCAGAAATCATGTGGTCACTTTAGCACAGTTCTGAGCCCAAGCTAATGTACCCTGCTTCACAGCCAGCCTTGTTAACTCAGGTTCAGCAACACACAAATCGCAGCTACACAGCTGCTACACTGGCTGGTTCTGCTGGTTCAGGCAGAGTGAACCTGTCACTGTTTGCACCCATCCATGTAGATATATCCTCAGATGACCCTAGGCACTGTGTGCTGTACAAAAGCTAGTTTTAGGATTTGATTCTCCAATTAATTGCATTTTAATTGCATAATACAAACTGTACTGGAAATGGAGTAACAAAATTTTACAGGATATGGTTATGTGAGTTTGTGTCAACATCACCACAACAGTGTGGTGCCTAAGGTGGTCTATGAACCAACTTAAAAACAAAACCAAAAAAACAAATAGATTCATATAAATATAAAACATTTTAAGAGATCTAACTATCATGGGAAAGATTATCATGTTGCATTTCTGTCCTTGCTTTCTAAAAACATTATCTATCAAACAAGGTGAGTCAGGAAGAAGGACTACTGAAAGAATGTGGTCAACTGTGACAATGTCCTACTTTTCCAGTTTTTGCTTGGTGTTTCTGAACAGTATTCTTTAGTCAGTGTAAATAGTAAATGTACTTTGGTACAGATTCAGGTCTTTCTTCGCCATTCATTACTTTTCCTTCCTCTTGAAAATAGAGGCAAGACATGCTGTCAGTGGGTCAGTGCATCGGCTTTGCACACAACTCCTCAAAATTACTCTTCCAATAGCTTTAAAGTCTGAAAAGTCATTCACAATACTTTTCACAGTCTTCCTACATAGAATTCCAAAAGAGCCTGATAACAGCCTTTCCCAAGTACGATACCTTCATGAGTAAAAGCAGTAATTGTGAGCATACCAAATGCCATGATAATGTTAAGTGACAATGGGAAATTCACAGGGATTTCCACCTCTTGGGTTTTTATCTGCTGTCATTTATCTACTGTGTTATGTTCCTGTGCTTCTCTGTACAAGAGACAGTGGAGTTAAATATCTGGAATTAAAAATGAAGCTGCTAAACACAATTTATTGCTCATGAAAGGTTTCACCTTTTGGGTCTAGCTCACTCACTACACTGTCTGCAGCAGTGGCCACCCAGTGAAGCACACAAGTACATATGGTGTGCTCCCAGCTGTCAGGCCTGATAGGATTTACCCGTGTTATCATTCCCAGTGGATCCCTCCTTAAAGAACTCATCCAATCTCCCTTTGAACTCCCTTCGAGTTCATATAAATTTCTGCCTTTACAAATTTTGGAAGGGAATGTAACAAGTTTGCCAGCTTTTTGGTTTGTCCTTCTGAATCAAATTTGAGAGCCTAGAACAGCCATACAGTGAGACAGATCAAAGATCCACCTAGCCAGTACCCTTGTCACCTAAATCAGCCCATACTGAGTGCCTGGGAAAAGAAGCAAAACAGGCAGGACTAGCATGCAAAGGTATTTCCTCATTCTTCAGCAATCTTTATCTCAGGAGTTCCTGAGACAGAGGATGGTTGCAATTCACCTGCCGTTTTACTATCCAGTCATGTGTTAAATCTCACAGTAGGCTTTCATTTTTAGAACCCCAAAAATACAGTACTATCATCTAACTTCAGTGTCTCACTTTCAATCTTTGTTTTTTTAGGGTTTTTTTTTCAACAAATAATTTAGATATATGTTTCACACTTCAAATTTCCATGAAAATACACTAATAATCACCCTTCATTTTGAAAACAGACAATTTTCTCCTAACCTGTATCAACAAATTATTCCTTGGCAGCTTAGTTTCTTTTAAAAGCCACAGTCCACTGTAGTCTGTTATGCAAACAGATCTTTTTTTGATGCAAGCTCATCAACTGCAAGTACAGCAAGATCACTATTTCAGAATGGCTTTCCTATAAAAACAGTTTGAAACAGATCATGCACGATGGTGATCAAAAATCAAGTCCAGAACAAGAAGCCTAAAATTTATGGCACCAAAAATTTTACTCTCATGACTCTCATCAATATCTACATTTACCTACAACACTCAAGAGTACAAAGACAATCTTTACTCTTTGTTTTCTGCTTTTACAGTGCCTGATCTTCCTTATCAGGACGTGTTTGCCACCATCTACATACTACAGTCCTAACAAGATGCATTTCTTATTTGGAATTAATTTTAACTCTGATTTGTCTCAACATCCTTTGGTAGTGCAAAGGGCTGTTTTCACCTGCTCTACATAATTTATACTTGGTGTTTATTCTCCTCCCCTCAAGCGTCTCATATGCACAGTATCACACCATCCCAATTTAAATTAACTTTTCTTAGTCTCCTATTCTGGATGTTGGGGGTTTGGTGTTTATGGAGCAATAGATTTTAAGTAATTATAGAGATACACACAGATGGGTAACTGAGTCAGTGCATCCTTCTGTTGGTTGTACAACTGGACTTATTTATTGGGCTACTCCACTCTGCCCTGCCTCACTTTTTGCAGTTCTGCCCTGCCTCACTTTTGGCAGTTCTGCCCTGTTCTTTGGAGACACAGAATGCATTTATGATTTCACCCACACAGTATGAACCAATATTGAAAAAGCAACACTCTTACACCTTGTAGTAATATCACAGTAAGAGAAAACAATCTGTATAGTACTGACCCTCAGGCTTTAGCAATATGATCCTTACTTTATATACTGTGTTAGAAACGTTTTCTGGAGGTCAGTGGGCATACCTACACAAGCACTAAACTACCAGGAATTCCAAATTGCTGTCAAGTTACACCTCAATAAAAGCCTACTGAATCAAGACTCTGATGTTTCTGATGCAGATTGATTAATAACTAATTTTTATTTCCTGCACTGCAAACCACTCTGGCGGTTCTTGAGGTGTGTAAAAATTGCTTTTAACAGCACTTCACTAACAAGCAACACGGTGTTCATGTAGATGGAAAACAAAACACAATTCAATAAAAATATTTCACTTCAAAAAAATGTAAGCCACGGGAATATTGATCAAAATCAGTGAATAAATATGAAAGACAAATAACCTTCTGATTTTACATAATTGTATGCAAAAAAATCCAAGGGTCATTCATATCAGTTTGTTTAAAATACATTTTAAAGAAATACTCTCCTATGAGGAAAAACTGAGAGATTTAGAAGTGTTCAGCCTGGAAAAGAGAAAGTTCCAGAGGTACCTTTATGCAGCATTCCAGTACATAAAGAGGACTGCAGGAGAGCTGAAGAGGGACATTTTACAAGAGCATGAAGAGATAAGACAAGGGGGAATGGCTTTAAATTGAAAGAGGGCAAGTTTAGATTAGATATTAGGAAGAAATTCTTTATTGTGAGGGTGGTTAGGCACTGGAACAGGTTGCCCAGAGAAGCTGTGGATGCCCCATCCCTGGAAGTGTTCAAGGCCAGGTTGGATGGAGCTCTGAGCAAGTCACTCTATTGCAAGGTGTCCCTGCCCATGGCAAGTGGGTTGGAAGCCGGTTGGATGGAGCTCTGAGCAAGTCACTCTATTGCAAGGTGTCCCTGCCCATGGCAAGTGGGTTGGAAGCCGGTGATCTTTAAAGTTCTTTCCAAGCCAAGCCATTCTCTGATTCTATGAAATACAGACAGGCCAGCTGGGATTAAATAAGAGCTTGGCCCTGAAAAATAATTATTCCTGGTGAACTTTGAAGTCAAGGGCTTTCAGCTGCTTTCAACCCAACAGGAACAAGAATTTCCATCCTGGTATCTCAAATAACTGATGCCAGATTATCTGAGGTCCTGTAAAAGATTCCAAACTTTGACATTTCATAAATTAGCAAGTCAGCTCTATAGATAGACATCCCCTTCTGATCCAGCTGGATAACAAGTAATTTCATTTACTCCCTATCTGTTACCACCTGCTTCAGAAGATTGTCACCTGCCAAGTTTTACTGGGAGGGATCCCGGCTTTAGAACTCCATGCAGGACACTGCAGCAGTTCTCAGCTTTGCCACGCCACTCTCCTCCTGACCTATCGCTCACAGACATGAAGATGCATTCCTTCCCCATGTGGATACAGCACCAAATTTCTTCAGGGTGTTCCCAAGGAAGGAGCATTTGAAACTCTGAACTTGCTGCATGCAGGAGGCAGCATTTATTGCTTTTAACAGTTAAGCTCTTCTTTCCTAAGGAAGACAAGACAAAATTAGTCTCTTTGAGGACTTCTGCAGCAGCCCCATAGAATAAGGCCCTAGAGGGAAAAAGGAGCCAAATAAACCTGGTTAATATTCAGGAAGCACCTCCTCCAAGCTCAAGAGTTGTCTACCCCAGTGAGTAGAAAGTCAGGCAAAAATGCCAGGAGACCTCTGTGGGTGAACAAGGAGCACCTCCAAACTCAAACACAAAAAGGAAGCATAGAGAAGGTGGAATCAAGGGCAGGTAATCTGTGAGGAATACAGAGAAATTGTTCAGGTATGCAGGGATGAGGTCCTGAAAGCTAAAGCCCAGCTGGAACTGATGCCAGTGAGGGATGTCAAAGACAACAGTAGTGTTTCTGTAGGGGGACAAATGAAAGACTGGGAAAAATGTGAGCCCACTGCTCCCCTCCCCTTCCTACTGTGCCATCTCACTCCATTATTTTAGACTAGACACAGTAAACAGAACCAGCTCTGTATCCCTTACTGTACCTTCCCTTCTCTGCTTTGTCTAATAGAGTTCCTAGGATTTCCTTACATAATGTTTAAGGAGTTCTGGAAAAGACAAAGGCACATATGCAAAGGAAATGAGCAGGCCGGGTTTTTGTAATTTTTTTGGTTTTTTTTTTTTGTTTGTTTGTTTGGTTGGTTGGTTGTTTTTTGTTTGTTTTTTTTTGTCAATACCTGTGAGGTGGTTTGGCTTGCAAATTCCTAACTGAAGAGGCTCAGCAATGTAGCTGCAGAGAATTGGAAATCACTTTCTGTAATACTATCAGCAAATTACCTTTGTCTTTGGGGCCAATTTACCTTTTGTAACTCCAGCTACAGCGAGAAACACACACCAGTCTCTTACAAGCTTTCTCCTGCATCTCTCTGCACCTTACAATGGTGTCTTAGGGCATTTAGATGTTTCACATGGTAGCATTTTACTGAGAGTCTCTTCTGATATCCACAGGCAATCGCCTTTTGTCACATCATTGCTTTTAGTTATATTTCCAACTGAAAATAAGCCTAGTTAATAAGTTAGGACCTGCAATGCCCTTCTCCCGAGGCTGTCAATTCAGCAAATAGCACAGATACAAATATTAAATATAAGTTGTGTGTGTGTATATATATGCACACAAAGGATCGATTACCATTTTTTAAATGCTAAATCCTGTGTTTTGTCACTACCGAATACAAAAGGTTTTCAACCAGAGACACTCAGAATCTAAACAGACAGAAAAAAACACCAGAGCTTAAACAAAGACTCTTATCTTAATCAAAGACTCTGTGCTTTTACAAAACATTTAACCTTTTACTTAGACAGACTAGTGCCAGGTCCTCACAAAGAAAGTAATGTGTTCAGGAGGGAAAGGAGAACGGGCACTTCCCTTCTGCAAAAGGATTGAGAAGGAATTCCAAACATGAAGATAAAAATCATAATAAAATGGAAAAATGAGACAAAGTAGTGAGAAAGGGGTGATCAATAGCTAACTCATGTAAGCACAGTTAACTATTAGGAGACAGCAAATGTTAATTCCAACAGCAAATGTTAATCACAAAACCCAAGAAGCCGGATTCGCCCTAATCTCGTCAAGATAGAGGGGACAAGGATCATCTCCACGAAGAAAGATCCAGACAGAAAGGTGAAAAGTGCATTGTGAGGTAGACTACTAGCCTTCGTCAGAAAGACCCCCGAGGAAGAAAAGAAGCCTTACTCAGTGCGACCACCAGAATACACCGCACATGCGTGACACCTATGCTAATAATATTAATGACTTCCGAGAAGTAATTTGTCTAACCACGCCTATCCCAAGGAATGTGATGAATATTCATGAATTTTACCCATAATATTGTGTTGTAGGAAATGCCGGGGATTGTGTTGCAGGAGGAGCGATCACCGTCAAACCCGGCGCCAAATAAAGCAAATACCCACTTCTCTGCCTCTGCCTCTTAAGTGTCTCCTGGCCCGGTTTGGGGCGATTCAGTAGTAAGCCCGAATTTGTTCAGTTTCAGTGAACTTTCTCTGCTTTCCTGTAATGCACTTTAACTGCAACAATGTTTATTTGCTATATAGTTAGTTGAGAGGGACCAATCTGACTTTATTTATGTCTCAACATACGTTGCACATGAGGTGAAGGATTCCTGGTGCTGGTGGCCCTGTTCCTGGTGAGGGGAAGTACCCGGATGCCCGCGAAAAATGCCCGACGAAAACGGGCCCGCGAAGCCGAGTTGGGGGAGGAGTTTGGGGACACAGAAAGCGGCGAACTGCGACACGAGAGCAGCCATTTGGTTTTGGGTGTCTTGGAGGCAGCANCTCTGCCCACAGCAGGGACACGCAGCCGGTCGCTATTCAAAAATCGCGCCCAGCCCGCCCCGGCAGCTGCGCAGCACGCACGCTGAACTGGCTGCTGAAGGGACAAAGCGCTCAGAATTACTGTGGTAACGCTGTCCCTGTCTTCTGTTTCTTTCTCTCTCTCTTTTTGCCCCTCTGCTCCTTTTTCTGTTCCCCTTTAGGAACACTTGTCCTTTTCCTATCAATAAACAGTTCTTAGATGTAATATTGCCGAGTTTGTGCTTGGTTTTTCGTCAGAAAATCTATCAAACGAATCCTCCCCGATTCCTTCTTTTACATTGGAACGGGACCTTAGTCCAAGCCTCTTATCTATGAACTTCCACAATTAAAATTTGCAAACTACGTGGCCCAAAATAAAATACATATTCACATCCTTCGGTTGGAGATGAACCCACGGAAACCAGTGCATCCATATTACATACGCAGATCTCAAACACAATCATTTATTTTAGATCGACCATTTCGTTTTCACGGACTCAGAATTACCTAAGTGCCACCGAGGTGCTGCCCTCTGGCAGCACGCACACATAAATCTGTTCAAGCACTGACAGGACTGCTAGCTGACCCCTCAGAAACCCAAAATATGGATCTTCAAGACGTGTATTTCCATATTTATCTCATCAAGCGGTTCAATCTCGCTGGCAGACTCCGAGGACAGTCTCTTTTAAGAGGTAAGTTGTTGAAATACTCCTGCCAGGACAGGAAAGACCGAGGTAAACCAGTAATGTGCACGGCAAATTTAGCCTGACAACGCAGTAATCTCTTCTAAAATACCTTTGACACTAATGCACCAAAAATTTCCCATCATCCAACTGCATGCCCTGAATCACGATAACTGGGAGCCTGAGATGACCCCGGATACTACACGACACTTCGGCTGATATAAAAGCAAATAAATGTACTTGCTCCTTCACAGCAGTTCATGCCAGCCTATGATTTACACAGGCTTATCTGGCACACATTTACATTCCTGCAAGGGCTTTCTGTAGTTTTTAACTATATCACTTGACCTCCTCCCAGCTAAAAAAGAGAATGATTGTATTAATGTAACATTACAGAAGCACTGTCAGTTATGACAATTAATTTTTTAAAAATTCCAAATAGAGGGTTGATTCTGCTTTATAGAGGTAAAGCTTTTTTTTAACAACAATTAAAATTTTATCTAAAGTGAGGAAGACCTGGTGCAAAAACTGCCAAGTATAAAGATTAATAAAGAGAAACCAGTAGTTAAGATTTATTAAAAGATTTGGTTTACTACACATGCACTCATATTACACAGCATGAGATCGGCTAGATAAAGTTACCAATATTTACATACATCCTTAAAAGTTACAAGCTCATTAAAAACATCTATCAGAAATGCTGAACAAGCTAATCATAATTTTATTTATCTATCTCATTCCAGTGGCAGATATCAAATACTCAAAAATTTATTTTTGTTATCTTCTTAAACTCCTAAATACGGACAATGATACAAAATGTTATTTTAAAATATCTGATAATTAACACTTGTAGTATACCAAACATCTGCTCCACAGCTTTTATTCCCTGCAGTCAAAATTCAAGCCTTTACAATTTCCCTGGTGAAAAGGTAACATAACCCAGCATCTTTTTCTGTACTTATAACAATTCCAGATTTATAGGCTGTTTTTACCACAGCTGTATGCAATATTCTAGAACAAGCTCTAAGAAAAAATAATTTAAAATGTGAAGCTTAACAGAAAGTGAGACAAAGCCTAAAGCCAAAGAAAAGCCCTGCTGAACTTACTTGATATTATTAAGATCTGTGATTTGTCTGGAATAAGGAGAAATGCATTAGACCACACCTATCTGGACATAGTTAAGGACTCGATGTGGTGCAATGCTGACATTTATGTCTCTCTTATGGAAGTTAAGGAGAGGCTGGAAGAAAATTTTCAGTGATTTCCCTTGTGATCAGCTTTTATTTAACATTTTATTAATGATTTCAACACAATAACTAGGGAGACACTTTTGGTACAAAGTAAGAAATATAGCATACAGGAAGAAAATGGGAAAATTACTAAACCAATTTAAGACTTAGAACTATGGAGTGCAATGTTGTAGCAAAATGTGGGATATATAAAATTTTCTTTAAAAAAGATGTTCTTTTATGTTTGATCTTTGTATACTTTCAAGCCTTATCAACAAGAAGGGAGATTTAATATGTGAAACAGACAGCAGCCCACAAGCTCTAAGTGATGTCCAGGTGTTAGAAAGACAAATTACTTGTTGGTAGAGTTGCCTTGTTAAGTTTTAGGGCCTGACAGGTTTCAGTGATCTCAGACGTAGGGGGAGCTTAAAGTTGGGAAGAAGGATGTACCACTGACAGCAGACACAAAGAATGCAGAATTTACCGGCCACAAGGGCTTTGGACAGAACCCCCAAGATAAGGAAAAAATTAATAAATCCTACCCAGCGACTGTGCTGAATCAGCTCTGACTGGGTAAAAGGTAATTCCGCAGGGGGAGATCCCGACCGCCGACTCACTGACCCAAAAACCCATCGGCCCAAAAGAAGAGAAACACCATGGGACTGATTAGCATGAGAAGTGAGAGAACCAATAGAAGACAGAACACCAATTACTATAAGAACTATGAAACTTGTAGCCAATGAATACTAATTCCTGTTTGCTGAAATGTATAAGTAGTAAAAGATTTTGATTGTTGTGCTTGATTTGTGGAATTCCACTGGGCACCAAGGCTTGCAGAACTCAGAAATCAAATAATCAATGTCTCCTCTTGAGTGTGCAGTTATTGGCTTATATTGTAATTATTGTTGCACAGTGGGAAACAAATCCGATTTTTGTGAACAACATCCTGCACTTATAAATTAAGACATTATCTCAGAAACCCTGGTAAGAAGGATGCATTTGATGTGGGTATTTGAACCTGCCAATTTGAACCTAGAAAGCGTCATGCAAAGGACGAGTGGTAGAAACTAACTGTATATTTTATTATTGAAGAAAAGCCTTCTAATGGTCTGTACCAGAAGGAGGTCATTATCTGTATTCATAGTAAGATGTGTATGGTAGCCCTTTTTTTAAAAAGAGTGGGGGAAAGGATGATATTTTAGGGATCCCCATTCTCCGGTACCACATCCGAGATTCAAGAAAAACTTGCAGAGCGTTCGGGACTGCCAAAAAGCAACTCACATTTTTATTTTTCAGCACTGACCGGAGACCAGGGCCGCTCGGCGGCACGGCGGGACTCTGAGGGAGGAGCGCGGCTGCGGCCGGGGCGGGGCGGCTCCGCTCTAAGATGGCGGCGCGGGCCTCACGTGGTGCGCGCTGAGGCGGGCGCGGGCCGGGCGCTGGTGACATGGCGGCGGCGGCGGCGGGCAGCGAGGGCGGGAGGAGCGACGGAGCGGAGGAGGACGAGGTGGAGGTTGGTGGATGCCGACACCGGGACGCTCCCAAACCCCGGGGGAAGGGTCCGGCCACCCGCGGGGCGTGCCCCGCCCCCGCTCCTCCCGGCCGGCGGGGCAGGCAGGGAGAGGGGCTGGGCAGGGACCGAGCGCAGTTCCCTGGGGCCGGGGATGTCTCAGTCCCCACAGCGGTGCCATCCCCAGAGCTCTGTGGTTCTGGCTGTTCTGCTTCGGGCTTCCCGGAAAACGGCGTGGTCAGAAAGCGATCTTCCGTTCTGTTGCTTCCTGTCGCCATAAAATCACAGATCAGAGAAAGGTTTGGGTTTGAAGGGCCTTTAAAAATCATCTGGTTCCAAGCCCCTGCCATGGGCAGGGACACCTTCCACTAAACCAGGTCGCTTAAAGCCCCATCCATCCAACCTGCTCTCAAACACTTCCAAGAATGTGGCATCCACAGCTTCTCTTTGAAACCCGTTCCAGTGCCATACCCCCCTCAGTAAAAAAAATACATTTTCATTAATGAAAATTTCGATATCTAATCTAAACGCACTCTCGATTTAAATCTGTTACCCCTTGTGCTGTCAATACAGGCCCTTGTAAAAAGTCCCTCTCCAGCTCTCTTGTAGACCCCCTTTAGGTACTGGAAGGTGCTGTAGGGTCTCCCCATAGCCATATTGATGGTTATTTTTCAAGGGTGAAAAAAGTGCTCCCCCAGTCTTAAGCTAGGAAGAAAAGGCCAGGAAATTCAGGTGTGAAACAGGTGTCTTGTGGAGTAGCGGGTCACTACGTTTCCTTGTATATTACAAGGGTTCTGTCTTTTAACAAAATGCAGTATAATTCTAGTTTGGGGTCTGTTTATCCTGGAAGTCTGAGTCTTTGTACACTGTTCTTATTTGTGTAGATTGCTTTCAGGAGGGCCTTTTTCTTTTCCTGAGTTCTATCTGTTGTAGCTGTACATTATCAACTTTTCTTGTAGGAGCAACTGGTCATGGTCGAGCTGTCAGGAATTATTGATTCAGACTTCTTAGAAAAATGTGAAAACAAGTGCAAGATTTTGGTGAGTGATTACAGCACAATAGGAAAGGGGTAAGTTATTACAGATGTGAACAAGGGACTGAGGCGGCTTCTAAATTTCTTGACATTGATAACATTTAGGTCAAATCTTTGATAGAGAATTATGTGTGCTGTATTTGGCTGCATGTTGTGGGTTCTCTTTCAGAAACAGCATGAAGTCTTTGAATTTATTATTGTGTGAATATAAGACACTTTTTCAGAAGTATATATAAGCTTGGACCAGTAACTGCTCTGATTTTGCATTCTAAGTTAATCTTTTTAAAATTATGTATTTCACACATTAAAAAAAATGTTAATCACACTTCTTCAAATAACTGGAATACAGCTGACAGGTAAAGCAAAATATTTAAGATTTGCACTGTATTTACAATGGGGTTTCTTGCAGATGTGTCCTGGCAAGTTCAAATCTTGTAAAGGATAACTGGGTATTAAGCATCTGGTAAACAGTTTTGGATGTTGTTTACTGCACTGTGAGGTTATTGTAGGAATCTGGTTTCCCTGTCCTGTTCCTTTTGAGTTTCTTAACCACTTTATCTGTATAGGGCAGATTTTATTTGCTCTTCAAAACCTATGTGGACTATGAGAGCTATATAAATAGTACAAGTACTACTGATTTGCAAACACTTTCTGAAAGCAAACCTTTATTATAGACTGAAAAGATGGAAGAGAACATCTGAGTTTGCCACTGATCAGAATATGTGTGAGTGGTAAAGTCAATTCTGAATGTCTCAAAACTAGAAATACAACCAAAATTCATAAAATATTCATCTTTGGATGGAGATGCTTTTATAAGCAGGTTTCCTTCCTTGATCTGACCTAACTATCTTGAAATTTCTTACATGTATGATTCACTCCTGGTGGCTGCATGGCTACAGATGCTTCAGTACTGCTGGTGGGATTCTTTTAAATGTTGTGCTTTGAGATTCCCTTGTAACATTACTAGTAAAAGGTTAAAGTATCCATCCATACTGTGTCCTACTCGTATCCAAGTCTACTTGCGTTCACTCCACAGAGTAAGCATTCCTTGAGAATTTTTGTAATGCGCAACTGTTGTTAAAACCTTAATTGAAGGTTACTCTGTGTAGCAAGTTTTCTGTGATGCTGGTCACATAAGGGGAAGACAGTCTCCAATTCTGCATAGTCCACAAAGGAATGTGAATCAGCCACAGAAATAAAATTTTGGATGTAAAACTTCCGTATTGTTATTGCTTAGTAGTGATGTGTTATTATTTTTATTGATTTCTTGTAGAAAAAAAACTCCGCAAAAATATGTTAGCTTAGTGTTATTTGTGTTCTCAATTTATGCAGCAGAAAGAGAATCCCAGAGCTTAAATCTTGTTGATCTTGTGCTTTTGAAACACAAAAATATCTAAGAGGAAAATTGCACAAATTCGTATTAACCTGTGTGATATTCTGTATTTTATGCAATTTACCATATAATGCTTCATTTTCAAAACTTTTAGCATGTGCTTGTCTTCATGTCCTGAATAATTCTGATGTTCACAAGGTACTATTCAAAGTCATTTTGCCTTAATTAGTGTATTCTGTTCAGACATTGATTGTTATCAAAATACAGTATATAGGTTTATCTTACATAAAAATAACGGGATCCTGGCCTGTGTATTTCGAAAATCTGTGCTGTAGAGGAAGGGAATGAGCTGACAGAAATGCTTCCCTGCTGTTCCACTCCTTGTTTAATAAAAGAAGAACAATTGCCAACTCCTTCACAATATAGATACACAGTAATCAAGAAGCTTCTATGACCCTGCAGTGGCACTTCTGGTGCTGATGTAATGCCTTATGCTGGACTTCTTCACCTCGTGTATTTTCCAATTTGAAAGTTATTTTGCTTTCCAGAACTTGCATTAACTGAAGCTTAGAAAATAACATCTTCATGCAAACACCTACATTTTTGTTAATTTGAAATGGAGGTTAGATTAGTTTCCTAGAGGAAATAACAGCACTTTAACTTAGATAGACCATTGCATGCAGTTTGATCTAAATTTATTTTAATATACTAGGGCATTTTATATACAGTTCTATACTAGGTTTTACTGTGATTACTAAAAAAGTATTATCTGGTTTATTTTTGTACTTAATATACTTAAAGGAACATGTATGTTGAGGAATTGATGTAATCTGGATTCTGCTATATCTGTCTTTGCTGGTCTTACAGTGAGAAATTCACCTCGGCTAATACAGGCCTGTCATCTGTGCAATTTTGTCCATCTTTTTGTAGGGAATAGAGACAGAGAGGCCCATTTTACAAGTGGACAGATATGTATTTGCAGGAGAATATGAAGGTAGGAAAAATTGTGTGAATACAATCTCTCCCTTTTCATGTAACCCAAAGAACTTTCTTAACATCAGGTAGTTTTACTGCGATTGATCCTGTGAGATGCTGAAGTTGTGGATGGTTGTATAACACCATGTAGAAGACCAACAGTCTGAGTTCACTGCTAAATTAACCATGCATCAATGGTACTTCCAGGAAAGTCTGCCTGGAAGCTGACTCTGGGGTGCACCAGCTAGTATTACAGCAGACAAAAATGTGGGATATAAAATGCCTTAAAGTGCTTGTTGTCCCCTGTGTAAGCAGGACTGACATGTTGTGCAATCTGTAGTTCTCTCATTTGCCCTATGGTGACAACACTGGTCTGGAAGAAAATGGTCTGGGATCCTCTCTTGTAGTGACTTCCAATGACTGTGATACTCCTTTCTGTTCCTGAGTTCCTTACCAGTGCTGGGCCTCTGTCAGGGGCTGGAAGTCAGAACAGTCCCACAGCTGGGCCAGTGGGCACAGTATCTGCAGCTGATACAAATTAGTCTCTGAAACTTTCTCACTTTGTTTTTCATAGATACCTTGGGAACCTGTGTGGTTTTTGAAGAAAACACAGAGCAAGGTAATTGTTGTGATTTGATGTTCTGTTAATTTCAGTAGCTGGGGAGGTTAAAAATACTTATCTTGTTTCAGTTGCTAGTGGAATTCACTATAATGATTGGGGTTTGTGTATTGTATTTTCTCCTCTCTTCTTAGCAGATGCAGAAGGCAACCAAAAAGTACAGCTGAAATACAAGTGCCACACAGTGAAGAAGTTGAACATGACACGGACCCTTCTGACAGAAAAGAAGGAAGGAGAAGAGAATGTTGGTGAGTGCTTCTGCTCTTATGCATGTGGACATGGGTTGATTATGCTAGGGTGCATCAGCCTTTATTAAGTGTTTGATTCAAGAGCATGCAGGAAGTTAACAAATGTGTATATTTAAATTTTAAAAATGAAATACATTTCTGACCTGTGCTGCCTCCAGAAATGGCTAGTGGAGATTCCTATGAAGTGTAAGAGCAGGGCAAACATATGCTGATGCTGCCTGGTATGTTCTTCTGTCATCTAAAAGTTTTGACAACAGAGGTGCTGTTTAGTAGTTCTTTGTTGATTTTGTTTTTTCCTACTTCTGTCATTTTTTCTAATGACTTTCTGAGTTTCCATAATTGTTGAAAATAACTGAATTGTACTTACTGAATTTACAGTTAAATGGGAGTGAATTTAACTTACTTGCATAGATATATCCAGAAGACCGTTCATCTTGATTTTCATTCTGTAGGAAGAACTTCATGCTCATATGTTTGCTTTATTCATTTTTTTGTACAAAACAAATACTGAGTCAAATACTGAGTATCCTACTACTTATAGCAGTATTCATTTGAACTATCCTATTGCTTTTAGCTGGTTTTTTTTCACTCAAGGCAGTGTTACTGCTTCATATTTTAAGAATATATAGCCATTTTATATTAAATATGAGCAGTCAGCTGAACACTGGCCATAGGAGGTATAAAATGAAATGTCATCTAGAATTTAACCAAACATCAGCATTCTTATCAACACCATGTACCACTTCTCTCCATAGAATTAATTATGTAATATTGAACTGAAACTATTATTGTAATAGCATAGATAATATTAAATTGATACTAGAGAGTATTTTGCTTAATATCAAGGCCTTTTTTATTCTGGAGCGGCAATACTGATGATAATTATTGAAAACCACTTTGTTTCTGTGCGGTGACAGAAATTTAACTTGTGCATACAAAGTAACTACAACACCTTGAGAACTGGCAACATGTGCTGAGTAAAAATCAAAATGGGAGTGGAATGCGGTGTCTGTCTGGGCTTGGTTTCAACCTGTTGTTCCAACTTGTTGTTACACTTGAGACTGTAGTTACTCACTCAAAGAGAGTGCAAGAACTTGTGTCCTCTCTCTGTTGTCATTACCTGTTTCCAGAAGGTCTATTATTTAGGTGAACAAACATTCTGTTCTCTTCACTGCATTCGTGAAATATTTTCTCTGCATTTTGATTTATGTTGAAGTTATTTTAAGAGTCTAAGGGTGACATCAGACACCTAAATACAACAGGAACTGCCATACTGGATCAGAGCAAAGATGTTTTTAGTCCTGTTTTGTATTTCTGACTATGAAAAGTAGTAAATGAGTATGTGAAAAGTAATAGGAGAGGGACAAACACATCTTTCTATCCTAGGTGGTTCTTTTACTTAGATCTTGGTCAGGCTCAGCCTTAGTAACAGTGAACTTAAACTGAGAAAAAACTGCTGTTAACTCCTTTTGTCACTAATAGAATTTTCCTTCTTTGCATCAGGTGGAGTAGAGTGGTTACAAATCAAGGACAGAGATTTTTCCTACAGCAGGCCTAATATGATTTGCAGTTTTCTGCATGAAAAGGATGATTCTGAGGAGTCAGCTCAGGCCCAAGACAAATTGACTGAAGAGTCAGAGGGAGAGGTGAGTGGCAAAGGAAATTCTAACGTGAAATGTGACCTGGAGAAGCAGGACACCTTGGAAATAGATGCTTCTATTCCTCTGCCTGACAGCTCTGCTTCTGGGGCAGAGGAATCTCCTTCTGGAAATGCTGCCTTAGAGGATATACCTCCATGATGTTAACTCTGATCTTTTCATGATTTCTTCAAGGGATTAATGGTCCAACTTCTATAGGCCGTGGCATGATTTCCACTTTATCTGAAAAATGAATAGTGGAAAAACAGACATTGTGTTCTCGTGCATTGCTTTTGTGTTTGAATTATAGTGGGAAGGGCTTGAGTGTTTTTTAAAATTACTGACTGGAAATGTATGTAATCCTACCTCAAAACTGAACAAGTGGAAATGGTTACATAATTAAAAGAAATTCCTACATTAGAAAAATGTCGACGTATTGTACAGTCTGGAACATTTTGTAAAAAGAAAGAAACATCATTGTTTAAAATAAAGTCATGAATTTTTCAAGTATAGCTTCACCTTGTGTGTTGTATTCAGCCATATACTACATCTGCTCTGGTACTGCAGTTATTGAAAGAAAACAAGTAAGTGTGGCTTTTATTGACTGTTGGAATACTCATCAAATTGTGTAGTTTAGATTGTCTCTAGTGTAGTTTGTCTCCTTGATGAAGTTTAGTAATCTTTCTTGTGGGAAGGGACTTTAGGAGGTCTCTCATCTAGCTTCCTATGTAAAATAGGGTCAACACTGAATTCAGGGCAAGTTGCTCAGGGCTTTGTCCACTCAAGTCTTGAAAACCCCAACAAACTTACCAGCAAGTGAAATCTAGGTCCTAAAGAGGCATCTGTCACTCTCCTTCCCCCATTTTCTGTATAATATAATGTGTGTTATACAAAAGGAAGTGTGGTCACCCCCTCTTTCTTTTTCCTCACAGTAACTTCTTGGCCGCAGTCTTCCTCTCTGGCATTTTTCTGAAGGGTTTTATACTTAAGATCCTGTACCCGTGCATCAGTGGTTCCCAGACTGGTCCATGTGACTGTATGGTGGTGCCTAGCTAGTTTGTGGGTTGATACTGCTACATCATTTATACTGCCACACACCATTCTATATCACTGCTGAGTGTGTGGTGCACTTGGAATGTTTTTGAAAGTAAAACAATTTTTAAACATTAAACACTTTCTCCCTGACCCTTCTTCTTTCCTACCTTACTCTGCCCCCCTGCAAAACAGTGTAACTGCAACAGTGCTGTGAGGATGGGAACACCTAATTAATCCCAGCATAATTATGTAATACTTTAATTAGTAATGATCAGAGGAGAAGCTCACCCCCAGCGTTGTTCACAGCACCGGATCAGTAGAGAGAAGTCATTAAAACTGCAGTAGTTTCAAACCATCAATCCCAGTATTCTCTTCTTTTTCCTTTGTAGAAGCAACTTGAATCCTAGCGGAAAGGGAGGCAGGGAGAGGAAGAAGAGGGAACATGTCCTGTGTGCCTCCAGCCTGGCTGTGGCTCTTTCACATGGTAGTTATATTTGAGGTTTCAGGGAGACCGCTCAGCCCATCCCTCTGGATTTAACTGCAGCCGTGGAAGTTTAAAAACATCACCAGTCACACTTGATTTGTGTGGCGCTGATAGATAGAGGACAATTACAACGGGAATAACGATCCTGGGAGTACGCATGCCGGTGTGTGCCGGAGGGCGTTTGTTGGCGGTGCACTCGGTGGCAGCTGGGCCGCCTGCAGAGAGGGCCGGGCCCGGGAGGTCGGGCGCTCTCGCCGCGGCTGCTTCAGCAGGAGAGAGAGGTGCTTCAGGAGTTCGTTCTCTGTCAAAATGCAAACACAGCAACTCTCTCATGTTTTCTTAACCGATTGCTTCGTCTGTCAGTATGTATGTCAGGTTTTTTCCTTATCTACAAGGAGAATTCCAGCAGAATTGGTTTCTGGCCTTCTCAGCCTTTTCTTTCAGTGCTTTACTGAAGCTGTTTCCCCGGCTCCTGTCACTGGTCACCGGAGAGAAAGCAGTGTCTGCCCCTCCTCTTCCCCTCACGAGGAAGTTGTAGACTGCAATGGGGTCTCCCCTCAGTCTCCTCTGCCCCAGGCGGAGNATGCGCCGCGCCCCGCCCCGCGCTCCCGGCGGATGTGACGCCGGCCGGCGGCTCCCGCACGTCCTCCCGCACGCGAGGGCAGCCATGGATGCGCTGGACCGCGTCGTGTGAGTGTAGCGGGGCGGCGCCGCGCTGGGACACGGGAGCGGGCGGCGGCCCGCGGGGGGTTGCCACGGGGGAGCCAGCAGAGAGAAAAACCTTACGGAAAACGTGAGGGACAGGGGAAACCGAGCGCTGCCGTCTCTTTAGTAGTGGCCAAACAGCCTTTGCTCAGTTGGTAGCTTAGAATAACCGCAGTGACCAGCTGGTGTTGAATTTGTGTGTTTCTGTACACTTGAGAGAGTTCTCTGCATCTCTGAAGTTTCAGTGATGCCCAGCGACAGCATGGGGAGCAATTGCCATAAACTAAAACACTACAAGTCCCACCTCAACATGAGGAAGAACTTCTTTACACGGAGGTTAACAGAGCACTGGAACAGGCTGCCCATGGAGGTTGTGGAGTCTTCCCTCTCTGGAGACGTTCCAAACCCACCTGGACACGTTCCTGTGTCCCCTGCTCCAGGTGACCCTGCCTCTCGGGTGATCTCCAGAGGTCTCTTCCAGCCCTGACGATCCTGTTGGGGAGGGGTGTGGTTGTTTTTTTCAAAGAAGAAATTAAAATTAATGCTTTACCGAGAAGAAATGTAATTCTTAAGCCGTGTAGCCACTGACGTGTATAAGGTCTGTGCCCCTGCGAAGGCTGGGGTATTTCCCCTGAATAGTGCCCAGGGACTCTTGTTCCTGACAACAGATGTGCCATACTCGTGCTTTTGTTTTGGGTGCCGTTGGTGGTCTTTGAGGAACTTGGTTTTCTTCTCATAAGCAAGTTTCTGGCTTGTGGAGAGAGTGGGTGTGAGGGGAAGCCTTCAGCCTGTCAGTAGGCTGAGAATTTTAATATAGCTTGAGCTCTAAATTGGCAGAAACTGAAAAGTACAAGACTGTAAAATCACCTTTGCTAATTTGGGGGGATAGAGAGGAAGAGGAGTGGCAATAAAACATCTCACCTGAGACAGGGGTTCTGACATTGATTGTAATTCTACACGTTGGGATTAGTTTGAGTCATTGAAACAAATTACTTAAACACAGTTTGTTCCAGTTCTTGTTTGGTTTCACTGTTTTCTGCAGTGTCAGATCTTGTTACATATATTAAGCTTATAACTTTTAATTTATTGTTACAGAAAGCCTAAAACTAAGAGAGCAAAAAGATTTCTTGAGAAGAGAGAACCCAAGCTAAATGAAAATACAAAAAATGCTATGCTCATAAGAGGAGGAAATGCAAACTTAACAGTGACCGAAGTGCTTAAAGACATTGTAAGTTGTTGGACATAGCATGGACATAGTTTCTGTCTTTCTTACAGTTTGCTGTCTCTGCTGCACTATCAGTATTTTCATACTCTCCCTGTACCCCAAATCTCAGATTGACCAGAACTCTAAACATGTCATTACCTACTTCTTAATGGAGATTATTTTCTTCCAGTTTCTTCTTTGCCTGAAGGTTTGAGTTTCCTCTCTTGTTTTTTCCACAATTGTCCTGTATGTAAGGTGAAGTGTTGCTAAGTCCATCTGAAAACAAGAGGATTAGGTACAGAACTGTGACTGTATGACACAGCTGAGTCATATCCCAGAATCCTCTAAACTGACTGTGTGTATTGATAGGGAGCTTTCAGCCTGTCCTAAAATTGTAGGCTACCAATCCTGTCTCCTAACTCCATAGTTTAAAACATTATAGCTGTTCCTACACTCGTTTTACTCTTTGCTTTGTTGTTTTCCTATTATTTTATGCTTCTTGTAATCAAGTTGTTGTTCTCTCCCTGTTTTTCCTTATGCCCCTTAGAAGCAGAATTATTGCATTACATGGCTTAGTTTTCAGCTGTTTCTCAGTTATTTTGTTATTTCCTAGTTTCTACAAATAATTTGTGCAATTAAATTGGAAACAAAAGATTGTCACCAGCTCGAAGAGTATTACTGTGAGCAGGCCTTTTGAGGTACCTTCTTGTAGCCTGATCTGCATAGTTACTGTTTCATGTGATCCTGTAAACTATTGGGTTGTAGAAACAACAGTGCTGTGCATGTTTTAGAGATGATGTGTTAAACTTTGTGTTTTGCAGTATGCTGTGAAGAAGCCTTTTGCTGTACTGTATAAAAGGTAAGTGATCTCACTTTGACATCTTTGAGTCTTCTGACAGACAGCTTTTGGTAATTTCAGAGCATGAATAGAGATGCTGGCTAGTGTGGGGGCTTGAACAATGACCAGGATGCAGAAGGTGGCTGATTGATTATAATTTTCAATAGACTGGAAACAAGCTACGTGTGATATAGGTGCTGAGCCCTGTTCTGCGGCAGGTAGTACAGAGCAGGATTCATCTCTGAGGCTTGCTCAAAATGGGAACCCAGTGTCTGTATGAATGTAGGGCAGAAACAGTTGTAATAGCTACATTTAACACTGAATGAACAGGCAAAGGCAGTTATTCATGGTGTGTCACTGATGGCGGTGCTCTGGAAGTCAGGCCCCAGGAGACAGGAAAAATGGAGGAAAGTACTTAGAATGACAGTGTGGCACTAAGGCATTCCTGGCAGTATTAATATGACTTGTGGTTTGAACTCAAACTGAGCCTCTACTGCTGGAGATTCTGGTAGAATGCAGAACTTTTTATTATCAGAGAACTAATAAGAAGTGGCTATCTGGGCCTGGTTTTTTTTGATTGTTTTTTTTTTTTCCTTTTAACTTGGTTTTTTTCCCCTCCTCTCAGGAAAAATATTACCAGGCCTTTTGAGGACCAAACATCATTGGTAAGTATAAGCAGTGTTTTGTCTTACAACAATTTTGAGCAGCCTATCTTCGTGTGCCAAAAGATGAACCATCAGAGAAGAAGAATAGCCTGTCTGAACAGAGCTTTAGCTGGAACTCAGGGATAAAAAGAGAGTATATTGCCTTTGGAAGAGCCAGGCTACTTAGGAGGACCACAAAGATGTTGTGAGGGTATGCAGGGAGAAAATTAGAAGGGCCCAAGCTCAACTAGAACTTAATCTGGTTACTGCCATAAAAGACAATACAAAATGTTTTTACAATTACATCACCAACAAAATGAGGGCTAAGGAGAATCTCCATTCTTTACTGAGTGCAGAGGAAAATAAAGGGACAAAGGATGAGGAGGAGGCTGGGGTACTCAATGCCTTCTTTGTCTCAGTCTACAATGGCAACACCAGTTGCTCTCTGGGTACCCAGACCCCTGAGCTGGAAAAGAGGGACAGGGAGCAGAATGAAGCCCCCATAATCCAGGAAGAAATGGTTGGTGACCTGCTACACCACTTAGACACACATCTCTGTGGGGCTGCATGGGTTCCATCAAAGGTGCTTAGGGAGCTGGTAGAAAAGCTGACCAAGCCCCTTTCAATCATTTAGCAGCTGGCTGACTGGCTAGAGGCATTTTTTTAAAAGGGCAGTTTTGAAATGTATGTGCTGTTGCAGTATATGCAGGACACTTTAGTGGCATTTGTTTTTTGCATCTTTTTAATAAAATACACAGCTATTAGGGAGTGTACAGGTATCAACACACAGTGATTAACAGAGCTGTGTGAGCACATGTTTCAAGGGGAGGCCCCTCTGGTCTGCTCTTGGCCTGTCTAGAGTCAGCATTTCTCAGGGGTCTGGTTGCAGAGCTCGCTGCTGAGCTGTGTTGTTTGTACACGCAGTTAGTCCAGCCTCTCCAGGTGTCACTCTTGACATCCCAGAGGGGCAGAGCTGCAATGTCCTCTCTGAGCTGCTGCTGTTGCAGGGGTGGGAGATGAAGTGTCCTGTGCTTCACAACTGCCCTGTGCAGGTATATACTTGTGGGAAGCACTGGATAAGTTATGTGTGTGTGTGTGTATATCACAGAACCACTGTTGATAGGCAAGATGAGGAGCTGCCGTGGGAGGCAGAAGTGCATAAAAAGACTTTGAAGCTGGACATCTTTAGAAAGAACTGCTGTAATGTTGCCTCTGGACGTGGTACCATAATAGGCTCCCTAATCTGTTCCTCCTGGAGAAAAGATCTGCGATAGACACCGCTGGCTTGGTTTTAAGTAGCATCTTAGTCTTAAATAATAAATTGACATGAAATTGCTCTGTAGTAGGACTCCTGTGCCAAGTGCAGATGTTGTTAGACTTGGTGTTGAGGGAATTAACTGTTTTTTCAGAAGCTGTCGGGCAAAGCTAATATGCTGCATAAACCTTAGTTGGGAAGCTACAATGAGGCATTACAACAGCAGCCAGCTTGCACTTACTCATCAGGCAAGGAGAAGTGGTTGAAAGTATCTTGTGTAAAAGCAAATAATGAGGAATTATAAGAAAGGGTGTTATAGATAAAATGGCAACAAAAATTGCCTGAGTTGTATTTTAAGATGCAATGGGAAATAAAAAAAGAAATTATTTGAATCTTGAATCCAGCTGTCAGTTTTAGCCTAAGTGCTGAAAAACGCTCATGACATGCTCAAAATTCATCTGGTAAGAGCAGTTGCTCTTCTCATTAAGCAGCTCCTAAATTTGTGGTTTTGCCATATACCTTTGCAGAGTATTTTAAACCCTGTGAACTGCAACTCACACGTTTGATTCTTTTCTTGAATTGCAGGAGTTTTTTTCCAAGAAATCAGATTGTTCTCTGTTTCTCTTTGGCTCTCATAACAAGAAACGACCTAACAACCTGATAATAGGTAATAAGTCTCACTTGGGCTTTTATTGGGATGATAAGTTTAGTTTTCAGTGAATATTTAAATAGCTGGGTTTTCTTTTTTACTCTCACAGGTCGCATGTTTGACTACCATGTGCTAGACATGATCGAGCTGGGCGTCGAGAAGTTTGTATCCCTAAAAGATATCAAGGTAAGGAATTGCTAATTCAGTATTTCAGCGACACCTACTGGTGGACTTTTTTGTTGCAATTTTTTCTGTGCCCTGAAGTGAATTGTTTTTAAAACGTGTTTCATGCAGTATATGAGGATTGGTAATTTGTGTACTACAGAGTGTTAATTTTATGCTCTGCTTTTTAATTTAATTTCGTTGGTCTATTCTGTTCCTATTGATCACAGGTCACAGAAGTTTTTCATTCAGTGTTGATTGGCTGGCCACCTACCAAATCAAAAATATATTCCCTAACACTGTCTGAATTTTTGTTCTTTTAAAATTCTTATTCCACAGAATAGTAAATGTCCTGAAGGGACAAAACCTATGTTGATATTTGCTGGTGATGTGTTTGATGTGAATGAAGAATACAGAAGACTGAAGAGCCTTCTTATTGGTCAGTATTTTGATTATTTGGGCAGAAGGATTGCATAGATCTGTAGTAATATGATCTGTTGGGAAAAGCTAGTTTGTCAATAAATGTTTGCTTATGTTCAGCACAGAAAGAAAACAAGAATGAGCACTTGTAGGTTTCATGTCACATTAAATTAAAGTTAACTAATCATGAGGACTATTAAAGGGAGGGAAAAAAACTGTCCTAAAAGACTCTGAAGATGAAACTTCATGTTCACTAGAATTCATTACTTTGATTGTGGGAAAACTGTCATTTTCCAAAAGGTCTTGGCCTTATAATTGTACTGGGTCATCAGTTTTCTAACCACATCATGTTTTGAAGTATCTAAGTTGAAATCAGTGGACTAAGTTCAGGAAGTGGGATATTTTTGCTTACAGAAAAGTCAAATCAGTATAATTCAGCTTCTGTTTTTGTAATGAAAGCTTTTCTGTTGGAAATTCCACCAATTCTAACAAGCATGCTGTTGCTTAGGATACTTGGAAAGAACAGGAGCAGTAAAAATCAGCTGTAGATAATATTTGGGGCCTAACTTTGGGGCCTAACTTTAAGGCAGGCTTGGAGCTTAGGAAACAAACTGACATTAAGTTTTTTAGTATCTTAAGGTTGGAGGCTCTGGAATATAAAGCACATTGTAGATGTTTAGAAGCTATATGTAGACATAGAAATCATAGGATACTGTATCTCTTTACACTTCAAAAATGCATCTTGCTTGGCAGAACTAGATCTAGTAAGTAGAGTGGAGTGTTTTTTCTTTTTAACAGTTTTCCTAAAAGTAGATTACTTTTTTTTTTTTTAAGGTCTGATAAAATACTAAACCTGGCCCAATAAGAACAGTCTTGTACTTTCAGTTTCTCAGGTTTCTAGGTAAATGGGTAAAGCATTGCTCTTTAAAAACAGACCTTAAAAATGAGAACTTTTTTCCTTAGTAATATTCCTTAAAGCGAGATCTTTCATCTGGAATCAGACTGAAAGAGAGCAGGAAAGGAGTAAATTTTCATCCTCTCAGTGCAGCTGACTGATTCTTGGGGATGGATGAAAGGGTGGTAACTGAGCTTATACATCTTTGAAGATGATTGAATACAAAGATAAGTGAGTTTTAATGCTGCATGTTTGTGTCATGGTAAATGAGTATTTACACTACAGGAAGCAGGCGCCTTTTCTGGAGTGTGTCTTGTTCAGGCATCTGCACAGTGATGGGCATCCAGATGTGCTCATGCACCCCGTGATCAAACAGCTGAAATGGGAGACATGCATAGTGAGATAGTTGCCAAATAAGTGACTAGTCCTTCCTATTTCTCTTGATGTTCATCTGTCCTTTGTCGTCTCCTATTTATTAGCCATTAATGACTTGACAGTCAAATGTACTCCACACCCAATCTTTCTTCTTGTACATATGCCAAGTACTCCAGGTCTTTATTGTGCTTCTGACTTCTGTGAAATACCCAGATGCAAAACAACAGACAAAGAAAAAGGTTAAGGAGAGTAAAGGCTTGAAGGTATCACTAACCAATTAAAATCATTTGGGTATTAATCTGACCTGTTTCAAAACTGCCATTAACTGATAAGGAAGAAGTGATTTGTTCCATTTCTGCAAAAGATGGTACCTTTAAGCTGCTACTCTTGCTAAGAAAGATAGAAGAATGTCTTTATAACAACAGCTGCAAATACTTTGTTGCTGTACCAGTATTGTTGGGATCCCAGAGGGAATATTAGATAGCTGACAGCTTGTTTTTGCCAAAGCAGTGTGATGCCAGTGATGCTGAAGAACAGCCAAGCTTTCGTTGGCTTTTGTAGTATCAAAAGGGCTTATGCATGTTTGTACAATCATCTTAGAGCAGTTTCTTTGTAAAATTAAGGGCAAGGGTAAATTATTGTCTTCATGGTAACCAAATGCTATGGTGTGGTTAAACTGTGAAGTGGAAGATGCTCTTTAGGAGAAATAAATGACAGATGCATTTTCTTTGGAGACCTGAAAAACAAAGATATCCCATTTTTTCTCTTTTGGTTTTCATTGCCCTCCGATGTGGCAGTGTAGCAGTTCATTTACGATGTAAGTCTTGGAATGCAGTTAACAAAATTCAAATAACTTTTTGTGCCTGTATCTATAAGATGTTTCAACTCTTACAACACTGCCTGCTTGTTGTTGCACATCTATTTTATCCTAAAAATGGCCACGCATTATAGGGCTTGCGTTTTAACGTTTTAGCGTTGATTTGTAGGAGATCTCTGCAATTTTAGATTGGCTGTCACCTTGGTCTTCAAAGTCTTCCTCACACAGACTCTTTTTGAGTATTTGAAAAGATTTGAGGGCTTTTTCTGGCCAGGAAAGGGGACGGCAGGGAAATGTTTGAACTGCACTCATCTAACCATAACTGCATAGATTACAGTGTTACCAGCTTTTGGATACAAATTGATACAGAAAGACTTACATTCCAAGTCAATTAGGGATGTAATTTGGAAATAGAAAGGTCCTGAAAAGCTCTCTGTAGGAAAGAGTAAATTCGACGTTCTGGAAACATGTTTGAGGACAAAGGGGCAGAGAGAACCAGGGACGGAAAGAAAGGAGAAAGCGAGTCTCTAGTCCAACCAAAGCAAGAGTTGTAAATTAAGAGTACATTAAAAAAACTTCAACTCCCTGGGTATACTGAAGTGTAAGGTTTCTGCAGCTGTTCAGTGTTGCCAGGAAACAAATTCCTGACCACCTGCGTTTATTGGAAGAGATCATCCTGTGGGTAAAAAGATGTATGATGCCACAGGAAAATATGAAAGGGAGGTGTTGCCAATAAAACCACTATGAATGTAAGCTTGTGTACCTGCAGAGAACTAATTGAAGGGAAAAAAATATGCCACAAGCGAACAAAATGTTTTATTTGCAGCTTTTCCTCTAACTGCAAGTTAGATTCAAAAGAAGAAGAGAGTATTTAATTGACCAAGGAAGTTTCCTGGGCTGACTCTAGCTGGTATTTGTCAGCAAAACTGTGTTTTGGATGTCACTCCAGTGCTGATATTCTTGCAAAAAGGTAGTGAAGGAGAAGACAAGTAGCCAAGGGGTCTGGAAACAGGACAGACTGGGAAAGAGTGATGTGTTTTGCATCTGTTAGCTGTTCTCCTATGTTTCAGCATTGCCCTGCCATGTTTATTAGCACACCTTGTTCCCTTGGTCAAGGTCACATTCTTTCTCCACCCTCTGCATATGTTGGACAGATTGCTCTGCTCATTGCAGGCTCTCTGATTCCACAGTATATTTTCATAGCCTGATATCAGAACCTTGCTAGAGGTGGCTCATTTTGTATTTAACCTGTATTTCAGTGTTCTCTTGGCAAACTGAGCAAGTATCTGAAGTATCTTGTTTTCACAGTTGTGTTGCTTATTAACAGAGAAAACATTGGGCATAATGACAAATATTGCTTTACCTAGAGGACAGAGGTGCCTTTTTGTGAGGGAGGTATGAAAGAAATGATATATCAAGACTTCTTCCCAAAGTCAGAGAGAGAAAATGTAGGTAAGAGTAGACAAGATGCAATTTTGATATGCTGTGTACTGGTTTTGATACCTCTTTCTAGTCTTCCAAATCTCTCTGTGATTGAGATTTAAGTATTAGGTTTGAATGATGTCTTTAAACAGATACCTGAGCAAATGGTTTCTCTGTACTGATCTGTGTTTAGCTGAGCATTGACTGGCCTAAACACCAAATAAAATAATTTTTTCCCCTGATTTTAGAGATGAATATTTAGAAGAATAGACAATGCAATTATTCCAATTAGCTTAATAATGTTAAGTTACTGCTCTGAAAGTGTATTTGCTCTTTTTCATGCACTTATATATAGGTAGCTTGTACATTGCTACCAAATATCTCTGGAAAGCCACTGAGTTCCTGTCAGGATTTCCATGCACATTTGGATTTGTCAGTGCATGCTAACACATGCAATGTTAAATTTCTGTCCTGTGTTTTCGCCAGGCTGCAGTTTTAAAGAGTGGCTATTTTGTGAGATTCGTATTTCAAAATAGGCCCGCATTCACATCACCAATTTGCTATAGGCATCTGTTGGTTTTATTTTCAGCCAAGAAACCTGGCATTTATTCCTTTAAAATTCTCTTTCAGATTTCTTCAGAGGTCCCACTGTGCCCAGTATTCGTCTGGCTGGTTTAGAGTATGTTCTGCATTTCACAGCTGTAGATGGGAAAATTTACATGAGAAGCTACAAGTGAGTATGTGTTTTATCTATTTGTTTGGGTTTTGGTACACTTGTCAACTTTAATCAGTAGTTGTGAAATTGAACTGGCTTGAGCTGCATTTAGAACATGCAATGTGTAGAGGTGCTCCAGTGTAACTTGTACAACAGAAGGAGAACACTTGAGCCCTAAGTCTGCTGCCTCCTTCCTTGTTGAGCTCCTCCTGGCTCACAGGATTGCTCTTCCTTACAGCTGGGTTAGTAAGGTGGTGTGAATTAGTGAATTCTGGGTACTGTCTTAGACTTCTTGGACTCAAGCCTGTTCTCAGGCTGATTTCTAGGACTCTCCTCACTTAGGTATTTGTCAGGGAACAACAGGGGATAGGCTGCAGAAAGAGATGCACAAGGAAAACCAGGAAAAAGCAGGACAAGGAAATCTTTCTTGTTGCATTGGTGTTCACCCTCACAGTTCACTCCTTGCCTTAGGAGGCTGTGAACATTCATAGTACACACAGTATTCCATGTGACTTTGATTTCTCTTAATACAAATTCGTTTTAATCAGCCTCGCTCTTAATAACAAACAACCAAAACACTTTCTCAGATAGTGCTCACCTTATTTTGCTGTAAATTATAATGAATATTTTCATGTCTAATAATACCTAGGGTGCTATTTTGGAATTTGAGAAGTGATATGGCATTCAGGGTACTGGGGCTGAGTTTTAAAAGTGATACTGATTATACTGGTCTCGTTTAAAAATAAATAAATTACTTTTGACAGGTCATATCTTGGATGTGTTCAAATTGTAATGGGACTGATTTATTATAAATTGTTATCGATGGATGCCTTTCCCAGTAATAGAGTTACTGGTAGCAGTTGATTTAATAGTATTTTGAGCTGCAGGATTAAACCTGTCCTTAAGGAAGATGGATACATCTTTAGCACAGGGGACAATGTTGATTTTGGTTGGTTTTCTCCTCCTAGAGTGCTTCTGAAGAAATCTGGCTGTAAAATACCCAGAATTGAACTGGAAGAGATGGGACCTTCATTAGACCTGGTTATGAGGAGGACACATTTAGCTTCAGATGACCTTTATAAGCTGTCTTTGAAACAGCCAAAAGGCCTGAAGGTATGTATCTTGGAAAGGGTGTTGCTTTCAGATCTATCTGTGAAGAAAAGCAAAGGCTGAAGTATTACTTGTATATTTGACCAGAGCTTACCTTCATCGAGGCCAACTGACATTCCTGGGGCCACAGCACTTCTGGGGGTCAGCTGGCATCCAGACTCTCCCCTGGAAGCACGTAAAACGCACAGCACAGATCTTAGTCTCTAAACTCCAACCAGTGTATGAGGCCTTGCTTTTAGGCACTTGATTCTCACCAGAGCTCCTGGAACTGTACTCAGAAATATTAACATTGTTCTTCCCTTGCAGCCTAAGAAGAAAAAGAATATCTCCCATGATGTGTTTGGTACAACTTATGGTCGAATCCACATGCAGAAGCAAGATCTTAGTAAACTGCAGACACGGAAAATGAAAGGCTTAAAAAAGAGGCCAGCAGAGAAGTCAGCTGAAGATGGTGGGGCTACTCCCAAAAAGTCAAAATCAGCTTGATGGTCTGGGACAGCTTTGAAAACTCTCTGTACTTACAAATTGAAAATATATGTTGCAATATAAATTGTCAGACATAAAAGATTGAACTGCTGTTAGCTTTAGTTTTGTAAGAAAAATATTTTTAATCATTTGTCGTTTTAAAGGGAACATTGAGGTTTTGAGCTTTAACATGGAAGTTTGTTATTTAAAATAAAAAATATGATATAACTTGCTTAGTTTTCCAAAGCTGAGTATTTGTGTCTTAGTATTAGCAATATATGGGAGTGACTCATTTCGTGGACAGTTTCACAGAGTGGATTGGAAGAGATTTTAAAGATCATCTGTTTCCAACCCCCTTGCCATAAGGAGGGACACCTTCTACTAGACCAGGCTGCTCAAGGCCCCATCCAACCTGGTCTTGAACGCTTCCGGGGATGGGGCATCTCCAGCTTCTCTGGGCAACCTGTTCTAGTGCCTCACCACCCACACATGGAAGAATTTCTTCCTAATATCCCCCATGCTTTGTGCTTTTAGCATGGAGGCATTTAAATGGTGTCTCCAATGAGGCAACTTACTGGTGGGAGAGGCTGAAATTCCTCCGTGCTGTCCTTCATGTGCTCTCCTCTTGACCTGCAATCCCGCTCCAGGCTTTGGGCATCTCTTGCTGGCATCAGACTGGTCAGAGTGGGATGGATTGAGGTTCCCTTCCCCTGGAAACTTTAGTTTTATTGCTGTTATGTTGGGAACCCTTGATCAGTCAGCTCTTACACATCCTGTGCAGGACCAGACCAATGTATGTGCATAATATGCACAACTTCTCTGTTCACTTATTATTTATGTATTGCAGATTTTGCACAACTGCAATGCTCAATAACCTTTAAACCATTTTCTAAATTGTGAGCTCAGTACGTGTGTGATGGCCAGGTTTTGCTTTTGACTATTGCACCAGGCCCTGCTTTGCACTGCAGAATTCTGAGTGCTTACTGTGTTTTTGCTGTGTTCATCACCATGGTAGCAAAGTACCTGATATTTGCTTTAGGCATAAATGAAACCTTTACAGGTTGAATTTCCATCTTTGCTGCTTGATTTGTGCCCAGAATGGAAATACGTGGAGCAAGCATGAAAGCTACAGTTTTACAGATTTTTTTTCTTACCCTGCTTTCCTCCCAAGTGGAGGGAGTTAGTGCTCGTGAGTTAGTGCAGACTCAGCTAAAGACTTGTTTAAAGGGGATGAGAGTTTAAGAGTTTAGTGAGACTTTGGTGTGGTGTTCTGCTTTGGAACATATCGAAAAACCTGGCTTTTTAAATTCTACTTGTCTCTTTGGAAGTTGTTACTCTGCCCTTTAAGCATAATTATTTTAGAAGTATACACACGTTATCATGAGCACAGCAAGCTTGCTCATCCTATTTATGTTTTTAATACTTTATCTTTTCTTGCTAGTTTTCTAATCAGCTGAAATGTTACATCAGAAATAGGTGGTTTGTTATTTTCAATTGTCTTCTGCATCCTGGATGGAAGCTGTTGGGCAGTTTTGCTTTCCTTACGTTTGGGCTAAGCTGTAACTGTGGCTGTGCAAATGCCACCCATGACATTCTTGCGGCGCTCATTTGATAAAATTTGCGTGAAAAAGGAAGGGCTTTAAAAGTTTGAGTTCATTTTGGGGGCACAAACATATTTATCATCAATGTATTTGCATGGCTCTCTCCAAACCCTTTTCTCTGATCTATAACCACGTGCTTGAGAAATTGATGATTCCATAAACTTCAGATTTGTATTTCCCACTGTATCTTTCTGAAATACAAATCACTAGGCTTTTGTCTGAAAGCTGTAGAAGAACTATACTAGCAGGCAATGCTGTCTTTTACAAGCTTTGAGTCATAAAATAATGTAAATATAAAAATACTGTAAATTCATAAAAGACAGCATGCCCATAGTTTAAAAGACTGTAATTTTCCAAATTTTCCTAATTTGGAAGCTAATTTTGCTGCTTAATTTGAGTTTTAAAACTTAACTTCTCAGCAGTAATGTAGACCATCTACAATCCTGTTACCTCTTAATGTAAAAAGTGAAACAGTTGTTCAGTAGGAGCCCTCAGAGAGAAGCTGTTGCATCCTGGTTTGGGGTTTTTTTAATGCTGCTGCTGGTTTGCTCTTTGTATGAAGAGGAGTCCTGGACAGGTTAGGGCTACTATATCTTCCAACACATGAGTGTGGTTACTTGAAGTTTCAGAGAGGTGAGAAGTCCTTGAGCATGGGAAATCAGTCACTGGGGAGAACCCAGGTGCATTTATTTGCCCTTTGCAGGTGGAACTTGAAGTGCCTGATGTCCCTCACCTGTGGCTGTTTGTGTCAATACCCTTTTATATGTCACCTTTTGTACTGGTGAAATACAGCTACATGGTGGACAACATGTATCAGATACGTGAGGCAAGGAGAAATTCTTCTGGATATAGTGTAAGGATATTTTGATTATGCTATTTCATGCCAATTGCTTTCAGGTTATGTTGTTAGCAAGGATTAAAACTCACTCTTGTAGTACTCAAAGTAGTGCCATTTTCGTGCAAATTCTTGAGAGGGAAGTGGAAATGCTCTCTTGTTTTTCACAGCAGAAATGAACTGCTCTGATCTCAGTATGACAAGAGAGGATGAAGCCAAGTTAACAAACAAGATCACCTCATGCCCTTTGGAGAAGTTTCAGCCTTGCTGTGAAGCACTGATAAAGCCACAAGGCTGGTGGCTGGCGTAATTTCAGGGGTACAGCAGGTATAGCCACCCGTCTGCTCCATAGGCAATGGCTGCATTCCGAGTATCTGATTTAACTCAAGGTGAACAGTGATAGGAGGGCTAAATATAACCTTTCTAGTGGAATGTTCTTATTTCCCAGAGTCTTTCAAAGTGTAGGGAAATTTTTCTGTAGCTGTGTGCATGAGAAACAGAACGTGCAGTACGCAAAGGGCAGCTGATGAAAGGGACTTGCTCTACCTCAATTGCTCCTTGCTTCCAGAGTTCACCAGGCTCTGAAAACACATAAACATGGCTTCAGGGGTTGCCTGGCATAGGCAAGGCATAACTGGCATGTTCATCCCTTTTCTCTGGCTTTCATCTTCCTACCTCCCAACACACAGGAGTTAGCTTTATTTATGGGTTGAGCCTAGTAATAACTTTGGTTTGAAGAAAATCCCTGTGGGCAAAACGTGACTGCTGAGGCTGTGCCTGTGCAGGAATACAGAAGTGAAGTTGCAAATCAGCAGTCAAGCCCACACTCTCTTTAGTCTAGCTGGCAGGATGGCAAGGGCAAGGAGGGTACAACTGGTGCCTTCTGTGGACCCTTGGTCTCTATGTTGATGTTGTCCAGCTGTGCTGCTGGCATCTATGCTGCTGCTGTTTACTAGGGTCCTGTCATTATAGATAACTGCTGATATATAATATATGGCCTATCTGCACTTTAAGTCTTCTTGGTTCTGTTTAGGTGTGGTGGAATGATAAAAAGTAGGAAGAGAGGTAGATACTGAGTGCTGAAAACTGCTAGGTTCTTGAGATTCCCACATTTTTTGATATCTGTCCTGCAAGCACATAATCACAGCCTTAGCTCTGTGCTAGTATAACGTGACAGACTGAGCACCAAGAGCAAAAAGAGCCACGAGTGGTGTATATTTGATAAGAGTATATGCACTCTCTTCTCCTTCCTGGATTTGGTAGGTTTATAGCTTATCTTTACCGTTCCTTAGCAACCTTATTTGTTTTCGGTAAGTGCTTTCTGGGTTTGATTGTGAGGGTTTCCCTCCACCACTGTGTCTTGCTTGCAGCTGGGGAGGGTTAGAAAAAAGCATGAAAAGAGGACATGGCAGACACATGGTGTATCACACTGACTGCTGCATCTTCCAGCCAGCGGAAAAAAGGCTTATTCTAGGTGCTATCAAACATGAAGGAGCAGGGGAGCAGGGTAAGGAGACTAGAGCAGAACTCTGTTAGAGACGTTTTCATTATTAAAGAGAAGAAAGTAGAAAATGTTAGCTGGGAATAATATATATAACACAGGCATACATAATACATGTTGACATGTGTATTACACATGGTGCAGAGAGTTCTCCCTTGTCCCCCAGTACAATTTATCTCCTTTTGAACTTTGCTAAAGTGCCTCCAGCAGTACTGACACATCCCAGATGCAATCCAAAAACATAGCTGAGAAATAGGTCAGTTGCATCTGAAGTCAGGTTTCCTAAAAATGTACAAGGAGAAGAGACATGAGGCTTCTGAATGTGAAGCCTCTGTAGGATTGCCTTTCTAAAAGGATGAATGTTCCAAGTTAGCAATATGACTAACACTATATAGGAAGAACAGCTTTGCTGTCACACATCTATACAGAACATAGTGAGGAGAATCTGTCAAAAACTCCAAAATGTTGGGAGGACATAGGGTTTCTTAGAGACCTTCCTGATGAGGTTGGAAATTTGTTATCTTGGAGATCGTGGTAGGCAGGAGGGATCTAAGTCCTCTATGGGCAAAGAAATGAAGGTGGGTGTAGTGAGAGGAAAAGTTTAAATAATCTGGGATTAAGATTTGTCCTAAATAAATGGGCATCATCTACTCAGAGCAATCAGTGACCACAGCAGATGTTCTCTGATCAAGAAATTTCTAAGGCATCTCTTCTTCATTTCTTGTTTTGTTTGACTTTCAGTCATATTCTGTTTACTTGATCTTCTCCCCCCACCCTGCTTCTCTAAGATAAGGACAAAGTAATTAAGGGGAAGGAGACAAAGTTTTTAGTAGAAATTGACTGGGATTAGGCATGGTTAATGACAAAATCTCATTTTGTTCCAACTTTCCCTCTTGATAATCCCATAATTCTTTCTGTGATGCAACACATCACCTACAAAATCTGGATTTCTCACTCTGTCCATGATCCTGAAGTACGCCCATATGGGCCCTGTCTTCTGTTTTGATTGTTGCAATTTGCTCCTCTTGACTCCTTTGACCCTCATGGCATCCAAAACAAACATGTCAGAGCTGCAGTGACCCCTGCCCCACTGTTTGTCCAGACTATCTCTTTGTGCTGCCAAGAAGTTGAGTTTCTTGTCTTTTATTGTTTATGCACAATAAACCGTATTTTTCACATACACAGTGCTGCGATGTAAAGTAAGTTGAACCTCGCAGTCTAAGTTTCTCTCCCAGTGCTCAGCACGCATGCAGTGAAAGGGCTGCCACTGAAGGCCGAGCTCTGTGATCAATTCTAAGGCTGCTTTAGGTACTGGCATTATTTTTCCCCCTTTTAAATCTGCAAAATTAAACCACTCATCTCTGCTGCTAGCCTTCAGGCAGGAGAATTACTGATGCTGCTGTATGCCCTGAAATTATTGCTGCAACAGTGACTATGTGTGTTAGCTGCAGATAGGCACGCTGGGGCTCAAGGTCATCTGTTGCCAAAAGATAGTTTAAAACCCTTTTCTCTCTCCACTTGTTTTTCTGATAAATGCATGTTCCTTTTACTAAGTCAGGGTCTCTGTTTTTCTAATCCAAAGAAGTCCATGAGTAGTTGCATTTTTTTAGCTTTGCGAGTTGCTAATGTTTCTTTCCAGTGGCAACTGAGCTCCTTGGCCTAGAAATTGCTCTCTCCTCTGGAGGAAGGTGAGGAAGGCATGACAGAAGTGAGGAGGAGGAAGAAAAGATTCAGGCAAAATATCTCCTCTCTCTCCTGGTGTGTCATATTCTTGCGTGTGACAGAAACTAGTTTCCCAGTGCAACAAAAAAACCGCGAGATATTTGGCAGTATAAATTCACCCCAAACATCTCTAAGCAGAGTTCTCATGAGCCTGTCACCTCTTTGGCGTGAGTCACTGCCAAAGATGGGCAGTCACAGCTGCTGTATCAGGGAGTCTGTCGTGGGACACATTGCTGCAAGGAGTGTGATGCAGAACTTTCATTCACCTCCCATTGCTGCCTCTTAATTTTTTTTCAGTTGAAAATAGATTATTATGAAGAATTAATGAGGCTCTCCAAAGTGTACATGAAGCATGCCAATAAACAGCAATGAGCTTTTAATTCATAAGAGGCAATAGATTTCAGCTCCTGTTGTCTTATTTTGCACACAGGGATAATTCCTTTCTCAACAGGGTTATTTGAAAGAAATGTTAAGAGTTTAAATGTTATGTTGTGAAAAGAAGTTTGCAGATGCTTTTCTTCTTTTTTTGTTGTTTCTTTTTTTCCTTTCTTCTCTGAACATACTTGAAGTACCTAAGGGCTTTTAGGATATTGTAGGGAAAATAGTACAACTCAAGTGAGTTCTGTAGTTGATGAGTGAGGGGTTTCTATTTGTCTTTCAGATACTCACCTCTCCAGGCCGTGCAGAAAGGCTCTCTTGAAGAAAGATTCAGGGACCTGGTAACTGCTGGGCACTTCCTTCTCGCTTTCCTTCCAGAGAGAGAGGGATACCCACCCTTCCTGCCATTAGCCTTCTCCAGTTTCTCAGAAGCAGTAGGTCATACATAATGACGTTTCTTTAAAAAACCAAACAAACCCACAAACCAAACGCTTCATAAATAATGCCATGTGAGGAGTGCAGCAGCAGTGTAGAAACAAGGAGTTAGGAAGGCGCAGCTGTTTATGGGGCTGGCAGTCAGGTCAGGGAATTGAATTCACTTGTAGAGGCAGGGTGGGGAAGAGGGAAGGGGTTTTACTTTGTTTTGAAGCCTGGATCAGCTCCTTGATCTGGCTCACAGCACAACTGGATGTGCACTGCTGCACTGGGGAGGAAGAAAAAGGCTGGGGTGGGATGGGAGATATAAGGGGACTCCTGCCACTTGTACTGCTGCTTACAGCAGTATCTGTAAGATAGTGCCCAAGTTTGAGAATTACTATGGCTCTGAGTTTGTTCTTAAGGAAATGGATGGGGCTTGGGGCCTATATTTGCCAGTAAGCTTCATAACAGCTTTCCCTATGACGATCTCTTTTAACACCATTTTACAGATGTGATAGCCAAGGTTAACTGACTTTTACCAAACGGATTTGCTTTGGGAAAAAAGATAAAATGTGGAAGTCGTGAGTTCCTTGTTGGTGTGGTCTCTGTTGGTGGTTTTCACATACCTTCCTGCAGCTGAAGGCTCTCCTGTTTATGTTGTGGTGGAGCTGGCACAGCTGCCAGTGTCCCTTGGTCAGGAAAAAGTTGAGCTAAGTGGAATCACTTACGATTTTTCATTTTCTTTGCAAAGAAAACCTCTCAGAAAGGCTGAGCTTTTTCAACAAAGACCAACACCACTCAGCCCTGCTCAGTTGTAAGAAAGATGCTAGGTTGTCTCTGTAACTTTTTTAGCAAAACGTGAAGAAATCTGCCCAGATTGGTTTTAAGGCAACCTTCAAAATAATATTCAGGAAACTTCTGCTGATCAGGAGTAACCTCCTGACAAAACTCCCTATGTGGATTCTGGATTATCTGGAAGGATTTTCTCCACTATGAAGATTTTTCAACATACATCTTTTCTCTCTGATGCTATGGAGCCATGCCATGAACAAGACTTTTTGAGCTGTATTAAGTGATTTTGTTTCATGAATTTGAATAAAAGATTAAGTTGGGCTTATTCTAGTCTGAGCATGATTAGAAATACTTCATGTATGTTTTGCTTGGAAAGCTAACACTACACCTTAGCACGAGCCTCAAATCTTTTGAAGACAGATTTAGTTATTTTCTCCGGCTATGAAAAATATTATAAATTTAATTTAAATTTCATTAGATCCATGTTGCTGTTTTCAGGATGAAATGGCTGATTAGGTTCTTAGTTACTTTCTTTCAGTTCCTGGAAGGAAATCTACTCTGTGGCTTATGTGGTTAAGGGACTGAAAAGTTTAAGCATGTGTAGACAAAGCTGTCCATGTTAAGGAAAAAGTATAGTTAAAGGAAAATTATGAAAAATGAAAGGTGAAATTCTTTTTCAGCATGTGGGCTGCACAGGACACAATAAACCTGCCCTAAAGATGATCTCTACATGACATTCTGTCAGAGGTAATTCATGTTCCTTTAAGGACTCATGCTTGTGGCAGGAGATTTATGCTACCTGACTGGTGTGCCTGGAGAAAAAGATGTATTAAATGCTAGCAGAGAAGGAGGAAAAAGCTTGTCAAAACTTGTGGTTTATGAAAATGGTGCCAACATTTGGTCAGAGCCAGCTTTGCTAGGCTTGTAATCAATTCTGGGAGCTGAGTTTACAGGAAAGTTTTGCTTTTCTATTAAAAGGTAGAACAGGATGAACTTTTCAACCCAGCAGGTAAAGAGCTAGATTCCATGGACCCAACTCTGTCAGCAAAACAAACGAGTGTTAGGAAAGAACAGCCAAATTATTAAGACGAGGCAATAGCAGAGGTGTTTTCTCACAGTGAAAGCCAGATGACTGAAATCAGAAACTTCCTGGTCTTCTACGTCCCCTCTTGGACACTGAACCAGATACTTGACATGGAGACTTGCCTGAGCAAGACTGAACGTGGCTTTCCTGAATGGTGGTAGCTTCTACTTATAAAACAAACAAGCTTTAAGACCTTGTCCTTCAAGCTCTCCTGTTGACTTGCAACCATGCATTGCAGAGGAGAGTTGAACGGAGTCTGTCCTGGAGAACTCTGCTCCTTGTTTTTCCCACATTGAGGGAAACCCTTAACGAGAACAGGCATTCCTCTTTGTTTGGGAATCGTTACTCCTCCTTTGTGTTTTGTACTTGCCAAGAAGTACTTGCGTGGTTAAGGTGGTTTGTTGTTTTAGATCGATAGTTTGGGTGTGGGATACATCCAGCTTCCACGGGCCAGAAAATCTCAGTGAGCTCACTGCCACTCTCACTTCCTGCCGCGGAGAGATCTCAGCGGGATCACTAAGGTTTAGCAGTTGTGTGAATAAAGATATCTCCAAGATTAATGTTTTCAAGTGACAGGAACCTTCCTTTTCCAAACAAACACACTGGTGTTTCATTGTCAGTCTATGATAAAGAATAAGCTGTTAGAAAAATGGAATTTCTCAGAGTCACAACATTTGCAAACTTTGTGTTGTTCCAAGTCAGAATTAAAAGGCGAAACTTCCCATTGTATGAAAACTCTGGGGAAAGGAGAAAGTCGATTTGTCACCGTGGAAACATTCATACATTTATATCTGGTATAACATTGCCAATAATGCAAATACCAATCTTACTCTTTCATAAGTTGAAGAAAAATAAATTCAGTTTAATAAAAGCACAATGCTTTACTTTCACATTTTTACTTCTACACATTTTGAATTTCCACCCATGTCACAAGACAAAAAACAACTACACTCAACTAGCAGCAAGTGCCTTTTTCATCTGAAGGGACACGATTTAGACACTTCCTTTCCCAAAGGTAAGACTTACCTCTTACATGCTGGATGGATTGTCCCTGTGATTTCCTCAAATATGGGAAAACACACTTCAGTGTCTGTGGTAGCAGGGACCTGCATTTGTGCTTCACCCTGGGAGTATAAAATGAGCATTAAGTCTCCATTAAGTTCCTGGTACTTTGGGAAAGAGTATGAGAACAGGGAGAAACTCAATAGAGATTTATTTCAATACCTCTCCTGTTATTTCCTAGTACAGAGAAATCCACAGTTTGAAAAGTTCCTGAGCTGGAAGTAATCTTTTTATTGTGTTTTGTTGTTACTGCATCTTTCTTTTATGACTCTTCCTATTGTTTGGTTAAGTATGCAATTTTGGCACCTTAAGTACTCTGTATTGGTTAGTTTATTAATTTAGTTTTGTTGAGTGGCATAGGAATTATTGGGTTAAACTTGAGGTCTGATCATATTATCTGATCTTCCATAGGTCTTTTAGTTGAGTGTTGTCAGATAAACATTTCCCTTCACCTGTTTAATGCCTATCATGACTTTACAGGCCTCAGTTTCTTTACTGATTTCTTTCCCAAGCTGAAGTGTCTTGGTCAATTTAAATGTTTTTCACACAGAAACAGTAAAACAGGACAACTATTGCTTATTTGTCCTCTTTCTAGTTCTGTTATGTTCTTTCTGAGAAGAGAATTGTGTGTAATATCAAAAGTATTTTTACATGACTAATTCTGACTTGTGCAACACTTTCTTTTTGATTTTCTCATCTTAGATTATTGTTCAGCTGCAGGCTGAATATTTATGTGCAGCACTGTCTTGGCAACGCCAGTGCCAGCAGATGAAAGTGCTGCTGAAACAGGAGGACCCTTCCAAGAAAGCTGCAGCTGGGGCATTTGCTCAGCTTCAGACTTATAAATGCAGTACTTAGGGACATGGCTTAGTGGTGGACAGGGCAGTAAAATGTTTATGGTGGCCCTCAATGATCTCCAAGGTCTTTTCCAGCCTCAATGATCCTAGGATTCTATGTGCCAGTTAGACATGGGTTACGGATCTACGGCTAAATTCTTTCATATCCTGTAGTTTGATAACCTGTTCTGATGAAGTTTGATTGATGTTGTAAAGATGACTGGCACTTGCAAAGATATCCAGAAGACTGTTGGGAAGGTGCATTTTAATGAAACACAAATTAAATGCATTGTTGTTGCATAAAAATTATGAACAAAACTGACATCAATTAAAAAAAAGCAGGGGGGGATGAGACCTTGCAATTGTAGTAGAGAGGGGAAAAATCATCCTGATACTCACAGTCAAAAAAGGAAATCAAATATTCAGAATTAGTATGGGGAAATAAGAATGAGTAGAAGGAAAATGAAACAGTATAAAAATTTGGTGCTGTATAAATCCAAAGTGTGCCCATACCCTGCCTGCTGTGTGCAGTTCAGCTATCCCTGTCCTCCACCTTGAAAAGGGCTATAAGACAACTAGTTCAGAGAAAGCCAAAGAGGACCTGAAGATATGAAATGGATTCTACAGGAAGAATAAATCAATTAGCTTTTAGCTCTCCTGCTTGGAAAGGATATAACTGAAAATAAATATTGCAAAACCATAGGAATTTATGCATGACATGGAGATCACAGAATCATTTAGGCTGGAAAATACCTTGAAGAGCGTTGAGTCCAACCATTTATTAACCCAGCACTGCCACATGCAACACCCAAACCATGTTCCAGGTGCCACATCCACATGTCTTTTAAATACCTCCCGGGATGGTGATTCAACCACTTCCCTGGGCAACCTGTTGCAATGCTGGAGAACCCTTTTTGTGAAGAAATTCTTCATAATACCCAATCCAAACCTCCCCTGGTGCAACTTGAGGCCATTTTTCTTGTCCCTGTTGTTCTTGTATGGGAAAAGACATAATTAATTAATTTGGGACTATGCAATGAAGAAAATAGCTGGCACCTAAAAGGATCCAATTTTTTAACACAGGCACTTAAGCTATGGAACTCCTGCTAGAAAAGATGAATGATAGAAAGAAGTCCATTTATCATAATGTCACTAAGGTTGGGGAATACTAAGACAAAGTTACTGCTTTACTTCTTTACAAACCAGCTGTGCAGGGGGATGGTCTGTGCCTGCATGAAGAGTTAGGGGGAAAGGAGGAAGACTTGGTAGAAAAGAAAACTTAAGGAAGGATGGGGAAGAAGATTAAAAATATGAGGTGTTCTGGATTGAAAGAATGAGGAGAAATGTTTTGACACTGAGAGCTGGGAGGTGGCTTGTGAAAGGAGTTTGGAGATAGAAGGGCTTGGGACATGAAAAGTCACAGCTGTGAAAAAGCAGATGAGAGAAGATGACTGTGCTGTGCTATACAGGATTTTGGTTGAGAATAGCCAGGGATTACTCTGGTGTCTCCCTGCTGCCTCCAACCAGCTCTTATCTGGAGACAGAAATTTACAGACACTTGGCCTTCCTCTCCCAGCAGCAAGGGCTTTGTCACCCCTACATTCTCTTTTTGTCACTCAAAAGTATAAAAATCAAAGTGTAATTTTCAGGCGAGAAGATAACTATTTTACCATCTATTTTAAAATCAATACTTCAACATCCTGGATCCCCAAACTCATCTGCTCCTCTACAGCTTTTCCCCTCCTTTTCCAGCGTGAGCTGGAGAAGTATGCACATACTTCTGTCCCGCGGGCAGGCTCAGCTGGCAGTGGCACCGTCTCCTTTGCTCAAATCCATTTCCAAATTTAGTCAGGGAGATGTAGTAATAACTTACGGACAAAGCCCATTCCCGGCTTGGCCAGCAGATGGCAATTCCTGCATTGTAAGATCCTTAGGTGGCCTTTAAGGCGTAGCGTACAGAAAAAGAAGTTTGCAGTAGCTGAGTCTCCATAACAATATGGTGAGCATAAAAACACCTCTGGAAACTGTGTTCAGGTTTCCTGTCAGCTGCTAACAGATCAGATGCCACAGCTACTCAGTGTGTGAAATCAGTGTTGTCATACACGAAAGGAGAAAATAACATTGTTCTGTTCACTCAGCAGTTAACTCTGTTTTGCTGTTACAACAAGAAGCACAGGAACTTTTGGTCCTGTTTTAGTGGTATTGCAGAATCTACATTTTTGGGGGGGATTTTTCCTGTTACATCAAATGTTCCTGACATGCGTTGATATGGAAAGCTGAAATTAAAGTCAATATAAGAGGATGTTTCCTGCTGTTACAAATCTATGGGAAATGACCTGTTTAATTTCATAAGGGAAAAAAAAAAAAAAGCAGAGCATGCAGGTGCAGATAATATACGTATTAAATCACAGACTTCTGGAGAAGGTTAGCAGAGAAGACTCCCCCAGAGAAATCAATGCAAACTTGAGTTAGGTTCTTTGCTGTAAAAGGAAAAAGTTTCAGGAATGACGTAAAAAGCCAGCAAGACAGAACAATGTCTAATGGACAAACACATTCATATTTTCCTTTTCCTTGCCTGAATTTCTCTTTTATTTTCACATTGAAATGGGTCTGTAGGGCTAACTACAATGTGTTATTTGGGGAATGTTGTGAGTTTTACATCTCAGGATTGGTAACACCCAATGTAGGGAGGAGGAAGGGTTAAGAAGGGGGTCCAAGCTGACATTACAGAAATGACTGGGCCAGAAGGGGGTACAGAAGTTGTCACTAAGTGTGGGGGGAAAACATTCCTTAAATAATTTCTGGTGACCTTTTTGCCTGGAGAAGCATAAATAGGATATGAAACAAGCTTTATCAGGCTTTGTGTGGCTCAAAGTTTAGTTGTCCTGACATGAGACTGAGGGCTGAAGGAAGAAAAAAAGGAAAATTATTGGAAGAGGTACTCAGGGTCCTGCCAAAAAGCCAGGTTTACTTTTTAAGCACTCGATATTTGAAACTGATCGAAATACTGTGTTTTACTTTCCAGTTGTACTGATACCATCAAAGTATGATGAGAGAATTCCTTCCTAGACTGAGAGTGTAACAGTTTTTAACTCAAGGTCCTTTCCCAAGCTACTGTACACAGACCAGAAGTGTGCAAAGTCTGCCCTTGTGTTTCTGTCATTAGTAGCCTGTGCTCTGGGACACCCTGAGTTACAAGTCTTCTCACTGTCAGAAAAGCAAGTGCTTCCTTGAGTGGAAGTGCTTCTCCTTGAGGGAGAGGCTGGACCACCAGAAGCAAGCCAGTTGAAGCAGAAGTCTGGAGGGGTTGTCTGGCCTCAGGCTTCAAAGTAAGGCCAGGATTTGCTGGTGGTGAATAATTTCAGACTGTGTTCAAAAGTTTGTTTAAAAAAACAAACAAACCTGTAACTCTTACATGTTAATGGGTAAGAAATTCTTGCTCTAAGCCTGTGCTCCTTGCTTTAACATCAAACCTGTTTCTGAAAACTGTTGTTAGGAAACCATGTTATTAGGAAAGAGCAGAGTCAGGAGGAATTCATCTAGGTAATTAGGAGGGTTGGTTTTGGGGTAAGAGAGAGAAGTGGTGAGAATGGAGTTAAACATGGGATCTGCACCTGGCAACTTGCTTGAGAAATCCAGAGTTAGGAACACTGGGTCTCTCTGCATCAGCAAAGCTTTGAAATGTGGGAGATTGAGTTTGGATACAACCAGAGAAAGTTGATGTCTAACCAGAGAGCAGACATCAAGCCTCCTGTGACAACTAGTGCTTCCAGTTAATAGTTCATACATATATTGCTCTCCAAAAGGAGAGTGACGTCTCATGTTTACAAGAAAAACACATCTTGACTAGAAAAAAATCAGAAGTCTAGCTCTCTCACACTGATCCTGCACATCAGGAAAAGCAAAACGGGAGAAAGTTCCACTCAAATCCCTTTGGAGGTTACCCTAGAGCATCAGTCCGACTGTGAAAGTTGAAGTCAAACACGAGGTTGGTGTTTTTTGTAAGTGTCTGTAATTCCTGGCTATGCTTGGATTCATTGCACAACCAAAAACCTGCTTTTCCCAACCAATAGCCTAGCAAAGTCATACTGAAACCAAAAAATATTGTGTACTTTGGCAGAGGTATTACCAGCCATAAAGATCTGGCAACTGCAACTTGTGTAACAATCTTGCTAATTGTATTTAAATTGGAGTGGATCAACCCTTCTAACACTGAATAAAGAACAATTTTATTTTTCCCAAGCAGAAAAGCAGATAGGAGGCTGGGTGTGCATACAGGTGAGCAGGGTTTTAACAAGTGTTTCTGCAACAAGGTTTGACACCAGGTTAACTATTTGCATTTGCTATGTGGGTGCAAGTTATTAAATTGCATAAAGTAAAAGATGGTCTGAAGTGAAAGCTCTGTAGTAACCCCCACAATAATTAATGTGCAAACACAACGTAAAGGGTATTTACTCCACAACCATTCATATATAAACAACCTTATGTGAGAATAATTACTTTTCTTCTTGTTCAACTTTTTTCCACATGTCCTTGGAATTTAAGCCAACTCATGAAAAGGCAAAGTCCTCTTGTATATGTGGAAATATAATGGTATGTATAAGAAAGGGTTGGTAGTCCTTTAGCTCCTGCTTTTCTACTGACTGGTGGCAGCACATCAAATATCCAGCAGAAATACAATTAGAAAAATGCCTTAGGATCAAAGGAACTACAAAGTTACAATGTCTGGGAACAAAGTGGGTCATTAAAGGTCAGCAAACATTCTTTCTGTAAAACTAAGGGTCCCAGGTTATTTTTAAGATCACCTCGTTATGGCAGGGGTGGCTTTCTTAGTGGAAATACTAGGCATGTTTGGATGATACAGAAACCTGAGATGACTTAATGATTAATAGTGTTATTCTCCATAGCAAATTTACCTCAAATAGAACTGTACATAATTTAGTACATAGTTTTCATGCCCAGTCAGTAGCATTATAGGTCTTAGTAGTTGTAAAACCCTGTTAGTACACAGCAATATCCTTCAGTAAATTCCAGCAAAGTGAATTCTTAAATGATGATAGCACTGCCCGTGCATGGTTATAAATCAGATTTCTAAGTGTCTGGGAATTATTCATGTGGTTTAAGTGGCTTGGGTTTATATTGTCTTATTGCTTATTTGGCCCAATTTGAACATGCAAGCTTTCCCTCAAAGGGTGGTACTCTGTGTACTGTATTATTCAAACAGTTGGCAACTTCTTAAAGGTTTAGATATTACTTGAAGAGCTTGGAGGAATTGAAGGCTTTTAGTAAAATAATTAGGTGGAGTGTCATTTAATTTTAAATATTACTATCCCAGGGAGTTTAAATAAGATGACCTTGATTTCACCCTGATGAGAGAAGGATGGAAGTGTTTTCTTTAAAGTGTTTCTAACTAAAATGTAAGACACAGACAGACACCTAAATGGTTAGACCTTTTATATACTGAGTAATTCTGCCTGCAAACTGATACTGCATCTGTTATGTCACAGTGCTGTGATCAGAAGCTCCTGTAATGCAAAATCTTTACACAGTCATTATTTTAAATAATTGGGAAGATCATTATGATGATAAAGAAAATTGATTATTAATTTTATCTGTTTTAGGGAATGCATCTAGGATTCCCAGAGAGGAATTTTAGTCTATGTGCATCTCTTGAATTACGAAAAATGCTGCATCAGAGGGAGGACAAAGAGCACTTGGGAACCACTGAATCTGGACGATTCACATCTGGCTGTCAAGTAAATGCTGCCCTATGAATGACCACCTATAAGGTAACCTCGTCCTCCTCATGGGTGAGGCTGGCCAAGGGTAGCACGTTGTCTTGCTCAGCCTAAGTAATAGGGAGGGCAATCTAGGATTCCTTAATTAAATTGATTTGTGTGAATACATGCTATACTATAAATCCTTCTTTCTGTACCAATTTATTTTATTTTTATATGTAAAGTAACAGTTATCCCATTAGTCTGGTAGGGATGGATTTTATCAGAGTATAAATAGAAAGTGCAGGGCTTATGTGTGTGCTTACTTTTGAACAAGTGGTATATTTTTACTTAACCACAAAGTAAATACATATTTAGAGGAAGGCCACTGATACAGGATTTATTTAACTTAAAAAAAATCCCTGTCAACACAAGGATTAATTTAATTCTGGTTTTGAAAGAGAGGAGATATTTAATGGTGCTAACATGATTGTTATGTTTATTTCACAAAATACGGGCATTGCAAACTAAATGTTGCATTTCCACACACCTTTGCTTAAGTCTATTTTACCCATATTACCATGCATGGGATGAATTGTGTGTTAAATAACCTATCAATGGGAGAAAAGTGAATCAAAGAGAGTATGTATTTTTTTTTCTTTACTGACCTGCAACAGACTGGATTTTTTCTTGTGAGATACCCAACTTCAAATTCAGGACTTCAGATGATAGTTAAAAAGTAGATGTAGGCTGAGGACAATAATTTAGAATTTAAAAAAAAAAGAAAAAGGATCACATTTGTTAATCTTTCATATATTAAAGCAACTCTCTGAGTAGAAAAGTAGAATGAAATTAGGTCCTTTTGTGCCAGCTGCAAGGTAGATGCATGAAATTATTTCTCATATATTTAATGTCCTATATAGTTTAAATACTTCCATGCAAATATGTACAGCCCAAAACTATTCTTTGCTGTATTTAGTACCCCTATACCAGTCTTAAAATGTCAGATTTGTTATGTTGTATTTCTCAACACAAATCTGTTCAATTTGCAAAGGCAAGTGGACTTTCTACATGGAAGACTTTGTTAACAGTTTTCATATGCCTTAATATTTGAATTGACTCCCTTAGATACACAGTTTTGCTTACCTAGTAAGTAAAATGCTGACAGTGTTGTAAATCATACCTTGAAATGGGGCCACTACCACCTGCTAGCCTTTGCTACAGCCCTTAATGCAGAAACACTTTCAAAGGGACAAATGGACAACTGTGAGCAACGAAGTTAATTTAACTTCCACAGAAATTAGAATTCTTAAAAATCAAGTGAGCAAGATTAGTGTCATTTCTATTCCTGGTGGTTTTTCACTCCAGGTAGTACTGTCAGAGGTAGTAGTTTTTTTTCTTTTTCAACTTTTTGCAGCCTGAAAGGTCAACTGAGTGGCCACTGAGCAAACAACCAAAATCTGCTTCAAGACAACTACCTGATTAGGTTTATTTAGTAAAACATTTGCTTCTCTGATGATCCAAACTTTTTTTGAAAACAATATTGAGTTCTTGAGATTGAAAAGGTGGTCTGGAAGATATTAAATTTGCATAAACAAAGGAAGGAGCTCTGAGGTGCTTAGATCCTATGATAATGCATGCAATATGAAATACTTGACCTGCGTAGTGGTATCAAACCAAGCCTGAAGACAGCCTAAAACAATGGCTTGAAGCAGTTCCTGCTCATTTGAAAGAGATGTTGACTTTGAAGCTGAATGAGAATGTTGCCAGCACTGTTAGTTATTTCACTGCCAAGAGAGAGGTGAATGATCATGCTAGGACAATGTATTCTTCATGCTTCCTCATTTAGCAACAGGATCAAAACAAATTCCGGGTTTGAGGTCAGAATAAAAATTATCTTAAGATGTTCAACTTAATATCCGAGGGTGGGATTAACTTCACCAAATTTTAGGTGTCTAGAGTTCTGACTTGTACATCCAAGCTAGTCATCTTAACTCCTTCAGTATCACTTATCTCATCATAAATGTTAATGTTTAAAGTAATTTGTGCCTCTGTTCCCCCCTACCAACACTACATAGATGATGTCCCTGATCAGATGTTCACAGTGGAGACAGTGACAAGGTAGGCTAGAGAAATCCTACACTAAAAGTCTGCCATCAAAAATTTAGCTTTATGTAGCTGGGGATTGGCAGGGGCAGAGGGCTTTGACAGGTAGTGACAGCCACTTTCTTTCACTTGCCTACCTTTAATAGTAGCAGTTATGTGTCAACCATGTTCCAGACAACAGCTGGCCAAGTCCCATCCACTCTTCACTGAATGATAAACTGAACCTGAATTTAATTTGTAAAGGAGCCAGACCTGAGCCATAAGGTGAACCTAAAAAAGGAAAATGTAAAGTCTGGAAATGGTGTTTTAAATAAACATGGAAGTTAGAATTGGATGTGTGGTTTTCCTTAGCTTCATTAGTTAGACATTTAGTCTACTTTCTTTCCCTCTCTCATACTGCTCGGAATTAGGAGGGAACCTATATCTTGACAGCTAATAGCAGTCTAGAAAACTTCTGCTGTAGGTATTATCAAATTCAGGTTAGATACTCTCGACACTCCCCACAGTAAACAAGTAAAATCTGTGGGTTTTTTACCTTTGAAAATGTGACTCATCTGCTCAGCAGTCAGATGCAGCCCTTGCAGTTCATACAGCTCGGCTGGAGCCCAGTCTGAAACATCAGTAGAACATCCTGTCTGGCTGAGAGATGCATAAACACTGCTTACTGAATGGGGTTTAATCTAATGTTGATCTTCACGCAGTTGGCGATACCATATGTTTTTGTGTTTTAATGGTTATCCTGTTTATCTCATCTTTCTGACCTAAGTCCAAATCCTTCTGCTGAATAAGTGTCTTAATAATACTAGCTGAAAATCAAAGAACAAAAAGGCTTAATCATTAATATCATGCATTAGTCTAACTGGCCACAAGATTTTATGTTAGCCTTGTGTCCTCTCTGTATAGTTCCTCTCTTTCTTGGATTTGCTTCTACTGTACTACTTGTTGAAAATTTGTGGTCAAGTTAGGCATTTTACTGAAGACCTTTTTTTTTTTTCTGGATGATGTAGGCATACCCTTTTCATTGATTACAGTACAAATTCTAATGAGATCAACAGAAGAAGGAAGAATTAAACTCTGAACACATACTCTTCAGGCTTGGAATTCTGTCCACCTTACCTTTGCGGAATACTACACAACTTTGAAAAGCTTTACAAATAAAAAGGTTTATGGAAAAGCTGTCTTGGTGTGTCACTAACAGCATACTACAACAATATAGGTAATTTTTTTTTTAAGTCATTGGCAATTGAAATATTCCTTATGGTCAAAGAAAATCCTGCATGTGAGATCTACTGAAGTCTTGGTCTATTTTCAATAGCTTGTGAGAAAGTGAGTCAATATTTAATGGGGAGCTGGCTAGAATTTCAGATAGGGTTGCAGAAGATGCCATTTCCCAGCCCCTGGGGCTTTTGAAAGTCCAGAAATGATTGGGCAAATTTCTCCTTCGGCATTGGTCTTTTATGTATTGATCCTAAAATAAGCACAGCCTAAGTACCACCATAGCAGATGTCTGTCGCAGAGCATTATGTCTTTTGCGTGCACAATTGCTGTTTGTTATCAGCTGTAGGGTATTAATAAAACATGAAAAATAAGCACATTACCATAAACAGGAAGGAATCTTAGATAAACCCAAGGCTTTCCTCACATCACATTTCTCAGCTTATCCATCCTCTCTTGGTTTTTTCCAATTTGCTCTCTGTTTTGCTGTTGGTTTTATGATTTTTTCTTTTTGCTTATAACAATTTAGCTGGAACATATGCAGTTATCTATATATGAGGTATATCTTTTGTATCTCTGTAACCTCTTTATTTTCACTGTTTTATGGTGATTATCTCTTGTCCAGCTTCCTTCTTTTTCCTTTTCAACTGTTTTTCTTGTGAACACACAGGGCTCAAATAGCAGAGCCACAAAGGTGGCTTTCCTTTCACATACCTTTCCAGAGTTGGTATTATTTTTTTCAGGTAATACTTTAAAAGTTCTTTGATACCAATAATTTAAACATCAGTGCTTTTATTGTGAAATTTTTACAATTTTTATAAAAACTTCAGAAATCAAACTGCAGTCAAACCTGCCCATATTCTGTTTGCAAAGTACATTTTCTATGGAAGTCATCTGACTATGAAGAGTGAGATTTTATTGCTCTTGTTCTTGGGAACCACTAGGGAAATAGCTGAGCTCTCAAGAGACCTCTCTCAAAAGGGAAGAGGTTGAGCTCTTGAGAGGAGCAGAGTGTACCAAAGACGTACAAAGTTTCCCTAGATACCTAACTTAAGGCCTATGTGCCAAAATTTTTTTGAAATGTATATATTACACGGTTTTTTTAAAATTTAGCTAAATAGCAATAGGACAACAAGGTACAGGATACTGAAGAAACATCGAGAATAGTTATAGACATCCCGTTTGTAAAAACTATATGTACTGGAGAATCTGATTTTTTGACTATGCATTCCCAAATGTGAGGAGAAAGGGAAAATAATTAGTTCATACCAATCAGGGTGTAAGAAACACTAAATGACTGGAAAATTTAATCTTTTTTAAAAAATGCACAAAAGTGGAAGCCGCACACAATATGTTCACAATGGGTTTTCTTAAAGACACATCCTTTATCTTAAAAAGTGGGGAAGTCATTGTACTGTTTATAGGAAACAGGCAAATGAAACTGCAGTACATAAATATTACCTTGGAAAACATGCAGAGAGGGAATTAGTCTTGAACTTAACTGAACACTGTCCAAAACTGGAAAAATACGTGGCACTTGGCTCAAGCTGATTTGACTTTCTATCATTCAGTTCACAGGCTTCCATTCAGAATTCCCATCTGAGGAGTCTCACTAAGAGTTAGAAACATATCTAAGTTTGTGGAACTGTGACCCTTTGGATCAATCATATTAAGATCCCGTCTTGGATTTTGCCCTTGTTTATCCCTGTGCAACTGAAAGTTTAATTAAGTTAATCATTGCTGACAAATGTAATGACGATTGAATCTGATTCCAAAAAAGGTTTGTTTGCTCTGTCATAACTGTTCAAAAAACCGTTGTATTGTGGTGAGGAAGGCTTTAATTATTGTAAGAAAGCTCAGTAGATTTAGAAAACAGCCTCTGGACAAAGACTTGGTGGAGAATGTGAATGTTAACTTCTGCACGTTAAATTGCTTATTAAGTATTTTGAGCATAGTTAAGCTTATGATAGGCTTGGGGTTTTAATAAGCATCAACACTTGTTCCTTGGGGGGAACAGATGTGTTTTTCAGTGGTCGGCCAAATATTCTCTCTTTGCTTTGACAATCATTACGTATTTCATACGACTATATTGTGTTTCATTGCTGGGCTTTTATTTTTTTCTGAATTCTACTGCTGTATGTGTATATGTAATGTTTTTATGTTTAACTTAGAAGGGCATGGGTAACAAGACAAAGTCAGTGTGCAGCAAGATTAGTGCATCTCTAAAATGCACTTCATTACAGTCATAAATGTATTTTACGTTGTTATATGGTTTTCTTTCTTTAGTTACTACTTTTCACGTGGAGAGCAATGTGTGCTGAACTAGGAGACGTGGTCTTGAGAATCTGTGCTTTGTTCTGGACTAAGCTTTGTTTTCCCGTGTGGCCACTGGTAGGTAGGACGGAGAAAGTGATTCAGGGTCAAAAAAGGAGGAAGAGGCTTTGGCAGGCAGGCTGAGGCGTTGGATGGCACAGCAGGCATAGAAGTAGCAGCCCAGCTTCTGAGGGAAGAAATTGAGATGGTGTATGAATGCAAGAAGATGCTTTGAGCCCACTAGGTCTCACAGGGAAGGATGAAGCATCCAGATTTAATCCGCTGAGTTTCTTTCAAGAAGCTCTCTTTCTCATTAAGCCCAAACTGCTAAAGACGTAAGTAGCTGCCAAACAGTGGAACAGATGTGCTTGGAAGCAAACTTGGAAGTCGGATTATGAATCAAAAACTTGTCATTTAACACTCCTGACCTGCTCTTTCCCTGTCCTTTCACTTCCCTGGCTTTGGGGAGGAAAGGTCAAGAGCTGATGCCTCTGTGCAAATGCGAAATACGTCAAGAGGTGTGCAAGAGCAAGTACTTTCTCTTCCTTTGTTGAAGAGCAGGGAAGACAACTGGGTAGAAGCGGTTCCCCCAGGGTCTCCCCTGGCACAGGGTGTCCCAAGGGGAGGTGGACAGCTGTCCCGGAGGACAGCGGATGCCCCGAGGGCCCTGGCGCTGGGCGCCTCCGTGCCGGGGCCGGCAGCCCTTCCCTCGGGGGGGAGGGTGGGCGTCGGAGCTCCGCGGAGGCCGGAGAGCGCAGGGCCGAGAGCCGGCTGTCGCCGCGTGGGTGCGCGGGTGTGCGGCGGGGAGTGCGCCTTTTGGGGCGGCTTCCCTTTATTTCACTGTTGTTTGCAAACGGCCGGGGCGGGAGTTTCAGACTTTTCCCCCTCGCCCAGCTCGGGCGGGACACCGCTGGGCGCAGCGGCCCTGCCTCGTGGGGAGCGGGCAGAGCCCGGGAGCGGAGCCAGGGGCTTGTTTACCGCTCTGCCCGCCGAGGGCAGTGCGCGGTACCTGTGTGCTGGCTCGGGGCGCTCGCCCGCCTCCCGCCCCCTTCCCGGCAGCCGTTAACCGCTGACTTCCAGCCTCGCCCTGCGCTTCCCCGGGCCCCGCTCC
>VZRO01007267.1:299694-332161 GCA_013397915.1 Daphoenositta chrysoptera | reverse complement strand
AGAGGGTGTCCCGGCCGGGGGCTCTCGCTGCCGGCGGTGCCGCTCCGTCGGTGCCCGAGCCCCGGGGGGCCGCAGGGCCGAGACCCCTCTGGCGGGCCGGGCCGGGCCGGAGCCTGCCCCTGCCCCGCCGCAGCATGTGGGGCTGGGCTGGGGCGCTCGGGAATGCCCCCCGAGGGCAAGGGGAGCCCCCCTCGCCTCCCTGGCCCCCGGGGCAGCGACCTCCTGGGGTATCGGGGGAGAAGCTGCGGGAGAGGAGCAGGTGTGCTCTGGCTTCTTGCACAGCTGGATCTTTAGGCATCTGCCGTCCTTCATTATGGGTTATAATGCACACTCCTGGTCGCACTCCTGGAACCTTTATTCCCCTGCCCCCATTAGCCTAAAGGTTAGTCTAAATGATTACTTAATAGTGGGGTATAGTGACTCTTAAAATATGTCAAGAATGGGCTTGACAGTTGCCAAACCCAGCATTTTGATGTGCAGATTTACTACTGCAACCAGTGACACAAAACTCACCAGTAAAGTTAATGATATTTACTAAACTTTAAAGACATTAACAGTACTCTCACACGTTACTGCTCTAAAGCACTTTACAGAAATAAGATTCAATTAGTTAAAAGGTAAGCATACATTGTTTTATTTTATGTATGTTTTCTTTGGAAAGTGTCTTGTGTGCTGACTTTGTAAGTTGGGGAAATGCAGGTTTTGGCTCTTGAAATAATAACAAAATTAACAGAATTAAAATTATAATTTATTATAGTAAATAATAAAGTTGACTTACATAGAGGATAGCTTCCTGTTAAATTATTAAAATGAAATAATGAAAAATAAACACTGTCTTTTATGTTTTTGTTCCATTTTTAAAAAAAGGTGTTCCAGCTATGTAGCCTTGCAGAGGTGTAAGCCTTCTAGAAAACTTTCTCAGTACCCAGTGGGCGTTACAGACCTTTTGAAATTCATGTCTTCCTTAATACTTGCGTAAGAGGACCTGAAGTTGAGATGTGAAGACTAAGGAGTTAGTTTTCCTCCTGCAGCTTAATAACTGTTGTTGTCTCAAGTAGAAAACCAGGGCAGGTCTTCAGACTGAAGTAGGAAAGCTGAAAAGCTGTGGCGGAGCATTAAGTGATGTTCTCTCCGGCATTTGAACAGTTTGCAGTGATATGCAAGGTGTATTCCCCCGTGTTCTTGAGCTAGGAAGATGGGAAGCTGCACCTGCACATCGGGCTGGGCAGTGCCTGTTTCTCAGAAGGGAAATGCACATCCAGAAGTGGATGCCTACAGGAGACCACATAGGAGAAGAACGAGATTCAGAGAAGGTGCTGTGAACATTGGCATACTGACCTGGGAGCCCCTGGCCAGTCAGGAATGCAGAAGCAAATGGGTGGGTGATACTCTACCTGTTCATTGTTGAGGCGTAATTGCTTTTTCTGAGGATGTGGTTCTGTAATAACAGTCTCTTAAAAGCTATTGTATTGTACTTAAAAATGTCTTTAGGTAGTAGTGGAGTAGTCAAAATAATCAACAAGAGAAAAACTGAAATTATCTCCTACCTTCCAAAAGGGTAATTGCACCACTGGTGTTTGAGTGAGGCGAGATTGTGGGTGTGCTCCACCCATGTTTTTGAAAATTTGCCCAATTGCAGAAAAGAGTGGGGGATAAAAAATGGAACCCGGCTTTAGAGCCTAGTTGTTTTTGCATCCTGCTTAGAAGAGCAGGAAGGGTTCTGAGTCCTGGAGGCAGCCACCACCTCCTGTGTTGCTTTTTAAGTCGTTTGAGGAAAAAAAAAAAAGCTACATCTCCACTTTGTTGCACTTTGTTGTGCTTTATCAGATGTACTCTGGTTTGGGTAATGCAGAAGGCACTAATTTTGCTTTTTAAAAATCCAAATGGGTTCAAATTGAGGGAAACAGTGCAAGATAGCTGCATTGACTAGATGACTTACGTGCATGTGAAGTAGGGCTGCAAATACAAAAAGTCTCCTGTAAACAAAAGCACAGCAGATAAAAATGTACCTCTCCTTTAATGCCTGAAAATACCTTGATAAGTTGGGGTACTGTAAGGGCTAAGCAGCAGCTGTCAAACAGAACTTTTTGCTTCTTAATGTTGAGCCTCATTCTCCAGAAACTTGTGGAGATAAGACCAAATGTGAACTGAACTAAACAAATTTTACAATACTTAGCATGCCATAGAGGAGAGCTATGATCAGGAATGGCAAATTGCACTTAAGATAGCTCTTATTGAACACTGGTGGATGAGCTGGCATTGCTGTACAAAGAAACAGAATGACTGAAGGGACAAATCACTCTGATTTTAGTGTTAGAGAAAACTAACCTGATCATTCCCATGGTATTGATTCAAATACTTAATCTACTGAGTCTCTTGTGTTTGGACTGATTGCAACTCAAACCTGGCAATGGTAACTGAGTTAGTCAAGTTTAATGAAATGGAAAACTGGAATTTGTAATGAAAGTTTTCTTGCTGTGTGGCTTTGCTTTGGAAAGCAAAGTTTCATAGTCTAATCCTTCTGGGAAAAAAAAAAAAATTCTTTAATATCTGAAATGCTGATTTTTTGAGAGGCGTGAGCATTCCAGGTAATTTCTTTAAGCACCCCACATGTCTGTGGAATTTTGCTGTTGATCCACAGTACCAAAGAATTCAGGTCTGTTTGCAGTTTGTTAGTTTGGGGTTTTTTTACTACAGGATTGCTTAGCTGTTGCCAAAAGCACATATGTTGCCAGAAGATTTTGTGTGCCTGCTCTTTTGGGACCAGTCAGTAGTCTCTTGCTGGGTGTTTTTCCCAAAAAGAGGAATTAAGTAGGTTATAATACATGCTGATTTTGGTATCTCTTAGTAACATCTTTTAATATCTTTAAAGTCAATGCAAGGCAAAATGTCAGGGCCCTAAGTATCATAGTCTAGCCTATTTTTGTTAGTGTTAGTAGATGGGTGGGTATTTATCAACATGAAAGGCAAAAAGGGAGGAGGCAGAATGGAGGAAGATGTACTCAAGAAGTGACTCTACCTTGCAGATGAGGCGTGGAAGGAAGCAAAAGTACAGGCAAGGCAGCAAGGCTGTTTCCAGCAAGCAGCATCAGCACTGGATAAGTAAGATAAAGGACTGTAATTAAAATTGTTGTAGAATTTAGGAGTATTAATGGAAAAACTTGTGGGTCATATAGGGTTCAAAAATTGCTTCAAGTAACACTTTTTAATTAAAAAAATTTGAACATAACTAGTAAACAGTATTTCTTTGCTTATGTAGTGCACTATGTAAGCAATTCCATAGTTTCCTCGTGTAGCCATTTTTTGTTCAAAAACTAATTGATGCTCAACTCCAGAAGAGGAAAAGCCCCTAGTGTAAGTATAAAACTTCTAGAAAGGTGTGCCTGAAGTCTCAGGAAACTACTCTGTTCATTGTTTATAGTTCATTGTGTTTGAGGAACAACTTGGGTGAAAAAAAACAATGGCAATGAAACACAGGAGGCTCGTGGTCCTTGCAAATAGGGTAGACCTAGTTGGCCTCTAGTGTTCAAATGCAACTGTAGTCTGATCACCCTTTAAGGGAAAGGATCTGATTCTCAGATGAGTTCAGGATCTGGCAGGAGGAGCACTTGGTTCCTTTCCCTATTGGAGTTGTCGCATGGGGATGAGCACTGAGCCAGTCCCATTGTTATCTCAGAGATTTGTGTGTGAGCACCATCTAATCCTGTGTTGTGCTCTCTTGATAGATGCCTCTACTGTATAGGTTTTTATGTGCATATATATCCATATTTGTTTTCAAAAGGCAAATGAATACTATGATACTGGTGGAAACATATATAAAAATGGTAGCTTTCATTAAAAAAAAAAAAGTCAGATAAAATTACTAGTTCCATTACTTTAATTGCTCCTTTTTCTATGATTTGCAGTGCTGGCTCTGTAACTTCACTGGATTATTCTCTCGTGTACAAGTATCAAGTACACCTGTGTGTACAAGTATCACCTGCACAGGGAGTAGGTACTGCTGTTAGAGTTCTGCATCCACGTGTTTGCTTTGTTAGCCAGTGTTCCTAGAAGACATGGCCTCACCTTGCCTGGACTGGTTATCTGTGTGCTGGTATGCCTCTCCCTGGGTTTGGCTCTCTAAGGTGCAGCCTTTGGTGATGTATCTGGATATCAGGATGATTGATTGGCTGGCTAGGTTTGGCTCTCTAAGGTGCAGCCTTTGGTGATGTATCTGGATATCAGGATGATTGATTGGCTGGCTAAACACTGTTGGCACTATCAGGACTCTTGGACCTGGATTGCTGAGGGTCCGATAGGGCAGGGAGGAGAATTCTAATTTTACTTTCATATTCAGGCTGTAATGCAGATACTGAGAAGATAATATTGAATGACTACAAAGATCTACAAGGGCTGAGAACACGTGAACTGCTGCCTTGTATGGTATCTAAATTTTGCTGAGCAGGGCTGGCTTTTTAAATTCACAGGACAGTTTTAAGTTCTCATTTACTCTTTTGAATCTTTTAATATCTTCCCAAGTTTTCCTCCAGAGATAAAGACCATCAGCAAATTTGATATAATTCAAGTCCTTGTTGTGTAACTGTCCTTCAGAACCACACTTATGTTTCTAAATCTATAGGTTGCTGTATCTAGTAAATTGGGAACCTTGGCAAGCTGGAACCATGTGGCTTATGAGACAGCAACTGACTTTTCTTTGTAAGAAGTAGTGAGTCAAATTTGGAACACAGAAGTTATCACAGGACACAAGTATAATTTGTGTGAGGTACAAGGAATTATACTACTGTATAATACCTTGGTCAGTAAGGATTACATTGCAATGGACGATGCAGTTCCACAAAAAGCTAGACTTCAGTTTTGAACAAAAAAATAGCTACACAAGGAAACAATGGAATTGCTTATATAGTGCACTGCATTATTATCAGTGCTTCTGTAGTCTGCTTTCCTTCTCATGTTTGTCTGGCTATTGAAACCAGAGTGGGAAACCAGCAGTGAGTTCTAACCTGAAAACTAACCTGATGTGTAAGTAATGATTCATTTTATTCAGCTGCAGTCATTTTTGTACCCCTTTGACCTGGCTTTGTGATTATAAATATGTATGCAAATGAAGATTCTGGAGTAGTTGATATGATGACTGGGTCAAACTCTAAAGTTGAAGGCAATTTCTGTAGTATGCTGTCTTTATTTAGAACAGGATGATTAATACCACTACTGTTTATGCATATGCGCATGCACATGACTTCATGCATCCAGCTCTGGAGCCTTTCTCTTGTAGTCTTGATAACTAGTGTGCAAGAGTGATTACTTAGGTCTTTTTGTGGTTTTTTTTTTTCTTATGTTGGATTTCCCACTGGTTAGATTCTTCCTGTTCCAGCTGCAGGTTAACTTGCAACAAACAGCTTCATTAGGGAGCATAATCTTCCTAATGTGTCTGAAAGCTAGTTACCAGCTAATTTTTGTATGTTTCTTTAGAGGCAGTACTTTAACTTCATAGGGATGAAACATTCCTATAAAATTTTAAAGATGATTGGCAATTGTCACCACTCTGCATTAAATTCACATGCCTCAAGTTATGAGCTCTGGTGTGCTGCCTGTCAGACAAAACCATATAGTCTAAAATTTCCTTCGTACAAATCCGCTGAAATACTAAGTCTTACTATACTTTATTCATGATAGTTTTGTTGCATGTGAAATAACTTTCCTACTCCCAATGTTATTTCTTAGTCAATATCTCTGTTGCTCTAACTCTGTAATGTAGAGAAAAAAAGTACTGTGTCATGTTACAAAATGAGGCTTTGCTGTTTTCTGGCGTGAATGATGTACCATGATGACACTGTGCTGTCTATTTTGCATTATTTACGTAACATAATGTTTTTCTTACTGCTAATTATTAATACCTGCAGTCAGTGAAGCTTAGCTAACTTTGAAGTTTTCCAGTGTGCATTACTCCTTGCTCTTCAACTTTTTGTTTAATTGGTCCCCATAGTCTGTTCAATGTGATCTTACTCATCCATTTTCTGGCTACCATTCTTTGAGGTTTCTCAGATCCCTTCCTCATTTTTGAGTTGCCCTGAATAACTGCTTTCTAAAGGGGAAGTTAGCAAAATGTGTATGTTTATTAATAACCGTTTTTCTTAGACTTAGCAAGATGTACCTGTGCTTAGTGTTTGCCTAACCATAAACATAATTTCATCTTTCAACACAGTCTGCTTGCCTCCAGACACTTTCAGTTTCCTGATAATATTCAGTCTCTTTTATCATGATTTCTTCAGCCTCCTGAAAGGAGCATTATTAAAGGCCATCTTGTAGTTTAAGTGTTACTGATCTCTCTTTCCATTTTTGAGTTACTAGTCTTGTATGAAGCAATGTAGTAGACTGTTCTTAAAATATTATAGCATAATTTGTCTACTTACTCTTTTAGACAGTTTGAGTTAATTAGGGATAATAACAAACTGGTTAATGTAGCCTCTACTTGGAGCAAGGTCTACTAGAGCAGGTTTCTAAGGACCTTGCCCACTTGGGTTTTGGCCGTCTGCAAGGATGGACACTCCACAGCCTCTGGAGTGCAAGTGTTTGACTACTCTGAGCAAAGAAGATTTTTCCTATCTTTAAATGGAATTTTCCCTATTTGAGTTTGTGTCCATGGCCTCTTGCTTCTTGTCAGAATACCTCTGAGAAGAGTTTGGCTCAGTCACTTTTCAAAACCTCTCATGGGGTATTTGTGCATGCGAAGATTGCCTGCTCCAGCCTTTCCTGCTTGAACCTAACCAACACCTCTCAGCCTCTCATCATGTGTCAGATGCTCCTGTTCCCTTATCTTTGCAGCCCTTTGCTGGATTCACAGTAGTAATCAAACTGCCTGCTCCACCTTTGGCATCGTTGGCATTTCAGGGTTTTGACGCCTGAAGGTCTCAGAAGGGAAAATCAATCCCTTGTCACCTCCAGTGTTGTGCACTGTGCTGACCCCCTCCCACATTTCCCTCACCTGGTAACACAAATACTGCACCAGCACATGCCTCCTCAGGCATCTGAGTGCCTGCTGCCTGCCACACTCTTTTAGTTGAATTCTATACATCAAAGATCATGCTTTGAATTGAGAGAAATATTCAGAAAATTGTAACTTATATTGCTGTGTATTGCTAAGGCAAATAAGGATTTTCAATAAATATTCGTCTATAATGCTCAGCAAGTAATTACTCAATTTGAAATTGCTTCTGCTCTGTAAACTCCAGGGAAGGAGATGCACTGATTACTTGCATCCAAGCGAATGTAGCACTGGTAATTTAACTGCTTGATTTTAGAATAGTCATTGTATGGAGGAATGATATAGGTTCTTTCTTTTGTCTTCCCTAGACTTTTTAAAAAATTCTTTCATTTTGTGAACAAACCACACAGCCTTAGACCACTGCAAATATGGTACATATTCAACCTTCAGCAAATATGTACAGAAAGGACAATTCTATGAGAAAACATTCCCTTGTGATCTTACACTATCTTTTAGTTTCAAAAATCTAATTTATTCAATAACAGCAGCTCTGGTTTAGATCTTGCCTTTAATTTTCATGGGAACTAGATAGGAATGACTGGTTCTAATAGCTAAGTTAATAGGAGCCCTTTAGTAAGGATGGGACCAATTAAAAAATGATCAGTGCTAGTTTGTTCCCACACACAGGAAGGGATTACTGGGATGTTGAGCCCAGCCTCTTTGTTATCAGCAGCATGTCTGTAATCCCATGGAACATAGTCACACTTAAATGGTCAGAACTTGTACTTAGACTGGAAGTTGTAAAGCTATTTTCTTGCTGCCTTTTTGCTGAGTAAGCAGAAGTAGTGAAATCTTTGGCTGTTTATCTTCTGCAGTGTGCTTTGTTCAGTAGACTTGTACTTTGTGTATATCTTCCAAGTACCCTAATAATTTTTTTTTCTTTTGCATTTTTAAGAACATAGATTGGTGGAATAATAAGTAATTTAAAACATGTTAACTATTAATTTAATTCTCTTACTCTCTAGCTGTTTTCCTCTTGGAAATGATTTGTAAGACATGCAGTAAAGATTGTCTTCTGCCTCCTGATCTGGATTTTTGCCATTTTTTCAAGCTTCTTCAATAAAAATATTACAAATAGAAAATGCATTAGGTAAATAAAATCAGTCTTCCTACTTTATTGTAAAGAAGTATGTTGATATTGGTACCACATAATCTTAGCTGTATTTTTTCAGTGCTTTAACTGAGCAAGGATAAAACACTAAGATATGATGTTCTACATAAACTGTGATCTTTAAGCTTTTGCAGTCTAGAATGAATGAACAGTCCTTTCTTTTGTAACAAAACAGCTTTCTTAGTGCAAGTTCATTATATGAAACCAGGAACAGTGTTCTTGTGTACCAGGTAGGAGAGTTTCTGCTTTGCAGAAAAGAAAAACCCAAAAAACCCCACTTTGCTTAACTACAATATCAAAAGAGATTGTTCTAATTGGAGATGTCCTAGTTTTAGCACTTCTGATATTGCATTGAAAGCTTAACAAAGTCAAAGAATTCAAGAGGAAAATTCAAGAGGAAAAGAGAAGGTTAGTATTCATTACAAAGTGATCCTGAGTACATGTTGGAGACTTTTGTCTGTGCTGTCTGTGGTATCAGCACTCCAAACCTGCCTGTTGTCCTTGGACTGACTTCTGTGACTTTGCCTTGTTTGTTTTCTGTACCCAGGCGTGTACTAGCCATGTGTCTCTCAAGGGGCTGCTTAGTCTGCTCTAGATTAGAGTCTGGATGGCAGCTAAGCCACATACAGAGTGAACACTTGAACAACAAGGACGTTGGTGTAAAAAAAAGGATTTGGTTGGTCCAAGGAAGCCTGTAGCTCTTGTCCAAAGAGTCGGAAGCACTGAGTGTGCTTGGGGTACACAGCCAGGGTTTTCTAGGACAGTAACTTGATCCTGTGTTGTAACTGAACATGCTGAGATTGGAACAATCTCAATGGGTCCCACAGGTCAGACTGAGCCTGTTTGTTGTCAGTGTGCTCCAGTTTGGTGTATACTGTAATACTATAGTAGTTTCAAAGTGGTTGGAACTGGCTAATGACATCTGCTTCTATACAATGCTGCTTGGTTTTGAGAGGAAGGAAGGTATGTGTCATGGTTCAGAGTAACAGCCTTATCAAAAAGTTGATTTAGTATTGCTAGATAATATTTTTTCAAATCTTGAATGTACTATTTCTATTATGACTTTTGGATTCTTCTTCAATGTTATCTGTGAAAATACTGCCTGTGGCCCCTTGAGTTTATTGGATTAAGTTGTCATGTGTGTGACAAAACTGAAGATATGTACTTTAAAATAAGCTGAATCACCCCAAGCCAGGCCAGGAGACACTTCAGAGACAGAGTCAGAGAAGTGGGTATTTGCTTTATTCGGCATCGGGTTTCAAAGGAGGGGATCTCTCCTCCGAGCACACACACACCCCGGCATTTCCTACAACACAGTATTATGGGTAAAATTAATGAATATTCATCACATTCCTTGGGATAGGAGGGATTATACAAATTACTTCTCGGAAGTCATTAATATCATTAGCATACATGTCATGTATGTGTGGTGTATCCTGGTGGTCACACTGAGTAAGGCTCCTCTTCTTCCTCAGGGGTCTTTATGATGAGGGCTAGTAGTCTTCCTCACAATGCACTTTTCACCTTTCTTTCTGGAGCATGCATGGTCCTTTGTAGAGTGATTCAGCAGTTTCTGAGATGATCCTTGTCCCCCCTATCTTGACAAGATTAGGGCGAATCCGGCTTCTTAGATTTTGTTATTAACATTTGCTGTCGGAATTAACGTTTGCTGTCTCCTAATAGTTAACTGTGCTTACATGAGTTAGCTATTGATCACCCCTTTCTCAAAGCCTTCCTGATTTTGGCACACAAAAGGGAATTTGAAGTTGTCCTTTGCTCTTTTATAACTAAAAGTAATTTCCTACCTTTGAAATATTTATGTAGCTTAGGCTCTTCAAAAACCATCATTCCATTCCAGACTTGAAAGAAATTAGAACTCTCAAATTATAATTTCTGCCACAGCTGGCTACTGGCAGTGATCTAGAAAATTAAATCAATACTAGGAAGTTTTCTGGAAGCTTACATGTGCAAGCCTGGGATGTATTTTCTAATCCTGTCAGAGTAACCCCATTTTTTACAAATTGAAGCATGAAGCATTATCAGCTTTTTACACCTCTGTATGCATCAAAGTATTTTGTTCATAGTGCAGCAGTTTAATGAATACTTAGTTTCATGCAGTGAAATCATTGACCCTTGAAGGTGTGTGTGGGCGGGGGAACTGAGACAGAATTGGGTAAATTACTGGAAAGACTGGAGCAGAACTGCACAAAATTGGTATGGACAATGTTAGTCTTTGTATGCAGTCAGAAGTTTAGTTGGTGTGACCCAGCTCTGGTGTTCTGACTTTTTTTTTTGCTTTTTCTGATATTAGGCAAGGAAAATAGTATGTTGCATGCAATTTACACTACCTCATGTGGCAGTATTGATCTTTTGTATATGTGGTTTAAGGCATTTAAGTTAATGCATGTTATGTGATATAGGTTCAGTCTCTGCACAGAGGTCTGTGCCAAGAACTGTATACCATATTAATAACTTTTTTGGCTGAAAATGTCATATTTCAGCAGTTGGTCAAAATATTTTTAAATATTTTGTAGATAATTTAACTGTGTTTATTAAGGATAATTGTTTTGTGAAAATACAGATAGAGAAAGATGGATATCTTTACAAACTACTCTGCTGCTTGTTCTTTGGGATACTGTCTGAGTAACTGAGATTTCTTTTCTGTTTTATGTGGTATTCCACTTACCAGTATTCCAGGTGCATATTTTCCTGATCAGAGTAGGTAAGAGAGGTGCTATAAAGAGTAAACTAAAAAGCCAGGTGAAAATTTTTATAATGTCTTTAAAACTGCCTCCATCTGGACCTATGTGGTTGTTCTGGAGTTTCAAACAAAAAGAATGTGGATTCTTAATGTGACAGCATTCCTCTAGGTTTCAAGTTAAGGATCAGAATGGAAAACATAGAAACTTAAAACTTGTAGCAAATTTTCATATTGAAATTACATTGTTTTCTGAAGGTGATAAAGCTTAGCATTTCTCACAGCTTCCTGTTTATAAGCAGTGTGAATTCTCTGGAAACTGAGTGCTGGTTCTTTGGGATAGGATCTCAGCCTGACAGATTGCTGGTCAGTATTTACTGTGCAGAAGAGGGGGATAATATGAACTGTATTCTTAAAATGAAAAGACTTCCATTATTTTTATCAGAACATTGCTTTAAAAAAAGAGGTTTAGGGCTCTGCTTTTCTTGATCTTTTGCAGAGCTCTATAGACTGCTCCATGAACTCTTTCGGAATTCCTCTTCAACACACTTATTTGCTTTTTGGAAGAGAATAATTTCTGTGACTAAGATACCAGAGCTTGGTCCCAATGGCTTAAAATCTGGTTACTGCTTTTCCTTTGTTTGTTAAACTAAAATCTAAAGTAGAGGAGGCACAGTGGTTGTCTTTCAAAGATAATTAGGAGTGGTCATATCTAGAAATGGGCAACAGTGAGGTGGACAAGGTGACCCCAATAATCACCGTGTGCCTGAGACCATTGTCCAAACGCTTCCTGAACTCTGTCAGTTCACAGGCTGGTGCTGCTTTCCTGGGGAGCCTGTTCCAATGCCCAGCCACCCTTTGGGTGAAGAGACTTTTCCTGATATCCAACCTAGCCCTCCCCTGGCACAGCTTCAGCCCATTCCCTCGGGTCCTGTCACGGGTCACAAGAGTGAAGACATCAGTGTCTGCCCCTCCTCCTCCCCTCACGAGGAAGCTGTAGCTGCAATGAGGTCTCCCCTCAGTCTCCTCCAGGATGAGCAAAGGGACCTCAGTCCCTCTTCATATGGCTTCCCCTCTAGACTCTCCACCGTCTTTGTGTCCCTCCTTTGGAAGCTCTCTAACACTTTATACCGTTCTTATATTGTGGTGCCCAAACCTGCCCCCAGCACTTGAGGTGAGGCCGCCCCAGTGCAGAGCAGAGTGGGACAGTCCCCTTCCTTGCCTGGCTGGTGATGCTGTGCCTGATGCACCCCAGGATATGATTTGCCTTTCAGTTTATAAGCTCTGCTTTGTCTGAACTTTAAATTTCATGACAGAAGAATCACAAGAGCCATGAACTAACTTTTTCTCTCAGGCTCTCCGTGTCATTATTGCCAGAACTACCACCTATCTTTCATGCAAAACTCATTGTTTCAGAGTGGTGAATTCATTTTAAGGTAATCTTGCCACCAAGTGTGAAATTATATAATGAATAAAGTCCTGTTTTCATGAATAAGTGCTCGTAGTGGCCAACCTTTTAGTGAAGTGTTGAGTGTAGCTTTGTGTAAAACAGACATCAATTAAATTGTAGACTAAGAGGTGGTTAAAGAATGGCTTAGCAGTGTTTACACAAAGATAGTTGAAATGAGTGTTCAGGACTAGTGTAAATGCAGAGGAAGGAAAAAGGAGCCTCTACGTATTGTAAGGGCTGGTGAAGAAGAGATCAAAGGTATCTGCTTGTTTTAAAAGTGGGACATCTTGTTAAGCCACCCTCCAGTGAGAATGCTGCATCCACACAGATTTATTTGTTTGTTCATGCAAGTGCTTCTCTTCCAAACTGACTTGTACTGCTTCTGATTACAGCTATGCACTGTTGGCATTGTTGTTTGCTTTGGCAGTTACTTTTTGTCTTTAGCTACCTCTCCATTTTTATGAAGTAATTTCGTAATTGTAAAGCATTTTCCTGTGTGCAGTTGATTTAGCTTAGATGGGCATAAGCTTCTGTGAAATTCTGTAAGTAATGAATTTCGATTAAGTGTAAGACAAGGACATGACAAATATTTTGTGATAGAAGACAGTATCATTAAAGCCAGTCTGTTCATATGCTTGTCTCCAATTTAAGGAGAGTTTCAAGTATTATAGTTACATTTTTGCCCTCAGTAGTTATATCTGGCATGTGTTAAAATAATAAATGGGTAAACTATATATAGTTGTTCCCCTCCCTTACCTTTTTTCCTGTTTTTATCTGGGTCACTATGGGAGTGCTGAAGCAAATGTGATGTTTGGAGGGTTTTTTTATGTTCTGATAGGCATGATATGTACTGAGGTGAGATGCAGCCTTCCTAAATGGCACTGGTGCCAGTCATTCAGTGATACTTGGCATCACACTGTACCAGTAAGGTGCATTTTGCTTTCATAGGTGATATTTTTCTTTAGCTTTGCTGTGCTTGTCTCTCGTATGTTGGGTGACATTTTCAGGCAGTGATGCAAAATATGCAAGAGTGGTGTTACACCTGGAGAAAACTGGCAAGATATGGAATTCAACTGGCAGATTATAGTAGACGGAGGTCAGTTGAGTACATTTAGTGGTTTGTGGAGAGTTACTCAGCTGGGCAGATGCAGACTTTAACTTTGGGGTGGGCTGAAAGTCTGCAGTTAACCCAAGCTGTGCTGACTAGATCTCCACTACCTCTAGTGGGAGCTTTGACTCCTCACTCACACAGGCATCTACACTCGGGTGCTTTCACATGGAAGTTGAGTCCTGTAGCACACCAAAAAGTACTATCATACCCTTACGAGTATGTGGTACATCTTTGTGGTTGTTGCTCTGACTAACAGTATCCACAATGACATGCACACCAGTCCATGCTAGTTAGAGGTCACCTTTACAAACCTAGTGTTGTGGTTTTAGTTTAACACCTGGTTAGTTGGATATTTAGGGGGGTTATTGCCAAAGTTACCTTTCTTTTGAGGGTTTATCAGAGCCTGATAGGATCGATACAGAAAGCAACGCCCTGTGGAACTCTTTGATGCTCTGATCTCATATGTAGTCAGTAATTTAGCTCTATTTGCTGAAGAGGCTTCCATGTGATTTTGTATGAGCTTCAGCTTCTAATTGCTCTAGAATTTACTTCATGGCATATGGAAAACAGGCTGATGCTGGCTTCATGGCCAACACTTTTGAATGATTCTGAAAGGTAAATTCATCTTGTATTTGGAATGCTTAAATTTGTTTATATAACTCCCAGCAGTTAGACTGTAATTATAGGTGCTGGATCCATTTCAGCTGTTTCCAAGTATGAGGTAGTGATAGGCAGCTTTCCCAGGTATGATTGAGGCCAGTGGTTTGTTGATGAGCAAAGTAATGTTACAAAGAAGAATAAAAAAATCAGTGTGATAATTGGTCAAGAAAGTTGAAGTATTTTACCAACCAACATTGGTAGACTTGTAAGGCTTGTTCTTGGAGGCAAGATAGAGCTGCTTGGTGTGTCCCCCCCACTGCCCTTTAACCTTTTTGTTTCCAGTTTTGATCTTGGCAGGGTTATAGAGCTGCTGGCATATATAGATTCCAGTCAGTGCCAGCCAGTTATGTCCTGTCTCTGGGAGAGGGAATTCATGCTGAGTCCCACATTTAGTAGAAGTTGGAAACTGCAAATTGCTTCCTCTCTGAAGCAGGGCATTGCTTCTGCGAAATTTGTCATGGCAGGACCCAATGCTTTGCCAAAGTATCTGAGAGATGCCAGTTGGTACCTGCCATTCAATTTTTTTTTTTTTTTTGTGAAGTGTTGGCTGGGCTAATATGCTATTTGAGGCTTTTGTTCATGCGTTAATTACATCTCAGGAGGATAACCAAATACTTTTAAAAGAAATTTGGAGTGTTTTTTGGGAGGAAGCTGTCTAATAGGCAAATCATCTAACTAGGATTTAGCTGGATATATCCAAGTACAAGTGGAATTGTTCTGGTAATGTTTTCTTATTTAAGAAAACCACCTAAGAAGACCTTGCAGCAGTTAAAACTTGAAAGTATGTAGCTGTAACAAGAAATTTGTAGTTATTTTTACTCTATGTTGATATTAGAGGTTATATAAAACAATAGAAAAATTGAGTCTGGAAGTCTAGGCATTATGTATGCTGATCTCTTGATGTAAAAAACCCTGATAATGATCACATTGGTACTCACTTTTTTTATATGCTCAATATATATTATATAAGAAAATGTTTTTATTTTGTTTTTATCAATGATTTAACTTCAAGATTCTCTTTTTTTGTTTGTTTATTGTTTGGGGCTTGTGTTTGTTGGTTTGGTTTTTTGAGGGTTTTTGTTTTTTGCTTTTTTTGGGTTTTCTGTTGGTTGGGTTTTTTGGTTTTGTTTTTTGGGTGTTTTTTTGTTTTGCTGGTTTTGTTTTGTTTTTGTTTAGTTCTATAATGCTTTTAGTTTCTCTGGAAATAGAGCAGTTGCTATGAAAATAGTTTAGAATAGCATGCTGCCTGGTTTTGGCTTAAACAGGTGTAGGTAACCAGTGGCACTGCAGGGGATCTGCATGGAAATGAAGAGCCACTTCCTTCTTTTCCTAACAGTTATTGTCTGTATATGGGCAGTATCTGGAAAGGTCAGTGCTGCTCTGCTAGAAAATGGCTTGAAAAATATTTTCGTTTTTTCCTTTCTGAAATGGTTCCCTTTTCCCCTTAAGAATGTTATCTAGACAATTAATCTCAAGATTTTGCTGTGCTGTTTATCTTCAGCAGCAAATTGTCAGGTCTCTGAGTTCCTGTGTGTATCAGCTCCTGATACTTTCCTGATGCGAATTGCCAAGATGAAGCACTGGTTTCTACAGTTTCTATTTGCAGCTGTCTGCGTTTCTGAGCTCTCAAACCAGAGGAGAAATGCAGGAGAATGGAAATCCTCTTCTGTTATTTTAATAGTTTTACTACTGTTATTGCATTTACTTTTACATTCCGTACATTAAATGAGGTAAGATGTTCTCCATTTTCGACTGGAAAGAGGGAAATATAGAAGTAACACTTAATCCAATTAATGTATTTTCCTGCACTGATTCATTGTGATGACTTTGAGCATCTGGTGGTAACTGAGCATGAGCTGCTTAAAGTCACAGAAACCCAATTCCCATTATTTCTGCTCATTGAAGGGAATAAATGAATTACTAGACACTAATCTTGGGATAATTGCTTGCTGAGCAGGAGATCTTAGCTCTTAAAGAAATTAGTTTTGTAAGTTTATGGAGCTGTCAGAACTAGTGAACTATTAAAAAAAGGTTAACCACAAATGAACAGCAGCTGAGCTTTCAGTCTTTTATTCCTCACTATTGCAGTTGAAGATTGTAGTATAGAAATATATGCAGTGGGGATAAACACTATTTCTTCCCCTTTGTTGCAGTTTTAATCCCAGCCAAAACTGGGACATCCTTATGGATTTTACTATAATTTATCAACTGAAGTTTAAGCTGGAGACTGAAATTTGTTAATGTTTCTGGCAGTACAGAAATAGGGTGTATGTGCAATAAGATACAGTACGTACTGCTGGTTTGAATGACCAAATCCAAAATGGGTTGAAGTAACTGTTATTTTGGGTAGGTCCTCTGATTTGGACATAGAGGAAGGCGTGTGCTTTTTAGCTCTAGACAGTCTACCCTGTGACATTACATCAGTTTTCCTTGCTCTCCTTCAGTTGATGTGACTTAGGCAGGTTGGTGTCCAAAATTCTTTTTGAGTTCTTCATAACTGTGTGGCCTTGTGATTTATGTCTTTAGGGTATTGGTATTTGAAAGTCACATTGCTTTTCACTGGTGGTCCTACTCCTTTGCCTTTGGAGAGCAGTGTGAAGGAGTTGTTAGGAGTCATCATTCATAGCTCCTGCTTGGTAGCATTGACCTCACTGGACTCTTTTTCTGGGTCTGGGAACAGACTTCCTCCCCCACACATATATCTGGAAACATTCAGAGCCCAAAAATAGCTAGATAAGCAAGCCTCAAATACACCTAAAATATTCACCTGTAGAATAAAATGCCCATTAACTAATTTTCAACACCTTTTATTTGCAGGATAACTAAGGAGTAATTAAGTGGTTCCTGGATCTTTCTGTCGTGATCAATATTTTCTATCTCTGTAGATTGTTACTATGGGCAGTCAATGCATTTTTTTGAGGCTATAAAAATCTGTATTTGTCTGTCAAATGCCTATTCTGTGTCTGGTCTTTACAAAAATCAGTATATGTTCATTCAGATTTTCTTACACTTACACTGTTTATTATAATGTTTAATATGTTACATGTTTGATCAAATCTCCACAGGGATTCTGGCAAAGTGGTAACAATACCCTGGGTTAACTTGGATTAAGTACTCTGATTGGAAGTAATTGTTTCATGCAATATGTTTCTGCCTGTCAATGAGAACTGCTCTTCTGTCCTGTAGGCAGTCTTTTTATTGTGGAATCTCTGCTTGAAACTTCCTCAGCTGTAAGAAGCAGGCTTTATTTATTTGCCTTCTATTTATTTTAACTACTGTCAAAATATCAGGATATAGCAGACTTGTCATGCAAGGACACTATTTTTGATATTTTTTAAGGACAAACTGCGATCACTGTAAGTTGTGTTTGACTTGTATTCAGGGTGGGTATGGAGGCTTCAGAGCCCTCCTCCAGTCAATGTCCAGGTATCATCCATGAGTTGGTAGCAGTGGAAGTGTAAAAGCTACATACTGTCACAGGTACTTGCTGCAAATACATGATTTATTCTCAACTCACAAGCAGGAAACAGCATTTCCTTTTGCACTCAGGGACTTCTGCAGACACACACTTCTAGGAAAGTACAAAAGCAGAATCAAACCCAGCCTAGTGTTTGCAGATTTGTTTCTGCCACAGGATAGCCCCAGTGCTTTTTTTTTAAATTTTAATAAAAGCTGCGCACAGTGGAAATCAATTCATTATGGGAAAAAAGTAAATATTGTATGTATTTGTCAATGCAGAATTGACTTTTAATAGTTAAAATATTAGAGTAATTAAAATTAGATTTATTTAAAAATTCTTTGACTAGAGTGATACAAAATGTAGAAGTATGTAATTTCAAACGTATGGGTCTTCTGTACCTTGCAAATGCAGTTGTGCAAACAAGAAAATGGCATATTCTTGGCCTTTTTTGGTGGTTAGGGGTATCACACTGTGCACAGCTTATCAAAAGCAGAATATAGTGAAAGGAATGTTACTTTTTTCCCCACTGTTGTCCTTGAGTTTCCTGGACTACTGCTAGTAGAGACTTCCTTGATTTGGTACTTCCCAATGCCTTTTTATTTCTAATTTAGAGTTAATTAGAATTGCTTTATACCTGTCTTGAGCACTTGAAAGTTGGCTTTAAACTCAGATGGTTCAAATTCTGAATTTTATGAAGTTAACGTACACAAAAACATTGGCACACACACTGTACAATCACAGAACCATTAAGATCAGACAAGACCTCTAAGGCTGAGCCCAAGCATTAACCCAGCACTGTTAAGTTCACCATGGTGCTGTCTCCCCGAGTGCCACATCCACGTGTTTTTTGAACACTTAAAGGCATGGGGATTCCACTACTTTCCTGGGCAACCTGTTCCCAGTGCCTGACCACCCTTCTGGGGACGAAATTTTTCCTAATATGCAGTTCACAATGTCCTCTCCTGGTACAACTTGAGGCCATTTCCTCTTGTCCTGTGACTTCCTGCCTGGGAGAAGGGACCAACCCCTGCCTCAATACAGCTTCCAGACCCTAACTTTTGAATGCAAACCAAGAACATGCCATAATAAGCAGTGGTGGCTTTTATTTTGCACACAAAGTATTGCACACGTCCCTAGCTGTGTGATTTACTGCTTTTTTAAAATGGGATTTGAGTTGCTGTGACTAATGGGTGGTCATGTTGTGTCAGTGTGCTCACTGGCATGACTGCGGTTGAGAAAAGACACTAACTTGGTGCTAAACCTGATTATAAAGATTTTTGAATAATTGAATTCAACTTTTGTCTTTTAAAGTAATGTCTTCAGTGGTATGAGAACCCTCCCAAGGAGAATCAGGAGCTGATGACAGAAATATGTAATAGATTCTGTAATTTTCTGGCAGCAATTTCATTATTAAAATTGATATTTATTTACTGTTATAAACTTGAGCTACTTGGGAACAAACCTCTATGGTAAACTAAGGAATGTTTAATTTATCAAAAAATGTGGTTATTTGTTATTTCTGTTGTATATTCTTCCTTGTTTTTGGTAGCTATGGAGAAAAGAAACTCATGGCATAAAAGCATTCCAAGACCTCAATTTGTAATGCCGTGCTTTGCATGGACCCTCCCCTTAATTTGCAAGGAAGATTTATGACCTTTCCTTTCAAGCACACTGGCAGTGGATTTTAGAGGAAATAGCCCTGCTTGTGAAAATTCTCCTAGCTGTGGTGTCTCTATTAATGACAGGCTGGGTAGGATCTCTGGATCCCCTGTTCACAGCAAGTTCAGTCAGATCAGATTACTCAGGGCCTTTGTCCAGTTGAGTTTGGATAGAGATCCCATATTCCATCTTCTGCCTCTTGAGTTATAGCTGTGCAACTTTGAGGAGTGTAGTTACATTTTCACTGCCTTTTAGGTAACTGTAGGTGTCAATGATATCTGCACTCCTTGTGCTTCCCAAAACTTTTCATAAGGCTGAAAACCCCTGAATCTGCCAGTCTTCCCTCCTACATTAAGCGCTCCAATCCTCAGTTACCTTGGGGCCTTCTCCTGCTCTCAGTCCAGTATCTCAATGTCTGTCTCTTGCTCTGGGGAGCAGAAAACTCAGAGCAGCTCCAGATACAGCCTCGTGAAAATGAAATGCCCCTGTCCCCCAGCCTGCTGGTAATACTCCTGCTGACGCAACTTGGCGTGCAGTCAGTTTTGATTTCTGAAGGGCACGCTGCTGGCTCACGTTCAGCTTGTGTCCATGTCTCACGTGTCCCTTCTGCAAATCTGCTTTCTAAGCAATTGACCTGCAGTCTGTACTGGCTCCTGTTCTTTCATCCCAGGTGCAGGACTTTACATCTGCCTCTGAATTCCTTCTGTCTGCTGTTGTCCCATTTCTTGGCACGTTGAGATCCCTGTACATAGGCAGTCCTGACCTTCAGCATTATCAGTCACTTCTTCCCATGTGATACAAGTTGGTACATGTGAATCATTTCTTTTAATACATGTTATCTCTTGTAAAACCAGCTGTATGTCTTTAATGCTTAATAAGAGACTTTCACACTTGAAATTGATCTAAGAGTGTTCTGTATCTAGTAATTGATGCTTACAAAGCTTAAAAAGTAATTTCTCCTGTTACACACCTTCTTCGCCTTTGGCCAGTCAGTGATTTTTGAACTTGCAGAAGCTGAAGTCCAACTGACATCAGTTGCACTTAATACCTGTGGACTTCAGAACACTCAGTTATAGAGGATGCACAGTTAAAATTTATTTTCTTAACATAATCCATGCTTCCTTGTGTTCTAAGTGTGCTTTCTGATAATTTTGGGAGTCCCATCCCATTTTTGTTCAATCAGAAATTAAAAAGTAAATTACTCTATTAGATCATCCATATATATTCTCTCTCTAAAAAAAAAAAAAAACAAACCAAACCCAAAACACTTAATAAAGCCAACTAAACAAAAAAACGCCTTCAGCTGCAGTCACCTGCAGCTTGTGTTTTAAGATGAGGAATTTTGTCTCTTCACCCGTTCTCTGTTTTCCAGGGGATTAGTTAATATTGCCAAACAGCAAGGGACTCAAAATGGATTCCTTCTGTATGTTGCTGGTAACTGCTCTCTCTATATGCTAATTTGACCTCTCCTTGTTTTTTTAACCCACTTTATTCATACCTCCGAGGGCTTTTCTCTTATCAAATGGAAACTTTGTTTTTCTAAGAATCTTTTGTGATGGATGAGCCCTTTGTCGAAAGCTGCCAGAAGTTCCATCGTTAAACATACTTTGAATGGCATGTTACTTTAGCATATCCAGGTAATTCTCGATAAGTGATTATATCTAAACACTGTTTTTCTTACATCTTTTTATTCAAAAGAAGTTTGATCCCATGATTCATGGTTGCTTGATGAATGATAAGTATTTAAAGCTGCTTTTAGATGTACAAAAGCTCATGATATTCAGCCCCTTTGAAGAGGTCTTGTATCAGAGGTGGTGACCTCATTGTGGTGAGCAAGTAATTCTGTTTTGTTTTACTGCTTTGAAACTAGAATAAAAATTAGATGAGGGAGAAGAATACTCCTTAAAAAAAAAAAAAAGAAACCTTGTAAAAGGATAAGGTAACTCTCAATTCTTTTAAGTTTTATTCTGGTTTCTTAGCAAAATGCAGAAAACATTCTTAAAGATAGAAATTCTCTAATTATGTACTGAAGACGCTTTGTTCTTCTTGAGGAGTAGTTTTCAAAACAATTCCTAGTTGTATCTTTGCCAGTGGAAATGCTGGGATCTTTTCCCCTCAAACAAGAAGAATAAGGTTTTTTCCCATTCCCATCATTTTTTAAAGGTAATACTTTTATTTGGCTATATTAAAGCCGTGAAAAGGATGGTGTTCTTGAAGCTTCTACCAACTTGCATATACAGAATATTTAGTTCTAAGTGGCGGGAATCCTATTTATGTTCACCAGTTCTGAAATGTATGGCATCATCTGTTTGCCTTGGCAAGATTATGTGAAGGTATTTTTTTACTAGGGGTGAGGGGCAAGGAAGAAAGGTAGATTGATAGACTTTCATGCCTCATTCTTTGCACGCTTTTGAAGAACAGGAATGATCTAGTTTGACAGTAGCTATCCTGAATATGAGCAACTTGAGTGAATTTGTCCTCTGTCTTCTAAGGAGCTGTCCCTACTTGCATTTACCAATGGAAGAGAAACTCTTAAAAATAGCATTGTTGTTTTGGGTCTTTATATTTTCAAGTTTCTGTAATTTCTCATATGAAGTCTGTAATATTCTTAAGAGTAGTAAACTGACTGTAGAACTACCAGAATTCTTAGTAAGTATGTTAGTAGGTTTTTTGGTTGGTTTTTTTTTCCCCCTAAATTGATTCACTTCAGAGCTCCTAAAAGTAAAAGCATTGCCTCAAGCTAAGCATGATGTTGGCAGGAGTTGTGCAAACTTCTTTGTGTAGTTTTTGCCAAAGAACCTCCTTCTTGACCTGAAATATCCCTCCTGTTTCCAGCTGTGAGCTTCATGAACAAACAGTATGAATTTTGACAAGCTGATCATTATTCATGCAGAATAATTTATTAGAGCAAATTTTTGTTCCTAATTAGTTTCCTTTTGTTTTTTTAACAAGCTTTATTTTGTTGTTTTCGCTGCCTTCTTAAAAGCTCTTACTTTTTGCCCATGTCATTGGGTTGAGTAAGTAATTCTAAGAAATGACTGAAGGATGCAAGTTACATGTGATATTGGATTGTCTAGCTTAAATGTCAGATACCACATGTAACTTACTGTCTAAGAATGTATTCAAATGCAACGTAATTTTATTGGTACATGGAGTTACATGAATTGGTCTTTGAATTGTCATGTTCAGAAGCCAGGAATACCCTGGGAGAGAATTAATTAAATTGGAGCTTTAAAAGTATTGAATTTGGAGTGGTTTGGCATTTAAATTGCTGCATCAGGTTTCATTTCACAGTAAGCTAGTGTTATATGCTATTTAGGAAATCAGGAATTTCTCTGCAACGAAATCTTTTCCTCAGTCAAATAGTGGGAAATATTGAATCAGACATAAAATAGTCTGTACTAAAGCTAGTTTCTGTGATTCCTTAATGCCTGAATGATATAGTGATGGAAGTTAGGGACTGTTTCCCGTGTTAATATGGTATAGGGTTTTTTCCCCTCTTACCTGTCCCATCCATCTCCTTCCATTTGAACGATGAGTAATGTTGAAGCAAAGGTCACTGTGAGCCGTTATGGCTCACAGTGATGGGGAGGTGATTTTTTTTCATTAAAAAAGAACAAACCAAAAACTCACACAAAACCTAAGCAACCCTCACCCCCATGCATGCACACAGTCCCATCCCCGTACTCAGTCCCTGCTGTTGAGCAACCAGACCACAAAGATGAGTGTGTCAAAGTGGTCTTGCTAGAAATCCTCCCAATGAAATGAATAATGGAAGATTCCTGCTATCAAAACACTCATGTCTGCTGGATTTTTCTTAGGTTAGTAGTTATGTGCTGAATTTGTATGTGACTTTTGTACCCTATAGGAGATCTTAGTGGTGAGGATCTCTTAGTCCTGTTCCACCTCTGAGTCATTACTTAGATTAGAACTTACTCACTCTTTTGTCTCTCTTTCTTGGCTGCCTTGTATCTTCAGTCCTGTTGTTTATCTTCCCACCATTATCTGTCAGTGACCTAACCTACAGTTTGTCCCCGGCTTTAGTGTGAATGTAGTCCTTGTTTTACTGACTCAGGTATTTTGAGGAGTGGATATGTAGATGTACTGTGATCTTTGATCTGCTTATCTAGGTGTGATCAACACGTGCTGTTGTTAAAGGCCTTTCTCCTGCTATTCATTCTGGTGTTTCCCCACCCAGACATTCCCATTCATTGTCTGATCACATCAATCTTGATGTTTCCATGTCTCCGTATTAATGTCTCTGCATTTGTACAAAAAGGGAAAGAACACATGCCTCTGTTTCACGATAGCAGTTTCTCATCTGTTGCTACCCCTTAAACTATTAAAATATGCTTTTCAGACCTATTGCCTGAAATTGTTATTAAAATTACTCCCTTTTTGTTTGGGTAGCTACTTCACCTACACATTCTTGTATGGGGCTGCAGTTTGTTAGAATCTTTTTGTTCCTATCCTGTCATCCAAGAAATCTGCCTAGTTTTCCTTCTTCCCCTTTTCTTGCTTTTTCTACCTCGCTGGTGCCAAAGGAAACACAAGACTCCAGTGTCACACTAGCTTTGGTGTTGGAGCTTATAAACTTAATGCTTTGCTTGGTTTTGGTATTTCAGCTCCTGTGTTGTTCATACCTGCAGATTTACCCATTCTCTGATCTTACAAACCTGCTCAACACTTGGCAATTCCTCAGTTTCAGGCTCCTGATTCACTTCCTCTCATCGTCTGAGTAGGCATTCCTTGTACAGTAAAGATTCTCCTGTTTTCCTCAAAGAAACTCTCTGAAGAGCAGCCACCTTCTTCTTGAGATGGATTCCTAGAGAATTGGTGGGGTGGTTGCTACCAGGTTTGAACTGCCAAGGGCTCCTCACATTACTGCTGATTTCATCCTTCTTTGGCACCCAGTGCTTTTTACTAAATAAAGCACCAGCCACAGGGCTTTCTGCACTCCAGTCTGCGCGCTGAATTGAAAGCAATCAGGCCTTGTTGATTCTTTGTTTTCTTTGGGCTGGCTGGGGGATACTGAGTGTCAACAGCTTTTCTTTGAAACACTTTAGCTAAAGAAACATGCATGCTACAGTTTCGGTTTTAATAATTTCAGAATAATTAGAAAATAGGCACTGCTCTTTTGCTGTCTTCACTCCCAATGGTTAATTACTTGTGCAGTCTGCTGGACTGATACTTTTGTTTGCAGTCTTACTTGAAAATTCTCCCACACTGCTCATGAGCAGGCGTGGTAATAATTCATGTTGATTACTTTAACCTAGTGCTAGTTTACATTATGTTGTGCTATCAGGGTCAAGATATGTACACCAAATTTCTGTATTTCTGTTTAGGGATCAGTCATGGAAGTCAGTTGGGGTTTTTTTTTGTTTGTGGGGGTTTTTTTTGGTTTTTTTTTTTTTCTTTTTTTTTTCCATGAAGACATTTGGACTTCGTGGAAATTTGGAACAGCTGCTGAGCTCCCTGACTTGTATTCCAGTTGCTGCAGGGAAAGTGTTCTGTCCTAGCAACTCTTATGCTGTGCGAGTCCTTGGGAGGAAGTGCAGAGCTTCACAGAGGTTTTCATCATGATAGAATAATGTTCTTTTTATCAGTATAAAAGCTACTTGTGAATTTACCTGACAGGGACATCTCCAGGGGGAGGGCATTATTTTATTGCAACTGGGATGCCTTCTTACCCCTTGATACAATTTAGTGCTCTGATGCCCCCTCAGTTAACTCTGTAGTAGCTGTCAGTAAATGCTACAGTAGCTCTTCAGGAGGACAAACCTGTTGCCATGTGGACACTGTACATGAAACCTCCTTTGCTAAGATGGTGGAATTAAAACTGATCTTTTAGAATTGGAAATGTCTTGTTTAGCCAGCTCTACTGAGCTTTGCTGTGTCACTAGTTTTTCATTGATTGGTGTAAAAAAGAGCTAATCGTTCTTGTGTGACAAGTGCAACTTGCTGAAAATACAAGCTTGGACCAGAAGGGGAAGACTAGTGTATTTTAAGTAGGGCTATAATTTTTTTTTCCTTTGGTTCTAAGTGTTTGGGAAAATCTCAGGCCAGATCTGACAGCCTGAGAGCAGTGAAGCTGCTGCAGCTTTGTGTCCCTGGTCTAGCCAGTACTGAGGCTGAAAATGTTTCCAGTCGGAACCCTTACACAGAGTACGCATGCACACCACGTGCACACATGTGTGCACAGCTGGCCACACAAATTAGCTGGCAGCCATTCCAATAACAGCATTCACATGAACATAGCACTGGTGGTGACATCCTACTCCCCTCTCTAGCTGAACAGAATGGAGTTCTGGTAGTGAGAATGTCTGTGTGCATCTGTATTTATAATATATGTATACATGTTTGCAATGTGGATCCTTCCAGGTGCTGGTTTCAGACGCTCAGAAATGAACACAGATGCCTTGACCAGGAGAAGTTTAAAAGGGAATTTAGCAAGCAGACAGGACAGGTTCTGCTGATCAGGGGCAGGGCATGGTGAGATAACCATACCAACCAGCAAACTGCTTAAATGTGGGCAATGCTTTTTACCCTTTCATGATTCTTACTTTTCCACACTTGTTCCTCCCCCAAACCCCTAAACGTCCCCCTGATTCCTCCCATAAACTTAAGTTAGTTGTGTGATCCTGAAATGCTTTTCCCCCAATGTGTCCCAGGACCCAAGTCAGTACTCTCCCCTGGTTGTGAAAGTGCCCTGGCATTGAGTGGATGACTGAGTGGTGGGTGTCACACCTGGACATGGGGGCTCAGGCTCTCCCGGGACAGGCCAGGGAGAACAGGGCAGAGTGTCCCCTCTTCTGGGCCTGAGGCTTGGGTTCCTGCCTGCCTTCACCCCAGTGCTCCTTGGGGCGTGGAGAGAGAGGCTGGAGCTGTCAGGGATGATGGCTCCTGGTGAGGGCCTGAGGGCAGCCAGGGCAGGATGCTCTTCGGGCTCCCCCTCCTGCCGCTGCCTCTCTGTGCCCCGTGTGTGCCTGCAGCTGAGCCTCTATTGCGTAACTCAGCCCTGAGCAGCGGGAGCGCCAGGGGAGACACAACCTGATAAGGTCACTCGTGGTGCTGGCAGCCGGCCTTCGGCCAAGCTCAGTGGAGTTGTACTCCATGAGCAGCAGAAATCAAAAGCTTTGTTCAGGATCTTGCGTGTAATACCCTTAACAGCCCTCTTTCTTGTTCTGTTGCTTTTTCTGCCCTTTTCTTCTCTCAGAAGCTGTAATTTATTGGTCGGTGAAAGCAGCCCTGTGTCTTGAGCTTTTTAGATCATTGTAAGAGTGACAGACTTTTATATTCTAGAGGACCAAAAATCCCTGAATATTTAGTATGGGTGTATTGTATGAAATGTGGAGATATATATATACATACTGTATACACATTATTAATGTTAATCTAACTGTTCACACATTCTCTAGTGACAGTTCCTGTTGTAACAGCACTTTTGTTAGATTTAATATTATTTTTACTACTTCTCTTCCCTTAAAATTAGAAATAGGGAATTACAGTTCACTTACTCATATGGAATTAAACTGCATAGATGGCAAATTGTTGGTAAACGTAGTTTTAGAAATGGTGGTATTAGCTAAGCTACTTAGTGCTTAGATAGCAAGCTGATAAAATAGAATATATGTAAAATGCAGAGATTCTAAGCAGTCTGAGTGAAAAATTATTGGATGGAGATTGAACCTTCAGCAGAAAGAATAGGTTGCTGGGCTTTTGTGATAACAGATACTATTCTGTAATGTACTATTACGCATTATAACTGGGAAAAAAATCTGTACTGCTTTTATACCAGTTCTTGCTGTTGACAGAACAAAAGTGGTTGCTTCACTGCAAGAAAGTGTTTCATATTTACCCAGTTTAAGCAAGACTACTGCAGTTACTAGGAAGAGTAGTGGTTTTAGGCTTCTTTTCAACAAAGTTTCTCTAGTGAACAGTTAAGTAGGAAGGCATTGGAACCTCCTAAGATCTTCCAAATCCCGTCAGATATTTGAAGGAGGTGACTGATTCCTTGACTAAAATTTATAGTTTCTCTTAAAAAAAAAAACCAAAACCAGCTTACATTAAGGAAGTAGTAAACAATGTTTTAATCCAGGACTTAAAAAAAACCTTTATATTGGACACTGTGTACCTGTTTGTTTGCTCATGGTGGGTACAAAAAGTCTTTTTAATGCAGGCATCCAGAAGCCTGAAGAGCTAAAGGCATTGGTGAAAAAAGGGGAGGAAAAGAACCAGCAGTATGATTGGCTCAATTTTGTGCTGTTTTACCTTCTTATTTTATAAATAAGAGCTTTGGACTTCTGATATTTTTCCAGAATACAGCAAAACAGTCAGTAAAAACGTTGGTTTTAATACTAAGGTAGTGTGATCTTTATTGAGCAAACCAATTTATTTTCTTTAAAAGAATCTTCAGAAGGTTGTAAGTCTAACCAAAATTTGATGGATTGGTGTGTGTTGTGGTGTTTTTTTTTTTAACCATAGTTTTGGTAAAGAATTGCTAATAGGTGAATGCAAAGTCAAAGAATTAAGTAATGTAGTACCAATATTATTGGAATAGAAAGATGTTTCTTGACTAAAACAACAAATTTATTCCAGATATGATTGTTTATATATACTTCTTTTTTATGTGGGATATATAGGCTTTACTACACCCTTATATTTGACTGGATTTTATGGATATAAAAACTTTAAAACTTATTTTGTGTGTAAGGATACTCAGTATTTTGAGAGCTGATTTGATGTCTTAAACATAAGCATATAATTTTTGGAAATTAATAATGTACAATAAAGGAGAGAACCTGTAATGCTAAAAAGGACTTACATATGGGAAAAATTTTGTAGAATAAGATTTGTGCCTTATCTCAAGGAAAGATTTTTAGCTCAAAGGAAATACTGTCATTTAAAAATATTAAGACAATGCTCAAGTAGCTCAATTACTTGCCCATTTATTTGTATTTTAAAGTTAAATTGCTGTGTTTTGCTATGGAAGTACCTGGTGCTATGTGTGAAATAAGAAAGTTGTGTGAAAATGGCTATGAAGAACTGAGTTTAAATTAGTTTTTGGATAAACTCAGTGACCTGGATAAACCTGTGGACCCCTGGTGAGAGGGAACCCGTGCTGCAGCAGGTTTGCTGTGACCCTGTGGGGGACCCACCCTGGAGCAGGCTGTCCCTGAAGGTCTGCACCCCATGGAGGGGATCTGCAGAGCAGTTCACGAAGAACTGCTGCCCACGGGAGGAGCTCGTGCTGGAGAAGTTAGTGGAGGACTGTCCCTTGTGGAAGGGACCCCATGCTGGAGCAGGGGAAGAGTGTGAGAAGGAAGGAGCAGCAGAGACAACGTGATGAATTCTCTGCAATCCCCATTCCCTGTACCCCTGCATCACTGAGGGGAGGAGGTAGAGAATTTGGGAATGAAATTGAGCCCAAGAAGAAGGGGAATGTGTATTTTAAGGTTAGGGTTTTTCTCTCAGTACTCTAATCTGTATTGATAGGTAATAAATAAAATTAATTTCCCTAAGTTGAGTCTGTTTTGCCCATGACAGTAACTGGTGAATGATCTCCCTGTCCTTGACCTCAACTCATTGAGCATTTAGTTATTTTCTCTCCCCTGTCCTGAGCTGAGGAGGAGAGTCATAGAGGGGATTGGTAGGTACCTGGTGTCTACCCAAGATTAATCCACCACAAATTCAAAACCTCAGCTCTAGATTATTAACTTGAAATAAGTGTGGTGATCCTTTAAAATAGTTTTGAGGGAGTGTTTGGTTTTATGTTTCTCAGTAATGTTTCCTAAGGAAAAAAACCAAACCCAAAACATTTCAGTCAAAGAACCGTAGAATAGTTTGTGTTGGGAGGGAGCTTAAACAGCATGTAGTTCCAATCCCCCTAATGCCATGCCCGGATGCCGGGAACCCCGTGACGCTTTAGGGGGTCAGTTCTTTAAGACAGAAATAATAGTTTTGGATGCCAGGAAAGCATTCCCATCTCTGGGAGTGTGGGGTGCATCTACTCCTGCAGCTCCTCCTGCTGCCTCCTGGGAAGCAAGTTGGGGAGCGACTGTTCCAGGAAACCACTTCTGGTTTGTGGCTTGTTTCTAACTAGGGAAAAGTGGCATGTTTAGAAACACAAATATCTTACAGCTTCAGGGCATGCTGTTGTAAGTCCCTCTGTGGTAGGTGCTCAATCCATGCCATCTTTCTCAACAGTAGATATTCAAACTTTCCTTTCCTTTCTCCTCCACCTTCCTTGGAAGGAAAAACATTAAAGATTGATAAAAAGTGAATTTCCAAAATTCCTGCCCATTGTTTTGACCCCAGGATCTTGCAGAAAACAGGGTTTGGACAGTATATTCTATCTTGGGAGAGGGTGTCTTGATTCAACAGCTTATCAGGAAGCATTTTGTTTAAAAATTTTTTGTGCTTTACTAAGTGTAAATATCATCCAAGGTATAACTGCAACCTGTGATATTTGCAGTATTGATGCTCCACTCAAAATCCTTTGTTGTTCATAATAACTAAAAATATGCAGATGTGAGCTCCAAATCTGCTGAGTACCTCAACAAGCTGTATTTCACGTGTCCCGTATCTGTCAGGCTGACTTTTGCAGCAAGTCACACCCAGCTGCTTAGCTAAGATAAAATTACTCTGTGTGTGTGCAGTGTAGCGATTTGTTCACGTTTTCTAGATGAATAGCAACCTGGGCATTTGGAGTGCTGAAAATCAGATAGATAACTGCTGGGGTGGCTGGGCATTAAGCTAATGAGAAAGAGTTTATTGTCCCAGTGAGTCACATTGGCAGACTTGAAAATTTTGTATGAGGATGAGAGAGAAGAACAAGGTCAAGAGTTACAGTGGCTGGTTCACTTGGTTGCAAGGGTTAGAGTGCACTCGAGTGTAACTGATATAAAGGGCACACGCTGACATAAAGATTTATTCCGTCACACGTGCTTTCTGTCTGCTCTTATCAAGCTTTCCATGCAAATGATTTCCTCTCAGTATTGATCCTCTGAAAGGGAGGACACTTTAATTCATTTGTTTGTTATGCAAAAACTTAAAATGCCCTTACTGTTTTCTGTACTTGAAGGGAAGAGAGTAGGAGATGTGGGTAAAAGAAGATGAAATTCATGGAAGTCCCCTTTTCTTCAGCCTGTGAAAACAACATCTAACTCCTAGTGTTGCTTAAATAATCCGGTTTTGGACTTCTATATTCACTTGGCATTGTGTTTGTGATAGGACAGATAAAATTATGTGGAAAACCAAGAAAGCATTCATTATGAAGGACACATACTGAACTTGTTAATTGTCACCTCACTTTACCTGAAGGTTCCTTGCTTTAAAGTCAAATGTAGCTTTTCACATCACTATAGCACCAAATAGTGTTACAATTCCAAAGACAGAAATTTGCTGATAGTTCAGTGTTTGTACTTGTATTACTAAATGCAGGCAGGTGGCCATGAACATTTGTCTGGTTTTTGGATGGTAAAGTCTGCAAAACAGACTCTTTTGTTTCTGTATAAATACACATTCCCCTCTGAAGCAGATGCAAGTTAAACAATCAGATCTTACCTTGAAAAATAATTACCTGTTGCAGCATCTAAATGATTTGCCCTAAAATCACTTGTTCTTCTGTTTCATTTGGCCTGCATAATAGTACTTTGAGTTTGGTTAGTCTACCTTTTTCTTTATGGTAACTAGTCTGTCCCATGCTTAAAATGCCTATTGACTGATGACTGCTTTGGGGTAGGGAGTGGGAAAGGGTGGTTTGTAACATGGGAGGATCTTTTGGTAACAGTTTGAGCCTCGAGGGTAGGGATTGAAAACCTAAAGTTTGATTATTTTGTAGGGACCTACAGAACGTAAGGGGAATATGTTGATATAATCAGTGAATAAATGCTGTTACGTCTTGAGGATCTGCATGAAGTTACTGACATGTGATGGGGTTTTTTTGCCAATCCTGATAGGTTTAGAAGGATCTTTTAATGTGAAAAGTGAGGGTTAGTTTGTGAGTTGCTTGGTGGCAGTCTGTGCTCCTAAACTTTAAATAGTGTACCAAATGTACTTGTGAAGTAAGATTTCTTTATCGTGCTGCTTTTATCTTCAGGGTCTCACAAGGACTTCTGATACTGTAGAAGTGAAATGAATGCCTGTGCCAATTAAAAGGCAACCTTGATTTGCAGGTCTTGCCCCAGTGCAAGTGAGATGGGGGAAAGAAAGAAGACTAATAGCTCCATTAAGAGTTTAGGAATTTGGATCTTGAGGTCTAATCTATGCTATAGCTCTAAAACATGAGACCAATGTATAATATCTGGTTGCAGATATGTTTGGAATGTGTGCAGCTGCTGGTTGGGAGAGCAGTTAGGATTAAACCTTTCTGGAAAATCAAACTGTCATCTTTGAAGTTAATAGCAAGTACTTCCTTATGCAGAACGTTACTGATCCTAAATCAAAACAGAACATGATTCTTGGCCTTCAACTGTTCGGAATTAAAAAAAAAAAAAAAAGAATAAACAAGCCAGTGCTAATTTGAGGGGAGGAAAGGGAAGATAAAAATGTGCCTGGGAATCAGTTCTGGAGCTCAGTTTTTTAGGCTATTAGTTAAAAATGTGATTACATTGTGCTTTGAAAAGAGTCTCGGTCAGTCAGCAGAAAACATTCTTGTATGACTCCTGAAAGGAAAAACAAGTGGTTACAGCCATTTCTTATCGATTTGTTCCTTGTTTATTCTTCCTACCACAGCATTTTCAGACTTTATTAAGTGTCAAAGGTCAAGCTCAGTTTGCTATGAAACCCAAATGCACGTGTTTTTCTGTTAATGATTTACTTCAGCCTTCCTTTAAAGGTTCCTGAAGGCTTAACACTTAAAAGCTCTAGCAGCAATATTTTGTCTAACACTTCACTTTCGAGATTTTGTTTTAGCTTCTACTAACTTAAGCATTTTTTTTTCCTTTAATTTTTTAAAACACATAGAAGAGTTGCAGTCTCTCTAGTAGTAAAACTTGTTGGCCTATAAGTACAGCTTTAACTGTTTCAGGTTTATAAATTCTCCCCTATTGTTTGAAGAAAATTTTGTGATAGCTTTCCATGGTACTTGCTTTAGGTTCACCATTACTATCTGTTTTGTTAAAAGGTGAACCAACAAGCCAAAAAAAAAAAGGCTGCAACACTCTGCCTAAGCTTGTGTTAGTATAGCAAGTGTAAATCAGATGGTAGTTAAATAATTGGCTGGCTGCAGTATTGTGGGATGTTTTGTCAGTATATGAATACTCTTTTTTTTTTT
>VZRO01007267.1:262717-299684 GCA_013397915.1 Daphoenositta chrysoptera | reverse complement strand
TTTTTTTTTTTTTTACTTTTCTGCTTTGCTGCTGCTTATGCAGATGAGATCTCATCTCAGTAGAAGTTCTGATCTTGTATTGTCATTACTTATGAAGGCAGAGGGTGAAATTAGTCTAGTCCAATTGTGGTAAATGGCAAGCTTGGAGAAGCTCACTGTGTTAGGGATATATGTGAAATCTCTTCTGCCACTTGGTCTTTCATCTGTCACACATCACATGAGAGAATATGGTGTATAAAGCCTCGGAAGAAATAAGCCTATGTTTTGATTTGATAGACTGTTTGGTTTTGTTTTTTACTCCTACAAGCTTGCTTTGCTTGTACAGCAGTTTTACAACATATTGGCAAGTTTATGCTTCTTTCCACCTCCTTTCATTAACTTCAACATGGTATATATGAACCTGAAGTAGTGTTTTGGACAGTCATGAGGCAATACACCAAAGAGATGCTGTGCATAAGCACAGGAAAGCTTACAGCTGTTGGCAAAATCTGGGAGTTCAATCCTTCATTCAGAATAAACTAATTCAAACTGCCTGATAATGACCTCATGTTTGCTGAAAGCAGAGGTTGTGCTTTCATGCTTTGTGATACGGAAACAGGGTGTCTGTTCAAATGTCTCTTTATAGGCATTCAGTGACTCATATTTAGTTATTGGATTTGGATGCATCATAACAAGCAGTATTTTTCAGTAATAAAGTTATTCAATGAAAGGTTTGTTCCTCAGGGACAAGAAAAGAAGAGTGTGGCGGGGGCATCCCCCAATGTCTTGTATTCCTGTTGGATACTTCCACTAGTTCCTGGTTCATAAATCTTCATGAGTTAACCGTGATCTTTAAATGTGTTATGGAAATCTGATTAGATCCTCTGCAGATAGTTCTGATTTTGAAAGCATGTTCAAGATAGCCTTGGTGTCCAAAAGAGATGGTACTTCTTTGCACTAAATTATCTTTGCCCAAAGTATTTCAGAATTTTCAATTAAATTAGAAATTAATTTTTTTTTTTTTAGTATTGCTTTAAGGAAGAGCCTAGCTCAGACATCTGCAAACTAAACACTGTAAAGTAAGCAAACTGAAAGCTGTAGTCATGTAACCTGAGTTCAGAGTATAGGATACTTCCTGTGGCAGCATTATGTCATAAATTTATTTTTAGTCCTTAAACACATACTTTCTCTAATGGGATCAGCAGTTCTCTTTTGGATAGAACAAGCAGTGCACTTTTTTAACAGCAGGGATTCTAAGTGTGTTAGTACATGCTTTTTAACATCTGCTTTCCTTTTCCACTGCCATACTGTTCTGGGATCCATGGATTACTCAGTAGAATGAGCGGCAGCGTGAAAATCAGATGCTCTCCCTTTTGCACCCATGACTAATGAAATTTCTCACAGTTTATGAGAAGTTACTGAGCAGGTTCTGAGACAATTTTCACAGGGAGGTGTAAGCAAGGCATGTAGCACAAGATATTTGGTGTTGTCTTTGGGTAGTGATAGGTTAGGTAAAAATAGGCTGTCGGTTTCCAGGAGGCTGACCTACAGAGGCTCTCAGAGGACATGGGGGGATATTGGAATATTTGTTGGGTCTAATGGTTGTGTTGATCTGTTAGGTATTTAACATCTGATGAGCAATTCCCTCTTTTGGAAATTACTGGCTTTCCCTGGAGAAAAAAAAAAAGATAATGGATAAAAGAGGATGTATCTGGAGTGCCTTAAGCAAAGGATAACCCAGTGCTTCTGGGCACAGGCAACAAGAATAAAACAATACTGATGGAAAAATTGCACCAGTAGGAGGGAGATACAATAGTTCTAACCAATGAATTTCATACCTCTAATTCTAATAATAGGTCTCATAAGATCTACTTGTTGGGATCTATTTGGTTTAGAATTCAAGGATACCCTCAACTGCTTCCTATTCTTAGGGGATTCAATGGGATTTAATCTTATGGCTTGGTTTTGGTTTTATTTCTTTCTTTCTTACCTGAAGGAGTTAATATTACTAACCTTTTTTTTTTTTTTTTTTTAATTCTGAAGAACTGCTGATGTTTAACAGGATCTTCAGAATCCAGGTTTTCAAGAAGCAGGGGTTTAGAAGAGTACTGTTCCATAAATTATATGGAATAACTTGAGTTGGAGGAGACTCTCTGGTTTTCTGGTCTGACACCCTTCACCCAAAACCAGTCAAGTTAAAATACATTTGAACCTCTGAGTTAGATCAGGTTGTTCAGTGTTGTCCAGTCAAGTTTTAAATATACCCAAGGAAGGAATTTCCACAACCTTTTTGGGTCACATTTTCTAAAGCTTGACTACCTTTATGGTGAGAAATTTTCATGACATCTAATTGGAATATCCTTTGTTGCAGTTTCACTTGTGTTTTTGTCCTGCTATTGTGCACTACAGAAAAGGAGCTAGCTTTATATCTGTAATAATCACCTGTTAGATTCTTGGAGGCACTGATTAGATTAATTTTGAGCTGCTTGTCTTCTGCATGCTGAACAAATTCAAACTCTGTAGCCTGTCCTCAGACATGAGTGTGTTGGTGGCTGACCACTAGACTTGCTGTGTTCTTTTGTTATTGCTGAGTGATTAATATGGCAGATTAAATTCAGTTTATATACGTGTCTCATGGGGAGAAATGTAATTCAAATAAGTGCTGAAAAAAAGGCATCTATACCTTTAGATGTCATTAGCATTTGTAGGAAAATAAGGTCATGGATAGTTTTCTAAACATATTTACTCTGAAGCAGCTGCAATGCATAAAAAACAAGAAGAGGGAAAAAATAGAAAACATAATTAGAACATAGAGACTGGGGAAAAAAAATTGTTAGCACAGAAGCTTATTATTAAATGCTGTATGCAGTTCTGGCTACCCGGTCTCAGAAATAGCGTGATGTACTCAGACTCAATATAAAGGGGCAAACTACATCTTCTATACAAAGACAGACCAAGTCAAAAAGTTGCTTCATTTTGGAGAAGAAGTTAGTATGAACAGATCTGATTTAGGCATATGAAATCATGGGTTTCAAGAGGAGCCTCAGCAGGCATGATTAATTCGTATTTCTTACAGTGGGGAATTAAATGTGAGTAAGTTCAAAGCCAAGGGGAGTTATTTTTAATGTGGTGCTGGTGCCTGAGCATGTTCTGTAACTGATTACAACAAAAGCAGAGAAGCCAAAGTAATATTGATGGAACTAAATGTTCTTGTTGAATGGTTAGATGCAACATTCTGCTTAGGCAGTTTCTAAGCTGCTTATTGCTGGATGTTAGGAGGATGTAGCCAGGGAAAATGTATTGCAGGATGCTAGACCTTTTCCTAGAGTTCTTTGTCTAAGTACTTTGTGGTGGTCAGAAACAGGATGCTGGGCTAAATCAATCTTTGATCTACACAGCATTGCAATTATTTTGTTATTTTAAAAATTAAAGGCCATGTAAATGTGATTATATGGACAAGGAATTATTAATACTAACTGGAGACAAGCAAATTATTTCCAGAAATAACCTTCAGCAACCACTTTTGTTTCCTCCAGAACAGGATCTCTCAAATTTCCAAACTATTCTCATAACAAATCTTTTAATGGGAGCCAACCTTCTTTGCTGAAGAGAATATCCTTATGTGTAACTGGCCATAATGGAAGCACACGTCATTTACCCATTCCATAATTAAATTATGGAGTTGTTTGCTGTAAGATGTTGTGGATGCTGAAAATACACCAGTGTTCCAGGGAAGCTTGGTGGGTCATGGAGGAGAAATTGCCAGAATATTGAAAAATACAGTGGAAAAAAAAGTGATGTCCAAATTTGTTTATAAAGAAAAAGAAGTGAAAATAGGCTCACAAAGTCTCTCAGCTGTTAATGGTTTGAGGCTGGGAGACTACATACAAGCTTCCTTATTCTTGCCTAAATTGTAACTAATAACTTAATGAAAGCTAAATATTAGTCAAGCCTATTGAGCTTTTAGAAGTTACTAAATTTTATTTTGCTTGCCTCATGTAGTTTGTCTTCTAGACAGTAGCATTTTGTTCCCTTTCTCAACCAGAATAATCTCAAGGGAAAATATTTTCAAAAAATCTTGAAGCTTGTTAAAGAATGAAGGATGTTACTACTGTGTTGAGCCAACGACTTGATAGACATTTGAGGATAAAACTGCCAAGTTCCTTATTGTAACGCTTAGAAAAAATTGATTTTAAAGAAGACAATGCTTTATTTAAATTTGTGCATGATAAAGCATTCCAATGGAACATGATATTAATGTTTTCTTTTCTGTTGTCTTGTAAATCTTAGTGCTTGACTCCAAAGAATGATCTAAAGTATTTACTAGCATTGTTTATAATTTGGCAGATAAAGATGTATTATGTAATCTAACTGTGACAATGGGAATAATTCTGAGAGTGCTCAGATATTAGATACTTTATTTATAGTAAAGACATTATATAAAATAATAACTTTTTAATTTTTAAAGACTCATGGTGGAACAGCAGCATGTTTTTGGAGTATGTGGCATAGTTACATTGATGTAGACTTTTGAACAGAGGAAATAATTAAAGAAACATCAGAATATATGTTCAGATTTTCAGTGAACTGATTAGGTAAGAACATGTAGCTGTGACTTTCATGTTTGAATAATTTTAACTGTAATAAATTTTTGAGTTTTTCTAATCCATTACGTGTTTCAGTGGCACAGAACAAACAGACTTTTCAGTACAGCTGCTCTCTGGTCTGATACTTCTATCTTAAGGATGAGTTTTCCATCTTTTAGGGAAGCCTGGGAATTGTGAATTCTACAAAAAATTACATGTTTTGTGGAACTAATTCTTATCTTCCAGTGCCTTAAGGAATGTTTAAATCCTTAAAGTAGGAACAGGTTTTCTTCTATGACAATAAAAATGTTTTGGGTATGAATATGAATGCAGTTATGTAGCAATTAGGTACTGTATTAGTATCTGAATTAGCAGCTCTGGAATATGGCCAGCTTGTGCCAGGAAAGCAGCCAGTAGCCTGGAGGAGAAATACTTTAATTAATATGTAATAACTGCACTAGAGAGCTCTCAGTATTCTGGCAAGCTGCATTTGTAATTTTTTGTATTACTTTGGACAGTTGTAATTTCTGTTTGAAAAAATGTGGAAGACAACTCAATGTACATTTTTCATACTGCATGAAAAAGTGTAAGGGTGCTTGGAAACTTACTTAAAGTGAGATTGAAAATTACTTTGATCTATTGAATGTATTTTAAAGCCACAAATTCCTTCACAGAATGAAGATACTGCAGCAAGAATTATTTGCCTTAGGGCATTTAAAGATTTACTCATGTGCTGTTCTGTTCATCTTAATTATTTTTGGTGCTAGGTTTCTTCACAAAGGATGAAGACAGTACATTTTCTCGAACTATGCATTTGTGTGAAGTTTAACTTCAAGAACATTCTTTTCAATAAATAATAAAACTGTTCATACAAGACATGCCAACAATGTCTCTAAATCAAATTTTGCTAGGTTAACGAGAGCAACTTACTACCTCAAAGTAGTAATTGAAAGGGCTCCAGTTTTCATTGCGTAGGTAAGTGGTACAGCATGGGCTCCCACTTCTGCAGTGGGACTTATTTCCACATCACTATTCCATTCTGAAATACTTCACATAAGGCATCATCATTTGTCTTAACTGTCTGTCGTATTGCAAACCATTGGAAACCTTCTCTTTTAGGCTCTGCCCTGTCATTATTGTAATAACGAGAAGAGAGAATCAAATTATAAGAAAGGCATAGTTTTTTCATGAGTATCTGGAAGCACAGAGACAAAATCAGCATGTTGTTAAGTTAATTTGAGCTGAATGTCTTCACTTCAGCCTTTTATATTCCAATTATTTTATTAGCTGTATAGGCTGTTAAAAAGCACTGTAAACCTTGACTGCACTGAGGAGAGTGGTAGTTGAATCACAGCCTGTAGCTCTGAAGTAATTTAATCTGTTACTTCATGCAAGCTATTTAAGCTCAGTTTCAGATGCCCACTTTCTTTGCCTGTTTGTCTGCATGAGTTTGATCCGTGTGAGATTAGATTCTCAAAACCAGTCATCTCTGGTGGGCTTGTCTAGTGCCTGTTTCCTTTGTGTCTTTTTGTGCCTGGGCAGGAAGGGTGACAGGAGGTTCAGCTGTTCCTTGGTACCTTCATACCACGTGAAACTTGTGATGGCTGCTTCTCAAGATTTAGCTGCCTCTTGGCTTTGCAGGTACCCCCAGGAGTCAACAGGGACTCTGATTCTTAGTGCTGCCCTGCAGATCCCACAGAGGTGCTGAGAGCTGTTCATGGTAATGTAGCCACCATTTATTTGGGAGGGTGACAGGCCTACATGGGCATTCTATCCCCTAGTGTTTCCTTTGGACAGTAAAGCTGCAGGCTCACCCTGGGAAAGATAAGTAAAAGGATGAGGAGTCTTGTAGAAGCTGGACTTCTTAAAAGTTTTGTAACTATCTGGTCTCCAGGCTGTATGAGAGCATCTCCGGCCTCAGACTCCTTCTTATAAACTGTGGTTTGTATAATGTCTTGTACCCTCAGTAGCCATCTGGGCTGTAATAGGGGACAGATCTCAGAGTGTGTGTGTGTCCTGCCACACCCAAGGTGCTCTTGAGCATTCCTCAACTGCAGAGAAAGAGAAAGACTAGACCTTCCATAAACTTGGTCTTTGCCGTTCAGGCAGTGTCACAGGGTCCTTGTTCTTCCTAGTCTCTTGTGCTCTCCCTTCACACAGCTTGAGTTTTTGCTGCAGAGGTGCAAGGCCGGCAGGGCTATCATATATGGGGTAGTCCTACACAGGAAACACAGGAAATGGCCATAAAAGTACCTCACTCTTTAGATTGTGTAGTGAAACTCTCTTATTTTATCACATGACCAAAAAATCCCAGTAACACACATCCTTCCCTCCCTCCCTTCCCCAACTGTTAGGTTGTGGTTCATTGAAAGCATAGTTTGCCCTAAAATAAAGGTTTTGTTTCTTGTACTCATTTCTGGTTTTCTCTAGCCATCTGTTCTCTCTTGTCTTTCATTTACATTGTAAACTCTTGGAAGAGACAAGTTTTTGCTTGTTCGTTTCTTTTTCTGTCTTTAGTGCACAATGATGTCTTAGTCAATGTGTAGGGCTTATTGGCACTTTAACAACACATTTCCTAAGCCTTGGTAGTGGTAGATCTACTTGCAAATAATCTTCATTTAGTCTTGTGGTTATATGCTTTTCCAGATAATTTTATTTGCTTTCATCGCTGAATCACAATTGTTTATCTAACTATGTCTTTAGGAAAGATATTCTAAATAAAATTCCAGTAACACAAATTTAAAACTATTTCGGGTTGAAGGAGTTGTCTTGTCTTCTGTACAATTCAAAATGAAACTAAAGTATTTTTTCCAAATAGTTTTGCATTAGCAGCTTTTTCCACTTGCTGTTTAGACCATTTTTTTCCCGCCATATAGGTGGAACATTTGCAACATATATAAGTTACTATATATACCAAAAACACTAGTTGTAACTATTAGCTGTGCTAATAAAAACCACTTGTGGCTGAAACTATAGTGGAGTACCTGAATTGAGTCTTAATTATGTAATAAACTAAGTACAGTTTTCACAATGTCCGTAAAGCTGGAGCAGTATCAAAAGTAATGAAATTTTCCCATTATATAGGGAAGTGGTTTTACAAAATCAAGTTTGTTTAATATAAAGTAAAATCACATTCCTAATGTGTATGTTACAGTATAAAAGCCTATTGTTGTTTACTCATTATTGATGTTCAGGATGATCTACATCTAGTAATGAAGTTAAAAATTATTAATTTTTTTCAGGAAATGTATCTGTTTAAAGTCATTAAGGTCTAGCATTAAGTCAAGTGAAATGTACTAACTGAAGTCAGAACTGATACAGATTCTTAAATGTATCTTTAATGACCTAGGCATCAGTTTTAATATTAGGTTAGTTACTAGAGAAATGTCTGTGTGTTTATAAAAAAAAAAAGTAGAAGTAATAGCTACAAAAAGGTTAATTGCATTCTTCAAGCTGATAAAATCGAAATTAGTTGATTATGTAAATAGTTTGGCTTTTTTTAGCATGTTAGGTAAATATATTTGAAGGCATGAAACACTGTTTTTAAAATAGTTATTGCTATATTGCAATTGCTACCCAACTTTAGTTCAGCAACATAAAATCCTAGGTGAAAACAAGTATTAACTGAAAGCTGAAATCACTTGGTCTTCTAAAATGTTGTCTTTCTTGTTTTTTTTTTTTTTTTTCTATTTTGCAGCATGGGTGAGCTCTCTTTCTATGGGGATGGTCTTCTTCTGTTCCCCAATAGTCAGCGTATTCACAGACCTGTTTGGCTGTCGAAAAGTAGCTGTTATTGGAGCTGCAGTAGGGCTTGTTGGACTCCTTTCGAGTTCTTTTGTAAGGTAAAAAACTTAAATTCATAACTTTCAAAGTGCTTTAATCAGTTTTTTAGTGTTGTAGAGGTAATGTTGATCCAATCAACAGAATAAGAAGGGGTAAACAGTGCTACTTTATATGATCTGTAGAAAACTTGTTTTATTTGGGGTTGGTTTTGTCTTTCAAGCTATGACTTGTGAACTTTCAACTTAAAAAATATTTTAAAAAATATAGTGTCATAACAAGACTCCCTATTTAACAGGAACCACTATGTATTAAATATATCCACAGCAAGACTAGTGCTGTAAGATCAACAGCATTGTCGGGGATAAACTTACATGTTTGCTTGATGTATATTGTGTTTGAACAGGTACATAAACATGGTTATTGTCTTCCCTTCTTGCCCTGTCCCCTTAATTTTCTTTTGAAACTGTTTTAATGCTGATAAAAACACAGTAGGACCTCCAAGAAGCTGTTAAAATTCTAGTGAAATTGAGTGTTTTCTTCTGTTCTTACTGGTCCACTTGCCAAACATGGAGATAGAGAAAACCTTGGTGTATTGACTGTATTTAAGGCTTATTTGTTTTGGTTTCTTTTTTCTTCTAGTTTACAATTAATTTGTGTGTTTCTGTAACTTTTGCAAAATAAATCTTAAGAAATTCAAGAATGACTGATCTGCTGGATGTACTCTGTAGAAGATGAGGAAACAGGAAATTTACTTAGTCTAGTCGTTATCAGAAATTGGTTAGTGAAGGTAGGGTGTAAGAAGTAGCAGGAAAATAAGCCGGTTACCTGTAGTTCTCAGACTTTTTTTTCCCCCTGCTCTTAGCAGAATAAGTATAGGAACAATCAAGCTACATTCAGAAGAGCTTTCTCCTTAGGTGCAGATGTATTTATATAGACAAAAAACTTGTGAAAATGTCTTTTTTGAGCTTGTACTCTGAACCAGATGGTTGTGAGCTGCTGTTGTCTGAATGGTTAATCCTGGTGCAAATATTTGGCTTAATTCATTTCATTAAACAAACAAAAAAAAACCCCACTTCTTGATGGATTTTAAGAAGCTTCTTACAAAATGTGAGGTAAAAACTAAATGTGTCTTGGAAGAGTCTTTCTTCCTACTTGTTTCCTAGCAGTATGTTGAGTGATGACTACTAAACCACCCTTGTCATTAGATAAAGATCATTCTTTTGTCTGATACCCAACGGAACAAGGGCACAGAAGAGACATGCAAGAGCAAGTTGTTCTGTAAAGGCTTTAAAAATATTTCAGCTTAACTAAACTTTGAAGAGCACATTGAGAGGTGAATTCTTGTAAGAGCACACGCCAGGTTGATGTGCATACTTGGTGTTTCATTATGTTACTTTCACTAAAATGGTTTATGCCCATGATGTTATCAGTTCGTTAAAGGAGTATAGTTCAGATATAGAAGTCAGTGTTCTAGAAGTAAAATATTGTAAAGCAGATAAGTATTACTATGATCTACTGCTTTTGCATTGCACTAATTTCTCAATACAAATTTTATGTCTTAGGAAATTGAGGTGTAAGAGTTTATAATGCAGGACAATATTTTAATATGCATATTGTGCTGCAGACTCTTTGAATGAATTTACGTATGGAAGCAAAAGTTCACTGTCTTTACTGTACTATGTTGCTCCTCTCATTTTGCAACTTCTGGTTTTATTTTCCCTGGTTACTTTCCATTAATAAAGGTAATAAGTTTTTCCCCCATATGTTGTTTCTGCTGGCTTATGTTCTATATCCTCAGTTTCAGAAACTGATAATTTAGTATAGAAAGTAACAATATTATGTTACACAAATAATTATTATTCACTATAATACACAAAAATCAGTGTTTCTGGAGTCAGACCTTTGTTAGTCAAATGCTATTTTCTAAGAAGTTTTTTAATTGCATAGGATGCTTGTGGAGTCTATTTTTGTATAGAGGGGTGCTGGCAGGTTGCATCCTGTGATGAAAAACACTACATAAAGTGTTCATGCTCCTTAAAAAAAGTTAATATATGGGCTGTTATTATTATGTATTAATTGTTTTCCAGAACTGCTTTAAAAGCAGGTGTTAACTAATAAAAAAGATGGGGTGGGGTTCACTGAAAACAGCATTGAAAAAAAATTGTATTAACTGCCATGTGCCACCACAGAAATCTTGTATAAAAATTTCTTGCACACTGCCTCCATCTAAATGTTAAAAAATGTTTTCTTTCACTAACTAATACTACAGCACTAATTTAATTAATTATATCAATACTGTTACTTCATACTTTTAACATTTCTTGCACAAGTACTTTTTACTGATGTCACAAGTCTGTCTGGTATCAATTACCATGGCTCTTCAGTTGCAGAGTAAATGGTAATGATGGGGAACTTTATGATGAAGATCCACCTTACTATGACATGAAATTTTTCATTCCTTATTAACAATTTTTTTTAGTTCTTTCTTAGCATATTCAATATATGTATCAAAACACTGAATTTAAATTTAAAATATTTATTCAAAAGGGGACTATTTGTCTCAAAAAATTAATACCTAAAATGTCTATAATTTAATAATGTATTATATGACAAAATTTTGTACAAAATTTTGTGTATTTTAGTTTTCATTATTAATGACGTTTGCCATGTTTGTTACTTTATTTTCATAATAAACTGTTTACTTGAATTTTCTGGGTTCATGAGGAGAGTTCAGTATTACGTTTGAACTGCTAGCACAGTGAAGAATTGTGTAAATCAAAACAGTACAATTTTCTTTGGAAAAAAAATCCAAAAGCCCAGCAACGGTTGAACATACATTTGGCTAATTTGCCCTGACACTGATTTTTAAAACTTTTTTTAGCCGCACTATTTGATGTAATTATAATTGAATGTCATTCTTCTTTTTTCACCTGTTGAGTGAATTCTAGGAAATTTTCAGTGGAAGGAGATGGAATAATTGCTGAATTAAGCTGACACGGTGCTATTCAACTATAAGCATATACAAACTCGTAACTCACTTGTTGATTGATCGAGAAACTGCCGTGCATGTGGGAGGTGAATGTGAGCATCCACTGCCTTTCAAAACACTAACGATTTGTTCTTTCCTTTTGGTGCAGCACCATTGAACCTCTGTATTTCACCTACGGGATCCTGTTTGCCTGTGGCTGCTCGTTTGCCTACCAGCCCTCGCTGGTCATTCTGGGGCACTATTTCAAGAAGCGCCTTGGGCTCGTGAATGGCATTGTCACCGCGGGCAGCAGCTTGTTCACAGTGTCACTGCCCTTCCTCCTGAGGGTCCTGATCGACTCTGTCGACCTGTACAACACCTTGAGGGTCCTCTGCATCCTTATGTTTATTCTCTTCCTGGCTGGATTTACATACAAACCCCTGGTTCCCAACACCAAAGACAAGGAGGGAGGAAAGAAGGGAAAGTCCAAATTTCCTCCTGCGAAAAAGATTTGCAATTTCTCTGTTTTCAAAGTTCTCAGTTACCGAATCTGGGCTTTTGGGATCCCAGCTGCACTGTTTGGATACTTTGTGCCTTATGTTCACTTGGTAAGTGCACATTTCTTCCTACATGTGATGTGTTTGAAGCTATACATATTTGCCTTTGTGTTATCGATTTAGAAAGCAATTGGTGATAGGAAGCCAGATTTAAACTGCAAGTTGTGTTGGAGAGAAACACAAAATTAATTTGGATGTTTTATCAAAAGAGTGCTGTAATCAGAAGTATTAGTTAAGCCAGTTAAAATATTTGTTCTTTGTTTTCAGTGTAAGGTTTAAAATACTTTAACCATTAAAAGAGAGATTTGAAAAATATTCTTTACTATTCCAAAGAGAATTCTTTATTTTGGTACATACGTTGCCAATGACATTTGTGTGTTTTAGAGGAAGTGTGAAAGGAGTAAATAACAGGAAACATGTTAGAAGTATAATTTTTGTTCCTTTGTATTGAGGTATGTTTAAGTGTCAATTTTTAGGATATATTGTATTCAATATTTTTCAGGTTTATTAAAAGCAAAATACCCGGATTTTTCTGTCTCTCAAACTTTAGCCTTGTAGTTTACTGCTATAGCATTAATATAACTGCTCCTCTTACCCTGTCCCTCTCATCTGCCAGGTAAGCTGTGTTTTACTGCTGTCTACAGCAGCTGGTGGAGCCTTGGCTTCTGATGAGGGGGAAGGTGTCAATTAGCCATTTCTTGTACATGTACTAGAGTTAATTTGTTTTGCTAGCTGATTTTGTTTCCGTGGTACACTCCTAAACAAAGAAGTTTAGGTGCAACTGGGAGCCATGTATTGTATCAGGCTGGCTTACACATATTGCACTGCTTAAATGGTGAATTTCTTGAGCAGCTTGCTGGTGGTGCTCTTTAAACTGAAGTGGTGTAAACAACAAGGACTAAAAGGGAAAGGTGGGGAAAAAAAGTCCACAGCCTTCAATTAGATGCTCCTTTTAGACCATTACACATCCTCGTATTCAGAGGTTTTGATAGAGCATGGGCTAGTAGAACTCAGTATGAAAACAGAAGGGTCATGTTAATATTCATTATTCGCCCATGATAGAACACTGAGATTAATGATGATAAATATCTTTACTTCTGTAAAAAAATCTTCAATGCCTTAAAAGCCACTTTTTATGCAGTTTAACAAGTAGTTGTCACTGCTTTCTGGTAATTGGTTAGATTACTGACTCTGCATCAGATATTTATTTTTAAAATTACCTTATGGTGGGGGAAAGGGTGTTTTTGAGAAGCTGTAAAATGATTTTTATTAATGGTTAGTTCTTGTAACTTAGTTTTTAATCATGTAGATCTTATTGTATAACTCTTCAAATTAGACTATTGAGAGGGACAGTACAATCCAGGTGACATCTTACGCTATTTCCCCATAAGCTTTGTAGAGATGTTTTGAAATAAAACAATCTTCAGAGGAGTACAAGTCAAGTGTTTTAGAGTAAGCTATTGGATAGGTCATAAACTATTCTTAATGCTTGCAGAGAACTGAAGAATAAGGCTATACAAGCAGGCAAAAAGAACTTATAAAATATATTTATTGAACAAAAAGCTTGTGATTTCTTTTATGAAGATGCTTGTATTACTGCTTCCTGTTTATGAATCAGACTAAAGCTGCTAGTTGACTTGTAGAGAAGAAAACTCATTGTATTATACTATACTATATAATACTATAATAATATAATTTTTCCTTTTATAGTGTGCTCTCACTCCTGTTGAGTGCTTCCCCCTCCATATCAGATTGGCACAAATTCTGTTTATGAAATAAATCTCTAGTATAGGAAAACAATTTGATTGAGGCTGTTTCTAATATAGTGTTTGGTAAGACTATAAAACTCATTCCAGTGTACTGTTAGAATCTAATATTTTAAAGATTACTTCAAAATCATATGAAGATACTCTTTTTGCTCAAAGTTTCAGAGAAACCATGATGCTTAAGTGTTTATAACATAAAATCTTCAGTGGTAGACAGATGCGTGCTTTGTATGCCCCCTTTGAGAGGGGAAGCTTCACCAGCTCTTAGTAAAACTTAGACTGAATAGTTCTTGTCAAAACCCCTCCCTGAAACCCACAAGTTTTCATTTTAGTTTACTTGTATCTAAATACTTAATTTTACTTCAAGTCCCGGTGGATCTGTATTTGAAAGTGAATAAATCAGTGTTTGTGAAGGCACAGCATGGATTGTGCCCTTCAACACAGATACTTCAGCTGAAGTAGATAGCTCTGGATGTTTTTTATCCTAGTTTTGTCTGCTTTTGATTAAAAAGCCACACTTTATGTACTTCCAGAAGTACATAGAAGTATGTAGTTACAAATAAGTCAAAGGCTATAAGAAAAAAATAAGATTTTTCACTGGAACATCTCCCAAACCAGAGACTACTTTCCTCAGCTTTTGAAAATGAAAGCTACTATTGTTTCATTGTTTATTGTATTTTTAAAACTCTAGTAATACTGGAAAAGGGATATGATCCTTAGCCAAGTGACAGCTTTTGTTATTCTAAAAATTTTGAATTGTTAGGGGTGGCTGAGAGCAGCCAGACTGCTAGACAGGGGTGCTGGTTGCAAAAATACTTGTACAGTGAGTGTCATGCCCTCTGACTCTCTCAGCCCTCTGACCTGGTACCTGTACTCACCAAGTCCCATTTTTCCCACCTGGAAAGACAGACAGCTTCTGCCAGAATGGCTGCTCTTGCCCATGTGGTGGAGCACAGACCCTGCAGGTTGGCGTCCTTGAGTGTCACCGCTCGGCGCGTGGTGGCTGGGGGCTGCAGGCTGGGTGTGCTGTGGTCACTGTCTGGAGTCACTGCCAGCCTGGCACTGCACTGGAGCTCCCGAGGTCCCAGCCAGGGTCTCCGTCTGCTTCTGGGCCAGCCCCGGTCTGTTTGTGCCTCTTGCATTTTCTGAAGCCTGTTGGAAGGGAGAATACATGTGGGAAACCTGTAGTAAGAAAGAAGTAAAACTCTTTTGGGCTTTGGAATAACAGAATTAGCCAAGGCTTTGCGGTTAACTCTCTGCACTGTATTTGCTACGTGGAGTAAAAGCTGTTAAAACCGAAGAAACAACTTGCTCATTAATTAATTAATTAAATAATAATTTAATAAAATCAAATGCATTAACAAATTGATTATATGGCATGCTAAATAAGAACTGGTAACTCTTGCCAGCTCCTTGACATGAATCCTGACTGGTAGATATCAGGCATCAGATTCCTTTTGGCTCTTGCAAGGGAGAACCAAAAGGGAGAGCTTTTCTTATCCCAGTTTAATTGGTGTCAAATTCCATTAATAGGTGTTCCATTACATGTGACTTGGGAATTGGGTTGAGATAAAGACTATAAATAAGTTTTAACTTAAGTTTATTATATACTTCCACCATTAATTGAGATTTTTGAAGAACAAACTGCTAAGTCATAAGATTACTAAATCAAATGGTTTTTATTCCTCTCAGTTTTAAAACCAGTCCAAACTAGTGATTGAGAAATTTTTTTTTGATACCTCTCTAAAATAGGCAGGCAGATAAATAAAATCCTTGTTTAGTCTATTTTGGTTTAAATTGTGAATTCACAACAGCAATCTGTGGAATTAGTGGAAAATGCTCTTTCCAAGTGTTTTTAGTAAGGACTGTCTCACAAGTAAATAATGAAGTTATTTGAAAGAAAGTATACCTAGTCTCTGTGCCACTTGTCCTATGCTTGTTTCAATAATAAATAGAGAACTTCTATTTTTCAGCAGTCTGATGTTAAGGGCTTAGTGTTGTTCTCTTACCCTTAGAAAAATACTTAATCAGGATCATGCATCCTTAATTCTTAGGAGCCTGTTAGGTCATTTCTGTTAAAATTTGATACAAGGTCACATGCTTGGTAGCTTACAAGATGTGGTTGCTTTTTGTGCTTTATTTAGCAGGGTGAAAAGAAATACTTTTTAAAATGGATGTTGTCACTGCCTAGTCTTCTCTAAGCAGTGACTAAAGTCGTTACCAGGTTTCAGTATGAATTTAGGAAATGACACACTTACAAAAAGGGGCCCAGTATTGTGTTGTTTTGATGTAACAATATTCAGCCACTATGAGGAATACTGCTAGGACTGAAAATACCATCTTATTACTTTCAGTGCAATGTTTCAGTCCTGTACTAATTGGTCTTGGGGTGTTTGCAAGTATGGTTTGATTTAGCAGTTACTTTTATTAAATGCCTCTTGCTAATGATAGGTCCTGCCTTATTTGTAGTATTTGGCACATTGCAGGATGAAAAACTGAATTTAACAACCAAGTAGTTGAACGAAATAGTGCACGTATTTATTATGTGTTCTACTTTTAAAAAAAGCAACTGGATGATAGATAATGCAATAAAAATGTGTCTTGATAAAGTTTACCTATCTAAGTTTAATATTTGTTATGAAGAAAATACTCCTAAAGAATGACTAGATATATTTGAAAATTAGGCTTATGGTTTAAATATGGCTGCAGGCTTGTGTACAGAGCTACCCATTAATTGACACGCAGTGTGAAAGTTACCATGATACTGACTGTACTCTTAAAATTTCAGAATAGCTCAGGAAAAAGATTTCAGTGTTTCTCACCTTGCTTTGCTGCCTATTTCTTAATTTACTGTGTAAATCTGACTGTTCCTTTTGATGCATATCCATGCTTATATTCCACAATGGGTACATGCTTGCATATGTAGAGATTTTTGGTTAGCAGTAGCTATGGTGGAGTGTATGTGTTCTGTCTGCTTCATGTTTAAGAGATGAAAAAATGGTTTGTGTCTGGCCATTTTTTCCAACAACTTTCTTAGGAGAATCTGTCTTGGTAGGCAAATAAATATTGGATTTAATATCCTCCATAGATAGATGCTGAAGATTCAATGCCTCGTTGCTTCTCTGAAATCTGCATGTGCCAGGAATAGGTTCATCTGGACCTTCAGGGAACAGGGAAGTGAGATTGCACACCTAATGCTTAGAGAAAAGAAAAGGTGGATACTGTTGCTGAGAAACAAAGTATCACCTTGGACTCTGCTCTAAGATTCTTGGAAAAGAAGATGCGTCTCACAATGAAAAGTAAAGATGCTTCCAAGCAATTTTATTCATGGGAGAGTCATGAAGCTGGTTAGAGTTGCTGTAGAGTACATGTTAGTCGTAAGAACTTTTTCATTCATATAAACAAACTCATTTTCTTGGCTGCATCACAAAATCAGACAACTTGGATAAATATTAGTCTGTCCTCTGGGTGGCTGTGTCTGTCTGCAGATCTTGTGTTTGTCACTTTGAAGTTGCTGAGTCTAGTGCTATGCCCACATAGTCTGTCCTTGGACAAAAAGATAGTGCTGTCTGCTGGTCTGTGCTTCCTATCTTTTGCTGGAACATCCATTTTGTTCCTGCACTTCAGATAAGAAAAGTAGTCTTTTTCACTTTAGAAACATCATCGTTAACAGGGGGACTTGCTGATGTGGATTGTAGATGACACAGACTTTTTTGCCAGATTTGATTCCTCCCCCGCACCCTCTGATCTGTAGTGTAAGTTCCGTGTCTTTTGTGTGATTTAGCTATTCTACAACTACTTTATCACCTTGGAGTACCTTTTAAAATTGAGCCTTGAGGATGACTTGGCCTTCAGCTCTGATCTTTATGAGCCACCTATTTTGGCTTGTCTCTGCCCATTTCTCACTCTGTATCAGTAATGTGCCTTGTTTTTGTTAATAAGAGATCAGATTCTGCTGTGCAAATTCAGTGTGTTTGCACCTTTGCCCCCTAGAATATATGCCAATAAAAACTGTTGTGTTGTGCAATCAGCTTGGAGAAATGAAGAGCCAAGTTCTTGTGAGATCCTCTGTAGCCACAGTTTGCCTAGGAACTTGTCTGAAATTCTTGCTATGTAATTTGAAAGCTGTATTTACGTCCATACACTTTGGAAGTTCCTGAAACTTACTTAGGACAAAATATTTTGTCTGTTATGCCTATTAAGAAAAATTTACATTTTCCACTTGTAAAGTGCACCCTCCCCAGGCAAAACCTTTGGGTCATTAGGAAGAATTATACTGGAAAAATATGAAGGGGGTTTAGAAACCACCTGAGATTGTTCAGGCAGACCTGAGCTGCCATATTGGGATAAGCTATGATAGTCAGGATGAATCTCACTGCAGTGTTTGATGTTCTGCCCAACAAGACCCTAATCATTGTCCATAATTGGATGGCTTATAAATATTTCTGTCACTCTTCAAGCCTCCTCTGAGAGAAAAACACACTGATGTTGTGTTCCCTAAATGTTGTCAGATGTGGCATCTCTAAATTGCATCTCCTCATTTGAGAAATGAATGTTTTATTTTCTGCCCTTGTCCACAGACAGTGGCAGTGTCTCTGTGTTCTCTGCAGTGGAAGACTGGTCCAAGGAGCCATAGTAGAAAGGATTTACCTTGCAATGTGTGAAGCTGTTCAGGTTTTGCATTGTGTGTAAAGCCCTAATCCTACACCTCTCTCTTCCCTTTAATTCTTATGCTCCTGCATTCCACAGTGGAGACAAATGGAAGCACAGAGAGAAATGTTTTCCTCTATGTCTGAGTGCAGAGTATGGTGAAGAGTCTGATGTATACTGTAAGGACTCTAGTAACCAAAAGTCACTAAACTTTAACATACAAAATCTGCATATCCACAGTAAAGTGCATACACATAACACATCTTGTAAGGCAATAACACATCAGTTCTTGTAAGGTAAGTTCTGTCTGTGTTTTGTGAACCACCTGTATTATGTAATGAATTTGCTACTTTTAGAATGTTGTGTAAAATAATGCTCAATATCTAATGGGTGTGTCTGGATTTTTTTTTTTTACTCAAACTGGAAAAAACAGCTTCCATCTCTCCATTCACTTGCTTTTATGGACTGCTGTTCAAGAAACCTCTTCATTTCTTCAGGTCTCCTCCATCAGTCATTTGTCTGAAGTCTATAATGTCTTTTATTTCCCAGAATCTGCTGTTAGTCTTGTAATGGTAGGAAAGTATCTTTTAAATTATGTCCAGTACTAACAGTAACTGTGTGTCAAACAAATTTCTCTATACTTGTAGGTAAGCTAAAAATGCTAAAACTAGGTATAGCTGTCAATTTTAGCATTACTACCTTTCTCATCCACTTAATCTATCATATTTCTTTCTTCAATGGAAGACTAACAAGACACTGGTTTTGTAAAGGTCTGATGTAATTATTAAGCAGATATCTCTGAGATCCAAAGTCTTCAGTGGCTCCCCATGCTTTACTTGCTTTTCTAATCTTTGCATTTATCTTCCTTCAGATCTCAACATCTGCTGCAGTTTGACTGCCCAGGTTAGTGAAATTTTCCCCCTTTTATCCCACTTCTATTTTCCCACTTCTGTCATTATTCTCTGCACCCATTTCTTTTGCAGTATTCCTTAATGTTGACGTGACAGTATTTATTCTTGGTTAGATTGTCCACTTTGGACGTTGGGGGTGGTGGTGGGAAAAGAAATAAATTATTTCCTACTTTACACTTGTAAATGCTATTTAAAGCATATTTTAGATATGTTTTTCAAATAAGTACTGAAGATGAATAAATAATATAGGTACAGAAAGAACAGAAACAAACAAAAAAAGAGAATAAAACAAAGGTTTTCCGGGGTTTTTTTAGAAGTAAAAGTAAATGAAAGTTTTAAAAATAAATCAGGTAGCAGGTATGCTCAGGTACAAACTGTGTGGTGACTCTGAAGGGTAAGAACAAAGGAGTCTTCCTCAAGTCTGTGCAATACTGGCAAGTTGAAAGGTCTAAGTTTCATTGTGATTTCCTTTGTATCAGTCTCTAACAGCAGACTACTTCATCTACTCTGGCATAACCCAAACTATTCTGATAGCAGATGGAGTGTATAGTTCAATGCCATAGTAAATTGCCAAGTGTGTTATCCTCGTTTTTTTGTTTAAATGCTATTTTAATGGTAAACTCAAAATCCTGTCTTTGGATGCTTGAAACATCTTGACTTGAACTGAACTCTTCAAACACTTCACGTACCCAGAAGCCTGAGATCACAGCTGGTTTTGCCCTGCTGTCCTCATACAAAGTAACAAAAACTCATTGCCAAATTCCTTCGTTTATATACAGACCACCTTTTGTGTCCAGTTCCTGCTCCAAAAAGAGCTGTATGGAAAACCTGTTTGCTTTTTAAGTCTTATTCAGACTTGTGAATTTCTTACAATGTGTTTTGAATCTTCCTTTGAGGAGATCTCAGAACCTAGTTCTTTCTATTTGATTGCAGTAATTGTCAAGCTCTGAGCTATTTTTCTGGTTCTTTTCTGATGATTGAATTAAATTTGTCATTACTATTGAGCAGAATATTTCCTAGAAAAGAGAAAGGTGGTTTTGGGTTGCTCCAGGCAGGAAAAAAAAAGGGAACATAAATGTCTGCATCCTGAGTAATAACTGTATCTCTGTATGAGGAGGAGAGACTATCATTGTCATCTTTTCCTTGGGACTGAAATGGAAATTTGACTACTTGATTCAGTTTCTCAAGGCCCTGACCTGGTAGATACTTTGCAGTGAATTTGGGACTTTCTTGAAGAATTTAGACACTTGAAAGCTTTCTTCTGTTCCCCAGTAGAGTGAGTCAGGTGCTTCACCCAGGTTTGTGAAAGCTGAGGGGATTATAACCATGTCTGCAAGTAGATCTCTAATACTGAAGTGCTACGGATGCCCTGGGAATTCTGTGGTGGTTGAATAGAGAATCTGTTTAGATTTTACTTGCCTAGGTCGTATGGTTTAAGGAGTTTGGTTCTGAGAGATGTGTTGTAAGTAGCACAGATGCTGTTGTTGAGCAAGGAGGTCAGCCTCTCTTAGGACACAACAGTAGCATTGTACAGAATTTGTAAAGGATATCCTAATCCACTGTTTACATAGTCCATAATTTCTTAATCGTAGCTCATCATATTATGTGCTCAGTTTTAATTACGTAAGTTGTAAACTGATAACATGTTATTAAATTAGCGAATGCAACAAGGATTTGAAAATAATTACTTAAGTTTTTACAAGTGTAATGTATATGGTAATGTTAGAAAATTGCTTCCTTCAGTCACAGGTTTCCTTTTAATCAAATGTGCAGCAGAGTTTTACCAAGCTAGAACTAAATTAAAAGTTTTTAAGTTATAACACTCAGTAAGTGTGTATCTGACTATTCTAAGACATCCGACAAAGCACTTTGGAAATCATAGAAAATAAGACTTGGAGGTGTGCTGGTACTTTATCCAATTTACCAAGGTTTTTTTGAGTACCAACTTACTTTGATGTAGGACCTTTTTAAATATTTCTTTTTAAAAATCTTTTTCTGTAAGTCATGCTTATCAAATTTGTTTGTTGCCAGGTCTTTTGTATTCTGTACACATGGTCCATGTAATAATGAGTAATGAACAAAACAGGACATAAAAAAATCAGCTGAGACCTTACTATTACTGAACAGTACATAAAGGTCACATCATGTCCTGAATTGATGTATTTTATTATTCTTGTATTAGACATGTATTCTAAACCGGCTCATTAGAATTATGTTTGAGAGAATTCCTAAATGCTGGCCAAAGCCAAGATTTGTTACATCTGCCCTTCCCTGTATAGGCCAGGTTTGCTACCTACCATGTAATAGAGAGAAATTAGAGAATTTAGGGTTGTTTGTTTGTTTTCTTTTTCCCCCCACAAATCTGTGTGGATCCTCAGTTTGTGATGTTATCTGTTAGATGTTTACAAATAGCTCTGGTTTTGTTTCCTTTTCTTGTGTTATTCTGGAAAATCATATTAATGCAATTGACCTGTAACTCTCTAAGATGTGCTAATAGTAGCTGATTTTGGACATAGTTGAGTTTTGAGAGTAAAACAGGCCCTGATGGAAACACTGCTTCAGGCCACAAGAAACAGAGACTGTAAATTATGGATTGTAGTCATGAATAGGAGTAATTTAAAAAAAGGTTTCAAAAGGATAAGTTTTATCCAACTATTTAACTCTCGTCCCCTGTGTACTTAACACTTCAGTTCTTGTGGATTCCTGACTTTATTCTGCATCCTTGTGCTCAGTCACTGTGAGCTTCCAAAGATGCATATGTGCCTTATCTGTCTTGCTGCTGCTGCCCAAGCCACACCAAGCCACTGGTTTCCTTCACATGCTCTTTAGAATAACACTAACTGTTCTGAGATTTTTAATTTTTTTTTTTTTTTTTTTTTTTTTTAGGGCATATAGCTTCAGGACTAGCTATTTTTGGAAAAAATCCCCTCAAAACTATTTTAACTGTATAATTGTCAGCCTTGAGGTTTTTTTAATTTTTAATGCTTAGGGTTTTTATGTTAAGTAGGCTTAACAGTTAGCCTGCTAACTGTTGTGTTCAGTTTTACTTAAAAAATTCAGATGATGCTTGATCTGAATCTTCATGATGTATGAATTATTCTGTTTAATCTGCTTTACTCAATGGAGTAAGAGTAAATTTCCCTATTGACATGTAATAAATCACCTTGTTTATTTAATTTTCTTGTTGTACTTTACATAGTTAAAATTGACAAGAGATAAAAAGAGTTATTACCACTGTTGGGGCAAGTGTGTAAGCAGGAATTATTTGAAGATGCATATATGCATATTTGTCATGTGAAGACAGCTACAGTCACATTTCATAAGAATTATCTCAGGATATTGGCAATCCCTTAAAAATGGATCCCTGTTAGGTATTAGTAATGCTATTTCTGTATCTTAACATGAAGATCATCTTTTCTGTAGAAGTTCAGGAGCTGCTGGCTCGTTTTGCTGGTTTTTTGCTCATCATTATAAAATGAGTCATTAAAAAAATGACTCAGGTGGAGTCTTACCAGAAACGTATTTGCATTAAATGATCTTCCTGGTGCCCAGTATCATAAAGCCCGCTGGCAACCAAGTTTCTTTTTCTGTTTCTCGCCCTCCTTACCCCCCATTTTTGTGATGAGTCCATATGTTGGAGAATAAACAGTGATTTATCCAGAGTTACTTTATGCTCTGCTTTTTATCACTTTCTGAAACTTCCAATCATCCAGGACAATACACTGCAAAGAAATAGATCACCAGTCCTGGCTACAGCGTTGATCCAGTGGATGGGATGGCTGGATGGGATGGCCAATCACCTGGCCTTGGTGGGGCCACTTCCCTCTGGCCTGGAGATAACTAAATTGCATAAGAAGTGAGAAACTTGTGCACAGACTGTTCTTGTAGACCTTCCTGGAAATGGGTTAGGGGGTTTTGGGGGCCTTTGGTCTTGATTTCCCCTTACAATCCATGCTGGCTTCTTGACCTCATTCCTGTGCCTGCCTTGTTCTGTTACGCTTATCTCCAGGAGCCAGAGCAAGGACATTTGTCCTGGAGAAGTGCTGTCCTACCTCTGTATGGACCCCTTCTCCAGCCACATCCTGTTCTTTTTCACAGTATGTTATTGCCAACAATCCTTGGCTGTTACTACCAAGGCTGTTATCCTTGGTTGGCTCCACAGCTATCTGGCTATCAGTGTCTGAGACATGCACATGAGCCCCCTTATCTTCTAGGCGTCTACACCCCCTCAGCTCTTCCAGGAAACTTAATTTGGAGCAGTTAGGAATAATATCTCCATTATACGAATGGTACCAGCAGTACTCTGTAAGCATCTCCTTTTATCCTTACACTTGTTTTCAGTGAAAGTGTGAGACAGCACGACTTGCCATAGTAAATGAAGAAAATGCTGGTTGTAATGTGCTTAGAGTTTCCTAGGTTATATATTGCTGTTGGCCATCTCTGTTGGTCAGAGAGACTGTTGCATTTAGCCTACTAAAGCTTTGCTTTATTGGGAGTCCCCGAAATGGAATATACATGGAAAGCAAGTGGTTGACTGAATTATTTCTTACTAGTTCATAACCACTGCTTTGAGATTCAGAGTCTTTATGTTTGGAAAAAAAAAGAACTACAGCTTTGCTCAGATTGATGTCTTTGATTTACTGTGTGAATGTAGCTGAAAGTGTTTGCAGTGAAGAGAAGGTCTTAGCAAAAGTTGGGTCTTGGTTGGTTGGAGAGAGGTCAACCAAGACTGTATAGCAGAAAGCATTCCAGCCACTACCAAGTGGCTGATATTTCTTCTAGTCTCATTCTAACAGTAATGAGAATTTGGACAAGATCTCTATGTGTTACCCTGATAGCAGAGAGCACAGGCCTAAAGCAGAATGCTGGTGCCAGGGATGCATTCAGTTCTAGTCTCCATTGTCTATATCTTGATTTGGAAAACTGGATTGTACAAGGATAAATTACATTTTTAAATAATGAAAAAGCCATGCTACTCTGGACTGTAATTTTGCCTGAACCAACCAGGTCTTTTCTACATTTGGAAACATCAGACCTGCAACTCAGCATGCACACAGCCCTGAGTGAAGAGGCAGCTACATTACTGAGAACAGGCACAACACACAGTGAAATGCTTTGGCCTTTGTGTGGCTGTGTCCCCATTTGGCTGCTGTACACAATGCCTGAAGAGTCATATAATTACAACTTGTATAGTTGTATAGCAAAGAGAGCTTTTAATGCCTGAGAAGGTTCACAAGCAATTGCTCATCGTGGGATTTTTGAGTAGTTCTAACAGACAAAAAGCTGTGGAAATCTGAATCCTGCTTGAGCTACTTCATAAATATATTTAACCTAGAGTTACACTTACAGTACTGAATTAGTCCTGAATCACTGTATTTTCAGACAGTTAACACTGCTGTTCTTACAGCTTACTTAGTGACTGTCACTGAAGAGTGAATATGCTGTTAAGGATCTGAGGATCAGCTTTGAGAGATCAGGCCAGGTTGCTCAGGGCTTTGTGCACTTGGTCCTGAAAAACCTCCAAGGAAAGAGACTGAACCAAGCTCTCTGGACAGCCTGTGCCACTGCCTCCTGAGAGAAATGTTTATTCTTACATCTAGTTGGAAGCTTTCTTTAAGGTTATAGGTGTGCTTAAGAGCAGTGAAAGCTAAAAGAATGAATACTAATTTAGATATTTGAAGTTTGGGATGAGTAGTGGTTATTTTCTTGCTTAAGGAGTTAATTGAACCAGTATTTTCCCTCCTTGATCTAAGAGTGGCAACATTTCAGCCCCTGTGCTGCTTTGAGAAATCCAGTTACTCAGTTGCAGGTGCAGGGTTAATAGTTATCTAGATATAGAGCTTTATCTTGCCTCTTTAAAAGCCTCCAGGGAGTGGATGGATCAGGCCTGCTAATTAAACAGTTTAGAGGCTGCAGAAACCTGGAAGTGGAACAGGTGATAAAAATTGCAAAGAACACCTTGGCGTCTCTCACCAGCAGGGCCAGCAGGTGTTGACAGGCACATAAAAGTAGGGGTGGGAAAACTGTCAGCTTTTCCTTTTCTCACCTTTGGTATAAAGTAGAACAGCTTATCTTTTATGTTTAAATGTCATTTCAAATGAAAAATTGCATCAGATTCTGTTCCCAAATGTGTCTTACAAAGCAAAGAAAAAACCAGAAGGAGGAAGCACCTGTCTTCAATTTAAGTTAGAAGTTTTTCTTTAAAACTAGAATAAACCACCTTGGTTTTTTTCTTTCTTACAAAATCAGTTATATTGGACAAATTGATATTAGATTCAATAGGCTTTCTGTGACATGTAAAAAAACCAATAGGTTTTATACTTAAGAAAATTGGTCTTACTCAGCAAGTCCTGTTTTCTTGTTGGAGAAAAGGGCTTGGCTTGTATATTAACATTCTGGCCAGGAAAGAATCTAGACTATTTTGCTCTAGAAGTATTTACTAAAATGGAACAGGAAATTAAGGGTTCTCTGGTTTTCAGTGATATCAGCCTGTGGTTACCTTGTCTCTCAAATGTTCTTACTACAACTTTACTTAAAATCAGTTTCTTCTGTTTGCTCTTTCACACCTCTGAGCTTTCACTTGTTTTTACTTGTTTTACTTTTCTTGTTCAGAACTACTTATAAGCACAGAGACTGCAGGACTGTGCAAATGATTTCTACATCTTTTAGTGCCCACTTTGGCATATTTGGTGTTGCCAAGCATGTTCCAACAAGTAGTAGTGCAAAAAATATCTTGCGGGTAATTTCCTGGTCTTTGGAGTTGATTAAAAAAATCAATAAACAAACAACAAAAACCACAAACAAAAAGCACTGTGGAATCAGAATAGAATATAAAAAATCCAAATCCATGAAGGCAGTCTGGCGATAAATATATATATTTTATTTTTAATTTTTTTTTAACATGGCTTGTAAAGTTGGAATTACTGATGCTGGTAGTTCATGCTGTTGTGACTGATGGCCTGCTGTCAGGACCATCGATCAGTTGCTTTAGTTCTTCAGGCTGAAGTGGCTGGTAAATCATTCTTCAAGCCTGCCCTGTTCATTGCTGCTGTAGCTGCACCCTCTCGTGGGAGTGCTTGCTGTTCTGTTTGGCACGGCAGCTGTTTTCTGCCCCTCTTCCTCCTTGCCCGTGGACATCATGGATGTTGGGATGAGACATTCTGGAGGGCCTCTCCTACTTGCACTGTCTGGTCTCCAGCTCTCTGCTGCTTGCTCCTGCCCTGAGCTATGTTGCAAGTGTGGTAGCCTGTGTGTCTGTCTTAATGCACAGAGCAGGATTGCAGCAATTCCCATTAATCACTCAGTCCTGCACACCTGAGAGAGCCCCAGCCAGGGAAGCAACCAGTTCCAGCCAGCCCGTGGGGGTTCTGTGTTACTTTGAATGTATGACTAGTAAATTAAGAGTGGTTGAAGAGAACTCTTCTAAGGATTTTTTTGTTGTTGTTGGGTTTGGTTTTTTATTTGGTGTTAGAGCCTTCTTGTTTTCCTGAATTAAGTTCATTAATTGTGGACAAAGCAACAACACATTTCAGATTGTTTTTATTGTGGTGCACTAAATACTGCATTCTAAAATATAATGTAAAAGCAGAGTAAGTCAGATGACTATTTGTAGCTGAGTTTGTAAGTCTGAGATTAACAGATTACTTCTATTTGACTCAAGTTTTCCAAGGTCTATCTTTTAATTCTGAATCAATTTTATTTTCTCTTTTTAAACAGATGAATCATGTAAAAGACAGATTTGGTGACAGCGTGCCAGAAGAAGTGCTTCTGCTATGTCTCGGCATTACTTCAGGAGTTGGCAGATTGGTCTTTGGCAGAGTAGCAGATTATATTCCTGGTGCAAAAAAAATTTATTTACAGGTATGTCTTTATTGTTTCTATATTTCTTCAGAACTGTGTATTCCAAAGGCTTTGGTTTTGAGTATTATTAATAAGTAAGCAGAATTAACTGATTGAAGATTCTAATTTGAGAAGTTTCAAAACTCTAGGAAACTCAGTGTGTGGTTTTTGATACTAGGAGCCTTTGGCTCAAAGTTCATGAGTCTCTGATTTTTGTTTTTAATGCTAAGAAAATGTCTGTTTCCTGCTAGCTGTTTTCAGATGAGAATGAAAGAAATTACTGATCATTACCACGTGAGTGAGAACCTTTGGGGGTTCTCTAGATTCTGCTTTCTCTGCTTTATCCCCTGATTTCATAATGGTTACAGAAAGGAGAAAAAATTAACTCATGGTTCTCTGTTAAGGATTTTGTATCTCTTGGTCTTTGACAGACGCTAATTTGGTGTCAAATGTGTTTTGTGCATAGTACACAGGGGTCTGGCCACGGGAATACAAGAGGTGCTTAGTCAAGGAGATTTTGCAGAAGGAGTCTTGGCTTCCAGAAATGCTGAAGCTTGGAGATGAAGAAGGATATACACTTCTTTCTCTCCATGCTTATAAACGGTATTATTTGAGGAACTAGCAGTGTTAGTGTGGGGTTTTGGAAAAGCTTTAGGTTACTTCAGTTCACTTTCATGTTGGTAACCGTGAGGTGTTCTCCATTTGGTCTCTTGAAATGAATAGCAAGGGAGGCATCTAGTGGGGATTGTCTGCACTGCATTATGGAAATCAAAAATTCTCAGGAAGGAATTACCTTTCTGCTGGAGTATTTGTTATCATTAATAAATTTAGATTCCCTGGTGTTTTACTGTGGTTACATGGGACATTGATTTCCAATGCTGACACATAGATGGTGCACAGGCAAAAGTGTTACCTCTTATTTTCTTTTTAATTCTGCTTCATTTTGCTGAAAGGCAGTTTTATTCCTTTAATCTAAAACAAATAAATAATCTAAAGTTATATAAGAAAATCTCTGTAAGTATGCATGACTACACCAAAGTATTAGGATATTTTTTTTAATGGAAAAATTGTAATGTTTTCACTTCTGTTGAATAGAAGCACCCTGAAATAACCACTCACAATACAGATATTTTTACTTAACTTAAAACAGTGAGGAGTCTAATTACAGTGTTTCAGCTGTTTTAAACTTTTAGGATTTCTGTGACTTTCGTTTGTGGAAAGAGCAGGGACCAATTTCTCAAAAAATATTATTGCATGAGAAATGACCTTACACAATCACTGTAGGACAGTGGATTAGAATTGCATTTTCAAAGCTTGCAAAACGGCTAGTGGAATTTCTTTGCCTGTCATGAGTTATATGTGTTTGTTTTATCTTGTTATGTAACTTCTGATGGTGGTAATCCATGCAGACTGATTATATTTATTTTAAAGTAAATACAGGCAGACAGGAAGGAAGGAAATTCAAGGAAGTTCATCTGGTCCCTTACAATTTGCAAATTTGATGCAATGTGTTTTTGTATTTTTTTCCTTGTTCGTATTTAGGTGGCCTCATTCTTTTTTATTGGTCTGATGTCCATGATGATTCCACTGTGCAATGTCTTCGGAGCTCTCGTTGCCGTCTGTCTCTTCATGGGCCTGTTCGATGGGTGCTTCATTTGCATTATGGCTCCTATTGCCTTCGAGCTTGTCGGGGCCCAGGATGTCTCCCAGGCCATCGGATTCCTGCTTGGACTCATGTCAGTGCCTATGACAGTTGGCCCACCCATTGCAGGTGAGTGCAGACAGGGTTTGTAGCTGGAAATGTTTCTATGTTTGCATGACTTTTTGGCCGTGTTTCCCATTCCTGCTCCATGTGCAGAGCACTGACGTTGAAGTTTTCTCCGTGTGTGGTTGAGAAGATGCAGTGAATTTTACTGCTGCTCATGGGTTATTAATTTACTTCACTCTTCAAAGTTTGCTCACTCTTTTTCATTGTTACGCAGGTATAAAACATTCCTCAAAATACGGATAGGTAGGTTTCCAGTTGGATTTAGGACCTGACATTTTCCATGCTGTATAAGTGATAGCCTATTGGTTGCTTGTGTTACAGGGGGCCTCCAAATTAAAATCTGAAAATTAACTGGATTCCAAAATTTGCTCTTGTTAAAACCATTGTGAGGAGAAAGGCTTCAGTCACTTTAATTGCTCCTCATAAGTAGGAACGTGGGCTTTATTCGTTCTTTGGTGGGAGACTGACAAAGTACAGGTTTTGAAGATGAAAACTTGGAAGTTCTTGGGAGGTGGAAATAGCTAAAGCTGTATTCCTCGCCACTGATGATTTTCAGGGGTAATTTACCCTGAAGTCTGGTGAGTGCTACTGGAAAGTACTTCATAAGACATAACTGAACTATGCAGCATTATGAAGAACAAAATTTTAAAACTAGAACAGCACAGACTAGGTGCTTCCTAATCTGGATATACTGTCACAGTTATTAATACTTAAATAGAATTTGACTAATGGCAGGAATTTGGAGAGAGCAATTAGAGAGAATTGTTGGAAAACAGACTTTTTAATCAGAGGCTATGAGAGATGCAATAAAGGGAGCATATCTAGAATTAGAGGAATGGGCATATTGATCAAAGGTAACTGTTACCAAAAGAGGGAGAATTTCTCTAAGTCATGGCAAGATACAAGTGCTGGAGAAGCTCAAATGAGCAACTTTCAATGTTTCAAATTTTTCAAATGCATGTTTTTAGTGGGTGGTAATTAAGCAATTTTTAATTGGTTGAGGGGTGACATACTGAGCTCTTCATTGCTGCTCCAAATCAACTCTGGAGTATCTTTCCACCTACATGTAAACCTCTGTTTGGCCATCGGGTTGTCAGGCTCTATTGGTTTATAATCTGTGCCAGCTCTTGGGTTTCTGAATCTGAAGCCATGATCTGTTTTTTGTAGAATCCTGAGGCCCCTTTATTTATGAGTGGTAACTTCCTGCCTTTCCAGGTTTGCTGCGGGATAAGCTCGGCACCTACGATGTAGCATTTTACCTGGCTGGAGTCCCTCCCCTCATTGGAGGAGCTATTTTGTGTTTCATCCCCTGGGTCCACGAACGGCAGAAGTTGAAAGAGAGAGCAAAACCTGTTGATGGGGAAACTATGGAGAAAATGCTGGAAAACGAAAGCACTTTGGTGTCGGACACAACAGAAAAGCCAGTCAAAGAACTGGATTCTGGCTTTTGATGCCTCTTTTTATCCCCTGTAACATCCTGACCTCCTCCTACTGAAGCTAGATTTCTACTTTTTGGCTGAAGATATACGATACTGAAGAAGTCTTGAACTATTGCTCAAATTGCAAAACTGCTACAAGAATCTTTTATACTATTGAACTTTTTTGACAAGTCTTTGAATTTGATTTCAAGCCACACTTTCAAGGTATTTGAAGTTTTGTAGCTTTAGTGTGTATGTGTGTAGTGATTCTGTGTGTGAAGAGAATATTTTTCTAATCCATCAGAACTGATTTCTGGAAATGTGAAAGCTGTTTTTCCTTCACTGACCCAGGATTCTTCAATGATACCTTTGATCCTTCCACTGCAGGCACACCCCTGGGTGTTTATACTGGATAATGTAGTAGCTATTATGACTGATTCGTTTTTTGAAGTTTCTCATGGTGTTTACAGTCATTTATAATTCTCTATCATGAAAACAAATATGACTCTTTTTGCTGAAATGATTTTTTCATTAGAAAGCTAAATTATTAAACATCTGTTGAAACACTCACTAGTGTTTGCATTCACCTTTCACAGTAGCCCAAACAAAGAACATTAAGGATGGCATTTTTGATGGGTTCAGGTTTTGAATATGGGCAAACCAAGCTCCAAGTGCAAACACGTTCAGAAGTAAAGCTGCTGAATAATAGATTTTTAAAATTATTATTATTATTTGGTGAAGGCAATACCCTAAAGGTGTATGTGTATAAATCTTTTTTCATCCAAACCTCAGAGTAGTAGATAGTTTTGAAACTGTACTGATTAATTCTTTGGAGCAGTATTGTGAATTAGACTAAATTTCAAATTATTCTGTTGTACTTGTTAGGATTTCTTTTTTTTGTTCTTAAAACCAAAACAGCTTTAAAGGATACATTCTAAGTGCAATACCAAGTTGTTTTTAACGTGGAAATATACATGAGCTGTTAAAACAACATTCAGCAATTAAAGATTTTTGCACTAAGTGAACATGCAGGTTTATTACAGGTCTTTATAGCTGTGCTCAATTGCCTGTAGGTTATATGGCTCCATATTTTATTCAAATATAAATAAATGTCTTTGCATGTCCTATTTCTTGCTTAACATTCTAAACAAATGGCCCCATTGCTTATGTATTCTTAGGTATTATGCACTGTTTGTCAAGCAAGTAACCTCTTTTTCTGAAAAATGTTTAAAAGCATAATTCTTTGAGATGAAAACACTGCTTTTCAGTTTATCATAAAACACATTTAAACACATTGCTTATCTGTGAATATGGTTCAGCAATCACTGGAATACATAATCATTCTTTATTTCAGGTCCATTTAATACCATTTAATATCTATTCAATAATTTTTGTTGCCTCATTTAAAACTGTCATAGCAAAGAGTAAACGAAACATGATCTGGACAAAATGCATATTTAAGGCTTTTTTTCATTAGCAACTGCTCTTGTTCTTTACATAAACCATGGAGGCATACTGTTTTGGTTTTTTTAAATTGTAACCTTTATTGTCTTTTCTATTTTCTTTCTTCATTTTCCATTGTTGTAGTAAATTGCTCAGAAAACCCATACAAAACAGCAATACTATTGCATTTAATGTTTACATCTAGCAACTGACAGAAGTTCTTTAAATATAATCATGCAAACATCCTAATTATTGTAGACCAAAGCTCAGACTTCTTTTATATTGCAGAATTTCAATCCCTACTTTGCATGAGTGAGGTCTAAAAGAATTGAATCTTAAAATGTTAGAGAGACAAATGTGGAGGGACTTGGAGGGTGGGGAGAAATAAAGCCAATCTGGAAAATTGAGGTCCCTTCAGGTTCACTGGGATTTGTGCTTTGGCACATTGGAAGTACTTCTAAAAATGGCATTAAAATATGCATAGTAGTGTTAATTAAAATTACTGCCTTCACTACAGAAGTGATGCTGACAGCCAATGCTGCTCTTGTCTGGAGTGTTTCTGTAGAGCGTGATATTCAGTATTATTTTCCACTTGGGCAATGCAGAAGCTGTTGTCGGCTAAGTGTGGTAAAAGACTCTCGTTCCCTGTTGTTCTTTCATGAAAAATTAGTGTTCACCACAGATCTTGCATTTCATGTGTTTTTAGCCCTGAGTTTTATACCAAAAACAAAGCTGCTGCTTTTTTTATCACTGGTGCAATTTGAAATGATTGTGACCAGGTATCTTGGTGTAATTATGGCATCTTCCCAACGTGCTGCTCTGTATCTCTGTAAATTATCTGGGAAAGTATATAAAATAATTGTTAAGTTGGTATATGAAATGGTATAACAATAGTATGGATTAATTATTGCCATGCTGTTAAAATAAAAATAAAAATCCAAACTCTCATATTTGAGTAATTAAAATGACATAAAATTTATAAAAATCCCCAAAACAACAAAACAAAAAACCGCAAAAACCATGACTCCATGAGGAGGGTACAATGGCTAATTGTTTAGGAGTGATTCCTACGGTAAAACCAGCTAGTGAGATGGATGTTGGGTGAGAGGGAAGCAGAGTTAGGGATAAGGAAGCTCTGCTGGTGTGATGATGTTGGAATAACAAACCCATTTCTGATGCCAGTGCTTGTTTTGCAACAATGCTAAAGTTGGAAGGGCTTTTCAGAGAAGATAAAGTAAATTACTGCATAAGAACTCTATTAGCATCTTTTCTGTTAGCTTGTATCTTCAGGGGATATGTCCAGTAGCAAATGCTCTTTTCTGGGCAAAAGCATAAGGTGTTTGTGTCCTAAAGCTGGGCAAGAAGAAAACAAGCTCAAATTGTTTGTGCTGAGGCTGACCAACCACTGAGAAACTTATTGAGAGATACTAGATTCTGTATGATCTGAGGTTTTAAAAATGAGGTTAGATTATTTTCTTTAAAAAAACCAAAATAAATCCCCAAACTAACTAAAACATGAAAAACCCTACACAAATAGCAACTATTTAGTAAATTTATTTTTAAAAATATTGAATATTGCAGGACTGAATATTCAATTTTATTTTAACTGAATACATGTAAATAAGATTTTGTAACAATTTATTTTTAGGTGTGAAAACCTGTTCATGAGAAATCTGCTGAAATATTTTGATGACCCAAATCATGCCAGATTTAGTCTTTTTGGGGGTAGATTCTAAAATTAAAATAGTAGCTTAATTCAAGAAGACCCTTAAATCGTTCTGATATGTCCCTCTCTTGAGAAAAGTTCATGGAGTACCTTGCATAGACATTATTCTCCTATCCTGTGAACAGAGTAATTATCTTTTCCTTGAAAGTTCTCAGGGTAAATCTTTGGAAGAAAATGAGTAGAAAGAAGTTCACTTAAAATGGCAGTGTGAAATTTCCAGTCCTACCTGATCCTGTCATATAATACAACAGATCTTGAAACGAATACTAATTTTGAGCAAGGTCTGATTGGTTTAATACCTTTTCAGTAGGTATCAGATCCTTTTGATCCTAAGAAAACTGTTCAGCAAAGAGTCTGGAATAATGGAAACCCTTTGGGTTCTCTATTTACACCTCAGCTATGCAACAGTATCCAATGTATAACTAATAAAGTATTGTGGGATTTGTCCTGGCTGCTTTTGAAGACCTGTGCAAGTCTTAAACCCAGACTTTAATTTATAACATAGTTAGAATTTCTTGCATCCAGGTCTTTGTCTGTTCAGCATTAGCATTTAAATTATTTTTCTAATTTTATTTCCAGTGACCATTTATTGTCCCTGAAAATTGCCCCCAGAAGTCAAAGATGCTATAGTTGTTCTGTGGCCTTTCTTCTGGGTGTATTTGGCATCAGATGAGGCAGACAAACTGACACTGTTCTCCTTTGGCACTTCATGCCCAATGTCTGGGCATACACATTCCGCTCTTCCTGCAGAGACACTGGATGGTCAAACTGATGCCCACCACATTGGATGTGGGTGGTACTTTCCAGCCTTCCCTGGATGAAACCCTCGAGCAGCCACAGCCTGGCAGAGCAGGCAGGTTTTGGAGCGGTGGGAGGTGTGAGGTTGGATCACCCCTGCTGGAGGCAGCTCTCGCAGGTACCAGATGAGTGCCTTGATCACAGGCTCGTGGTGCAGAAAAAAGGGACGCTGCCATTGAAAAGCAGAAGTGCCCTGCTCAGTTCCTTGCCTCAGGCAGTACACGCCAAAGGAACAGGAGGTGCTTCCTTGCAGCCCCAGAAGGGAGTATGTCAGGTTGGGAATCAGGGCTACAATCCTTCAGGTCATCCATACGGGTCGGCTTAAGCAGCTGGGCTCTCGCTGTGCTGGCACGGGGCAGTTCCTGCCTCGCTGCTTGCAGAGGGCTCAGCTGGGCCCTCTGAGCAGGGAGCAGAGGCCATGCCTGCTCTGGGGGCTGCATTCCCCTTCGGAGAGCTGCAGGTGTTACAGAAGTCAGAAAGGACCCTCTGCTCTTAAGAGTGTGTGTGTGTGACTATAAATACAATGTATTTTGAACAGGGCATGCACAAACATTTTGCATTTCACTAGGGGAGGTGTAGTACAGGAACGTGAGAGCTGGCTGAGGAAAAAGTGATCCCTTTCTTTGTGAGTCTCCCTGCTGACAAGCACAGCTCCATTAGAGTTCCAGCCAGCCAGCGAGTTCTAGTCATGTAAACCTTGGCATGTGGGCAGTATGCCTTCTAGTCTATATATGGTGTCTATATATATATGGTGTTGTAATGTTTTGGAAGTGCATATGCCAAGATTAGAGTGATTTTCTACTAAAATGTTTGCTAATATTGACAACACAGACATGTTTAAGTATCTTTGTAGACATCATATTTTGTATGTTGTTTTTGATATTAAAGGATACACGTTTTGCTAGCCTTAACTCCAGTCTTTCAAGTTTTGCTTTGTTAGAAGGGTAAAAAATGAATGTTTAATGTTTTTCATGGTGCTAAAGTAACTGTGATCAGTCTCAAATTATTCAGAATAAAGATGGTAGTTCTTAAGTGCTCCATTTGTTACTGCATCATTTTTAGTGTTAGTCTTGTGTAAGAGTTGTTATTTTGAAAAGTAATTGTATCTTGTATTCTGAAAATTTTTTAATCTAGTGTGCAGACTTTTATACAAAAGTCTTTACAGCTTTTATTGCCACTTGTCTGACTGAAATTACATTTGCTCCTAAATTAATATATGGTGACACCCATTTCATTCTGATTGCACTGATAACCCATTTTAAGTCTAATGATTTATAAACCTAAACTGCTGAGTTGCTTGTTTCTGAAAATTAAGACTTCTCTATTTTCCATTTTTCCATTATGGAGTTTAATATCAAACTTGAAACTCCATTCACAAAAGACAGAAGGCAAACTGAGGGAGGGACAGAAACTGTGGTAAAGTAAGCTTGAGTGGTGTTTTAAACGAATTCTGATTTTGCTTCATGAACTGCCAGTGTAATTCAGTGGGACCTTTAATCATTTACTGGCCTGCTACCAATTTCCCGTTGACTTACCTTGGCGGTATGAAACATGGAGTGTTTCCTCATTGACAGCTTCAGTAAATCCCAGGAATTCATTCACCTTTCCTTTGTAGTAGGGCCAAATATTTAATTTCTTTAATAAATGTATCTGATGATATGGGTGAAATATTCCCTTTTCATCTGGGGTTATTCTCTAGGCTGCTTGTAATTCAAATAAATATTTGAAAAAGATGCCCAAAACCTTTATAAGTGCCTGGGTGCTGTTGCCATTTGTTAACTCTTAATGTACAAAGCTTCTCTGTAGGTGTGTAAAACAACAGTGAGGAGAAGCCTGGGGAAGACATTTCAAATACTGCTGTGCGTTTTTCAGGAAGCTGTTTTTATAACAAGGCAAAATGCTAACATCTAGAAATGTGGTCTGACTCGTGTACGACTACTATTATTTTATAGTTGAAATTGTTTTATCTGGAATTGTTTCTACCACTGGACCTAGGAACAGAAGCTCAGCAGTGTTCTGCAGATATCTCATGGTTCAGACTCTGCACTCTTGCAAAGGTACGAATGTGGGATCGATCAGGTTTAAATGTTATCTGGCAGTGTTACTTGTAGCCAGCAGCTGCATTTTTTTAATGCCTCAATGCGCCCAGGCTCTCCTGAACAGGAAGGTACTTGCAACATGCTTGCCAGTGCCGGGAGAAACGGGAATGGGTTTCTCACTGTCCGTGCGCAGTTATATCCCAGGATCTATTTGTTATGAACAACTCGCAAAACAAAGCAGTGCAGTTTGGAATTATCTTTCGAGATGTTTGTGACCCTTAAACTCACCAGGTATGCTGAAACTCAGGGCATTTCTTACAGGGAGCAGCACCTCAGTGCCAGACAGGGAGCATGAAACTGAGACTTGCTGCACAGCCTGTGAGCTGCTCCACGTGAGTGCTGGGAATTTATGTAGTTTTAATACTTGATACTTTTAGTACCAGGCACGTTTTAATGCCTGTCCTTAGCAGACCCAGCAGCTCTCTCCCTCTTGAGAAGCTTTATTAGCTTCTTTATTAATGACATAACACAGTCGTTGTAGAAGACTAAGACCTTTTATGATCGGTTGTCTGAAAGGTCGAGTGCAGTTTGAGTGATAACACAGATTAAAAATAATTAAAGTAATAAATGCTGGTTTATAAGGGCACTTCTCCAGGCACCGTGGCACAAGCCTGCAGCGGTGTGGAGTGCCAGCGGCCCCGGGAATGTCGCTCCCCAGCGCCGAGCCCCGTTCCCA
>VZRO01007267.1:136551-262550 GCA_013397915.1 Daphoenositta chrysoptera | reverse complement strand
GGCTGGTGAGTGAACGAGCGAGGGCGGCCCGGGGGCTGCGGGGGCCGGGGCGGACCCTTCCCCGGGACGGGCGAGGTGACCCCGCACTCTGCCCTGCAGGGGATGAGCATCGCGGTGCTGGGTCCCACCTTCCCCAACCTGGCCGCCAATGTCCGCAAGAACGTCAGCGACATCTACTACATCTTCGTGGGCCGGTCCCTGGGCTACCTGGGTGGGTCGGTGCTCGGCGGGGTGCTCTTCGACTGCATGAACGCCAGTCTGCTGCTCGGTGAGTGCTGCCCGTCGGACACTGCCCGGGGCAACCGGGGCTTCTCCCCAGCGAGCCCCAGAGGGAGATGCGTGGCCTCTAGGGAGCGGTGCCGGGAGGGAACCGGAGGGCCCGTGGGCTGTGGTGCTGCTCCCCCCAAATCCCCGCGGCTGTGCTGCCGCTCGCTGTCGCCATGCTCCGCCCTGCCCGATTCCTGACACCGCGTGTGCCGGGCACTGCTGCTGTGCGGCATCGCCGCCAGGTGCCCGGGCCCGCCGGGCACATCAGCAGCGGGAACTGGGATCGAAATGACAAAATCTGCATGGATTGACCAAATGCTGCCTTTGGCTTGCACTGAAAAGTACAACTGGACTTTTTTTAGTTTGTATCAAGTAATGTGCATAGTGTAGGTGCTCCTGGGACATAAAGACATCTGTAGTGACACTCTACAAAACGTGAAACGGGAAGCTGTGTTTTGGCTGTCGCGTGTGCAGCAGAAGCCTCCAGCAGTCACGCTGAGCCGCACTTCTATGGGGGGAGCTTCCTCAAACCCTTCCCTTACTTAACACTCATCAGTCGCGATCATCTTCAGGTACTGGACAAAAATCTGTGGATTTTGACTGGAGGGTCTTAGCCAAATTTTAACTTATTTGAAGTGGGAAACATTAGTTACCGTCTGTTATTGTGGGAACATTTAAACTGTAGGAACCACAGCTGATGATCTTTACAGTTTTCTGGACTTGCAGAAACTTGCTCCTGTAGTAGCACAGGACCGGCTTTGTCCAGGCAGAGCGGGCTGGCTCAGCCATCAGGGTCCCAGGAGCCAAACTCAACATCCAGAAAGGAGGGGCTCCTTACAGAGTCGTGTTAGTGTCTCATTCCCGCAGAGATTCTCAGAACACACCTAAAATAGCAGAAGCCCTTTCAAGTGCCTTTGTGCTCTAAGTTAGGGATTAAAACATATACCAGGGCTTGCTCTTTTTTTTTCTCCTTCATTCAGGGAACTGTGCCTCCCTTAAGGACCGTGCTGTAATTGCATAGTCAGTCCAGAGAAGATGAGAAGATCCCATTTTCCACTGCTAATGTTTGAATTAAGTATCTTCTTACCCCCATGTGCCTGTCTCCTATAAGGAGCCATCACGTTGTATAATGTCTATCTGTCTCTTCTCTTTTACCCTCTCTTGTTGTCTTCATTTTCATGGATCAGTTCTTATTTGCTCTTGTTCTAAGATACCTGTACCCAGCCTCCCCTCTGTCATTTATCTCTGCTCCAGAACACCTGCAGAGCGGGTTTCCTTTAGCCTCCTCCTTGTGCATCTGACAAGGTCAGAGTTGCCTGTGTCTCCCATTTGAGACTTTACCTTCTGTAATGGAATCAGTACACACCTGTGGAAGTGCATGTTAACTTGAAATAGTTCAGTATTTCCTTCTGTTCCTGAGGATAGCTATCTGTCAACAACACTCGCGAAATGATGGATCTCCTAATCCTTTCCAATTTGGTAGTGCTAATGGCAAGACCGCAATTTGAACTGCTGAACCTGTTCTCATTTTTCTCATCTGGGGGCTGCCTGTAAGAGATTTTGTGTAGTTTCACCTCCCATGTCTCAATTGCTGGAACTCTGCTATAAAGAAAAACTCTATACTGCGGAACAATGGAAAACATCATCTGCCTTTGTCAGGAAACTTGTAAGTGCCAATCTTCAGGTGTGGAGCTGAAGTGGACAACTGAGCACTTGCTGAGAAGTTACTTTCCAGGTCTTAGTAGGGCACTTGAGGAGCTGTACTTAATACACCCCATCCCTAGTGTTTTCTTCATGCAGCTCAGCATGCACACCTTCAAAAATGTTTTGAGGCTTGTATTCCAAGTATCTTGTTAGGACTTTGGGGTTCTGGACATTATTGCTGTTTTTGTTTGGAATTAACCTAAATTCTTAATTACATCAGCCCTCATTGATCTTTTAAGTGTCTGCTGTATCTGTGATCATGCATTGATTTGAAAAATAATGAACAAACAGCTGAACAAGCTTTCTTGGAATACTGTCCATTCAAGATATTAATTGCAGGTAGTTTTGTTATGGAGGTAATTACAAGCATAGAATTGAACTGCTGAACTTTCTCCCAAATGGTAATAAAAGCAATTTCCATCTGCTAAAAAATATTTTTTGAAATGGCATGTTGTAAGCGTAGCCAATAATGGCAAAACTAAAACAGTTAATGGATTGCTGCTAAATTTATTATGAGAAATTTTGTAGTTCTGTCTAAAACTCCAGAAATGCCTTGGAATACATCCCTCATGTGAGAACAGACTGTAAATGAAAGTCAGCATCTTTATACAGAGGTCACTTGGTGGAGAAGGTACAATTACTGTATAGGATTTCAAGAGCTTAATGATTTGTGTTCTTTTAAAGATGGAGCCAAATTAAACATTACGCAGTTCTCAGAGGACAGGCTTGAAACTGTTTCAACCAACGTTTTACTAGTTTCGTGGTGAAGTCACATTTCTACATCAGAAATATGCAGAAGACATCTTGGTGTCCTAGCAGGAGCTACTGCTCCCTTTGCTTTAGCCCAACAGGTTTGTCATGCAGGGTTTATATCCTGATGAAATGCCTTTTTTTCCCAAATGAAAAATGATCTGTTGAACTTTCTAGCTGCTACTGCTAACCATGGATTGAGATATGTAGATTGCATCACTTATTGGGATTATCTGTAACTTCAATAACAATGAATTTATTTGTATTTCTTGTTCTGTGTTATTTAAATGGAAACTGTAGTATGTGAGTTTTTTGTTCTGTTTTTTAACCTTTCCAGCATTATCCATGCTTGCAACAACGGCTGGTCTTTATGGGATACCCTGGTGTAAGGAATCGCTGCTATTAACAATCTTGATGTCAGTTATTGGAGGTTCCATGGGAATTCTGGACACAGGTAAGGGACCCTGTGGTCTGATTGTTCTTTCACCAAAATAATTGGAAACTTCAAGCATACTAAAGCAGTTGCTGGTTTTTCTTGTGACACATCCTGAATTAAAAGAGGGGAGCTGTTTTACCTGGCTGTGATTCTTGGATTTATCTGGTCCTGAGGCTTCCAGTGTTTGTGTGGGTGTGACAGGCCTTCCTTTAAAGAGCTGGGGAGTGGGGTATCTCTTGCTTCCTGGAAAAGATCAACTGGCATGTCAGTGGGCCATTACAGGTGTAGGAAGTGCTCTGTGCTCTTTAAGCAATGTTTTCATTAAATTACTCATCTACAAGAAGCTGGTCAGGATATGATTCATTAGCATTAGCTGGGCCTAAGTCCTGAGCAAAGCCCTCGTGTTTGGGAGAGGAATTCTTACAGCTGCTGTTGGAAGAGTTGCCCACCTACAGCTGGCTCAGCAGCAGCTGGGGATTCACAGCACCATGGCACCCATCTCCCTGAATTAAGGGACATTTTCCACCTTTGGCTAGCCACACTTAGGTGGCTGGGAATACAAATTTTTTCTGTTGCCGGATTGTAATTCTGTGGCATACTACAAATGGCTTGGGCAAAAAATCCTCCCAAACCCAGCACTTTTGCTGGAAGGCTGTTCAAACCCAGTTTCTTAGTAGAGGCTTATTACTGGAGGAAGATGATCTCAGGGGTCTTTTCCAACCTAAATGATTCTATGATCCTGAGATGTGTTGGTAAAGTTGCAGAGAAAATGTCTCCAGATGTGGTCAGAAAGGCCAGTGGTACTGGAGGTGTGAAAAATGAACTCCCACAGAAATGAGTCCCCGGGGCACGGCTTAGAAGGGTGGGTTAGGGATGGCTGGCTTCAGCAGGCAGTTTGCATCAGGAGGCAAGGCCACAGCAAGAGGTCTGGGCATGCTTAGAGAAGCCTGGGAAACGCTGGCATACTTGCACATGGAGATTAGGAAATGCCCAAAAGTACAGTGCCCAAAATTTAGCAGAGTGTTCTGGCATTGCTGGAGCACGTGGTGGTGAAACCAACACCAGGCAGCCACTCCTGGCACCTCTCCAGAGATGTTCCCACAGGGTGTGCTGACTCTGCTGCCCTACTGCAGGAGCCTGTGGATGCTTACTAACCAGCAAGGTACTACTGGAGCTGGTTGATCACCTTCAGGGCAGGGTTATTTCTGAGAAAGAGCTGACTTGTGCTTCAGCTTAGCCCATCCAAACAGCTCTGGGAGCATCCCAGCCAGGGCCTGGCTGTGGTGGCTTGGCTGGTTGGCAGCACAGAGGAATGCTGGCTGCCCGTGTGAACCTCCTGCCTTAATGCTGTGGGGTTGGAGGGAGCTCTGCTAAGGTGTAAAAGAGCACAGCACGGGATCCAGTCGTGAAGAGATGGTTTTGCATGGCACAGGCAGTGTTAAATACACTGAGTGCAGAGTTGTATTTGCTGCCTCTGGCAAGGTTGTTATACATGGCACTTGGTTTAAAAATTCTTTGTTTGGGAAAATCTTGTCAGCTAATGGTAAAAATACCTGCAGTGGGTGTACTGCTTGGATCAGACCTCAGAGGCAGGGAGACTTCCCAGCCTGAGCAGGAGCATCAGAAGAAACTCTGAGCAAGGCAGTAAAGCAAAGCTGAATTGATTTGGAAGAGTGCTGAGGGACAAGAGCTGCTGTACTGCAGCACAGGAATGTGATTACTGTTTTGTTTTCCTGCCTTCTTCTGAGGGACTACTTCAAAACACCTCTCTGAGATCTTACTTTCTACCATTATTGTTGATCTAATGGTCTTGTAGTTTGGTGTTTGCAGCAATATTGATGTAAACCCTTCTGCTTCTGGAAAGTAATTTGAATGCAGTTGGGGTGGGCCCAGCCCATGAGAAGCAAGTGATTTGTGTTTTTTCCTGGGATGTTGTTTAATGAGGCCTCTGATTCTTAGCACTGGGCATTGTTGCTTTTGATACTTAGACAAATGAGAAGCAGTTAAATTTCCCTTTTAAAAAACGCTGAAAAATGCTGCAAATTGTCAAGCAGAGTAATTAGAACCACAGAATCATAGGGTCACTAGGTTGGAAAAGACCCTTAAGGTCATGAGTCCTACCCTTAACCCAGCCCTGCTGAAGCCATCCCTAAACCATATCCCTAATGCCACACCCACATGTCTTTTAAATACCTACAGCGGTGGTGACTGAACTACTTCCTTGGGCAGCCTGTCCTAATGCTTGACAACCCTTTTCCAGTAGGAAATTTTTCCTAATACCCCATCTAAACCTCCCCTGGCACAGTTATGTCTGGCCATTGCTGCTGGATTAAGCCACTGCATGACTCTGTTTTGACTGCTTTGAACACCTTCCTAAAACTCAAGTAATCACATGGATTTAAGGCAGAATTTCAATTACCTCCTGTTTTGCACATTGTATTTGCTAAACCTGCCATTATTGTACATTGAATTAGTAATATAGGTTATGGTTTGTTTTGTTGTTTTGTTTTTTTTTTTACACAATATCTGGTCTCAGACTAGAATGATTCTTTCTCTGATCTGCAGGTGGCAATGTACTGGCACTGAATACCTGGGGATCAGAGGCTGGGCCACACTTGCAGGCTTTGCACTTCAGTTTTGCTGCTGGTGCATTTGCTGCTCCTATCCTGGCTAAAATGGCCTTGGGGGGTTCTGAATCTGAAGAACTTGCAGGGGCCGAAAAGACAAACCAGTCTGTCCTGAGGTCTGTGCCGACAGCATCAGCTGCATCAACTACACCAGCACTGAAAGACCATCATGAGGAAGATTTTTTGTGGTCCTATATTATCATAGGGACATATATTCTCTTCATTTCCATCTTCTTTTTTGTTTTGTATTCAAAGGGCCGCTCAGGTCGAGACAAATCAAAGGCTTCTGCACAGAAGGGTGAGCTTGCCAAATACCACTGGCCTCTAGTTGGTCTCCTGTTCGTATTCTTCTTGTTCTATGTGGGAGCAGAGGTCACTTATGGCTCTTACGTATTTACTTATGCAATGGTCTTTGCTGAGATGAAAGAAAGTGAAGCAGCTGCTTTGAATTCTGTCTTCTGGGGTGCATTTGCCGTTTGCAGAGGAGTGGCAATATTTGGTGCTGCTTTCCTCTACCCTGGCACCATGATCCTGATGAGTCTCTTAAGCTCTGCTGCCTCCTCTTCAGCCCTGGCCTTCTTTGCACATTACCGAGCCTTGCTGTGGGTGGGAACTGCCGTGTACGGAGCATCCATGGCCACCGTCTTCCCCAGCGGCATTTCCTGGATAGAGCAGTACACGGTCGTTGAAGGAAAATCGGCCTCTCTGTTCGTGGTGGGCGCGGCGCTGGGCGAGATGTGCATTCCTGCCACGGTGGGCTATCTCCAAGGCAGGTTCCACCACATTCCCGTCGTTATGTACGCTGCCTTCCTGACTTCTGCAATGACAGTCCTGCTCTTCCCCATCATGTACAAACTGGCCAACGCTCCCCAGGAGAAGGACTTGAAAGAAGTGAGTGACAGCGAGACCCGGGCAGCTTTGTTGTCAAACTCGAGGCTTACTGAGGATGAGGATGAGGAGGATGAGGAGGATGTGAGAGAGTGGAATGATGCAGACTTTGAGATCATAGAAATGAATGACAAGCTGAAAAACTCTCTGATGGACACCTCCCATAAGATACCAGGGGACTCTCCAGCTGAAGTCTCTCTCCAGCCCCATCTGGATGATGTATTGGACGATTCTCCAGTGGTTGCTGGTGGCTCCCCTGGGAGACAAAATGGGAATGTTGACTGGGAGAAGAGTGAATAGAGTCAGATGAGACTTTTTTTTTTTTTTTTTTTTAATGGAAATGCAGTTGAATTGTAGCTGTTGTCAAGTGGTTCAGGAATCCTTTCAAAGTGGTAGAGAGCTCAGCGTGTTCATTTGCCCAGCCCTTTCTCCTCTTTCATTTTCAGCCTGCAGGGATTTGTCTTGGAGTGGGAAGGTCCTCAGTGATGTGAATAGGGCAACACAATAAATGTATCGGCTATGCCAAAACATGAGAGATATTTTCTAAATACGAGGCATGCATCCAAGTAAGATGCTGTAGTAACTAGCAAAGAAGGTGACTGCTCAGACTACTCAGTTTTTTGGAGTGTCTGAATTGTGCAGGTCTGAGGTGCTTTGTCACAAAAAGATTTCATGAGAGAGGAGAGAGATCTGTTATCTCTGGTGCTGAACTTTCTTACCTTGTGAAGGAGGAATGTTTCTACTGTGTTTGAAAGTTGTGTGTGATCAGGGGATCAGTTAAAATTTCTGGTGATGCCCAGCAGATGTAAATTGAATAACTTTTTGGCAAACTATGAATTGCTGGTTCTGAGAAAAAGACAAAAAAAATGGAAAATTATTTCTTAGGAGTGAAACCATGCCTTTGGGTCATTTAAAAGCAGTTTATGAGAAAGGGCACAAAATGGGTCACTGTTAATCTGCTCAAATGCATAACTCCAAATTACCGAATGGTGGTGACAAATCTAATCCAAAGTATTTGTGATTTTAATTATGGCACTACCACTGCAATCAAAAAATGTTCACAGATGATAAAATTATCATGTAATCTTAGAATGGTTTGGGTTAAAAGGAACCTTGAAGATCATCTAGTTCCAACCCCCTGCCATGGCAGGGACACCTTCCATTAGACCAGGTTGCTCAGAGCTCCATCCAGACTGACCTTGAAAACTTCCAGGGATGGGGTATCCACAGCTTTTCTGGGCAACCTGTTCCAGTGCCTCACCACCCTCAGAGCAAAGATTGGTTTCCTGATATCTAGTCTAAACCTACTCTCTTTCAGTTTGAATCCATTCCACCTTGTCCTATCACTACCTGCTCTTGTAAAAAGTCCCTCTTCATCTTTCTTGCTGGCTCCCTTCAGGTAAAAGAGATGGCTTAATTTATGGTATTTTTAAGCCAGTTGTTTAAATTAAAGTTAGAGCAAATTCTCTGGCTTCCTGTGCCAAGACTTTAACAGGGTAATGTGTTACAATGACGATTTGAGAAGGAGAGGGAATTATCAGTGAGACAATCCTTTCCAGTATGACTACTTGCCCTTGGCGAGCTGGATTGGTGACATTTGGAATTTATTTCTTTGGGGATGACATGGAGATGAACTGTTCCTAGTGGAGAAGCCACAGATTGTATGTGTAGCTTCATTGCTGCTAAGCAGGAAGGCCTGGGCAGGCACAGCCATGCCAGCGAGCCCTCCCAGTAAGAGCAAAACAAAACAAAAAAACCCAGAGCAGCAAATGGCAATACCTGTCTCTGAACAGTAATCTTGTCATTTGTCAACTTGGAACTCCATATTTATTAAGTATTTTTTAAAGTCTGTGTAATCAGAATGTACTCTTGTTTGGGGTTTTTAACTGCACTTTTATTACTATTTTTCTTGGTAAGAGGTTTAATTTAGTAACAAAAGAGCTCTAGGTGTAATATAGCATAGAATCTTAGATGTTCCCTGGATTTCCAGGTCTGCTTCTTGTCCTCCAAGTGTGCAACCTAGGCTTGCATGGTTTTTTCCTTTCTTCTGAGAAATTAGTAAGAAGCCAGAATCAACTTGTAGTGAAAAATGTGTAATTTTTTTTTTGCACCTTGCCATGTTGCAGGGCCTCCCTCTCCCTCTGCTGCTGGCACTTAAATGCCACTGTGCTTTTGCCACATTTCTTCTGTGGTATCTTTCCAGTGCAATGCACACACCTGCACTTTAAAATGAAGCCTTGTTTCACTTGTGGCAGGAGGGCTCTCTCTGCTTACAGGAAGGGTAAAGGTTTGTAAATGCCAGGCCCAGTCCTGGCCTAGGCACAGGTGACAGGAGTGAGTCCGTGTGGCCCTGTGTGCTTAGCTGGTCTGACGTGGAAGCAAACCGTGTGGTAGGCAGAGGGAGTGGCTGGAATGCGGGCAGCTGGAGCATTTAATCATTTTTCTTCTTCCCATTTTTCCTCCTGCACTCTGCTCTCTGTGCGTGTGGAAACTAGGGGGTGTCAGCTGATTGTGAGGACAAATCCCACTGGTGTAGTGGGAGGGAGAAAGTGCAGGATACACAATGAAAGATATGGAAACTGTTGTGGGGCAGCTCCCTGCTGGAGCTGCGATCCCCCCGGCTTCACCTGCGGTGACATTGCCATAAAAAAGCTTCCCCATACCCGAGATCATGTTGGCAGAAGAAAATTATTTAAAGAAAGATACTGGGCAACCAAGAAGATTCTAAATTCCCCCAATTAAAATGCTAATTTTTGATGAATTTCCAGATCAGAATGTCCTACATGTATGACTGTTCTCAGGGATAGTTTACACGGATAGCTTACTTTACATCATTTGCACAATGAACTACTAAAAAACCCCGGAAAATTAAATCAAAGCTCCATTGGGAAATACGCTGTAATCTCCTAGAAGCTTATCTACTGCATATATACACACACTTACTTGTGTTTCTGACCAGCGTCTTTCCAGCAAATGTAAAAATATTGCGCAAAATGAAGATTTTTTTTTTACTGCCTGTATTAACTGCTGTGTGAGTAACTTCAATTCATCCCCATTCCCTCCTTAAAAAGCAGGAGGCTTGTGTAGTAGGAATGAAGAAACAGGCTGGAATGCCAAGATAAGAGCAGCCTTTTCCCACGAATAAAGGATCCAAAAAACAGTGGCTGTAAGACAGTGGAAGTTGAAGAATTATCTTTAAGAATTATCTATGTAGAATCACTTTCCATTGATGTGTGGAGACCTTTGCCTGGATGACATCTAAATTTAGAGTCATAACAGGACTTGGAGCCTTCAGTGTCTTAGTTCTAGTCTTAAAATTGAACTGGGATAGACTGACAGAAAGTGTTCTCTTTATCCCCTAACCAGCCTGCTTTTAATAGCAGGGGCTGCCCTTGACTGAAAATTAAATGGTTGAAGCAATTTAAGTTTCAAACAAGATCTAGGACGTTTCCAATGATGAGTCCAGCTCACAGCAATTCTAGGCACCCTCAAGGCTTAGCTCCCTGCTCTCAGATTTTGGTGTTCCTCAAGGCTTATTTTTAGACAATGAATGTTAGTTTTCATATGCTTTCCCAAGTAAATTGCTTCTTGGCATATACAGTTGAAATAAGGATCTGTTTACAGTGCAGATCTATTTTAAGTTACAGGTCCTCCAGAAAGCTTAAGTACTTATATGTTAGGAGTTTAAATTACTTGGACTTACTGTATTACATTACTATTGCCCTGCTTATGCTAGAAAAGCCATCTCTCTGTTGAGGACAAGAGCTTTAATCCATGGATTAGATACCTGAATTTGAAAATCCTGTTTTTGTCCACAAACCCAGGAATGGGTTGAAGATGAGTGCTCTGGTCCAGCGTGAAAGGTAACCTCTTGCAGCTAAGTGTCATTTAATACTTCATTTATGCCAAGGCAGTGCCAAGTGCTGGACTGGACTGCACTGCAAGCACTCACACCCCTGGCATTTGCACTTTTATTCTGTACATGACCAATGCTTGAATGCAAGACCAGGCAAAGTTTTATGCCTTGATGTTTGTTTCTTTTAAGTTATTTTGCATACAAGTGCATTGCAATCTGTGGATGTTCTATTACTTATTTAATAGTTTTTATTCTGCTTTGTGTGGGTTTTACATTGTACTGTATAATGTGACATTTAATAGACTGACTTGTGTCTTGACTATAATAAATTCTCATCTGGAGAAGGCACTCACGTTCCTTGATGTAAATAAAGTTTTGTTCTATTTTTCAAACCTCCTCTGGACTTTTAAATTTAAAACTCAGTCCTGTTTTGACTAATGGATAACCGGAAATGTTTCTCTTCTGGTTTGGGGAAGGCCTCCAAGAATTCCTACTGACGTTTTAGATCCTGAAGTTTAAGCTGGATTCTTAACTTTGATTTGACCAGTCTTGTTTTTATATTAATCTGTGTGCCAGAGACGGGAAACAAATTGAGGGTAGATATTAGAAAAAAAACCATAAAAATTTTTACCATATCATTTTATTCAACTTTAATATGGTTTCCATTATTAACTTCTAAAACAAAATGATTTCCAGTTTAGAAAACAATGCACTGACCACATAATTCCTTTTCCATTTTATACAGTTATACAAATATTCTAAATACACATTTTGTCAAGATGGTGGCAAATAAGATTTAACTGTACAGTACGTAAGGAAAGAAAATACTTTAAGCATATTTAGAAGCAATAGAAATGTCTATACAAAACAAGCAAAAATGGAATAAAATTTTATATTTAAAGTATTGCAACAGTCCCACAGGTTTGTAACAAAAATGTCTTTGCACAGTTCCTCACAATGCCCCATTAATAGCTAAAGCAAGACAGCAATTTTTAGAAAATAATGTTTCAAAATGCTACACATGGTACTACTGCTTGCACAGTCTGATCAAAATAACAATCTACTTGGAATCAAGCAAAACTTAGGAGGAGATATACCAACCAACTTTAAAATTATCTGTATAAAAGTCATTGCACATTATTTTACTCAGTTGTTTGAAAAGTAAAAAAGTGTATTTACAAAATATTTCGCAGACAAAATTATAAAGTGAATGGATAGTATGTAAGTAACATGTCTTGATACCGACAGTTCAAGAACACACACAAATGGTTTTATCGTTTCAAGAGGTTTTCAGTGCTCCTTCCTCCAGGAAGTAAACTTGACTTCTACTTTGAAATGGATTTACAAGATGTTACACAGAGCTATTTCAACATCAGCATTATAAAACAGTATGTTAGAAACATGAAAGGAAGAAGAAATTTGTACATCTTAAAAAGTGAGCTATTCATAGATCAACAAATGGGTTGGGTTTTTTTATTTAATTTAGTTATGGTAAGTGTTCATTATTCTTCAGATAATAAACCCAACAGCTAAAATGGAAATCCTGGACTAGGTGAGAATTGAAAAAGCACCATGCACAATAGTCTTAGTGTGGTAAACACTGAAGAAAAAAAAATAGCACCTGGAATCCTGTAACACAGATCATTTAAAACTGGTCAAGCAGCTGGCGGAGATAGGGTGCCTTTGACAGTTCTCTGCTTACTCTGGAGAGCTTGAAAAGCACTGGGCAGTTGAGGGAGACACACGGGATCTGCCGATCAAAGCAGCCTGTGCAGTTCTTGCATATCTGGATTACACGAGAAAAAGCAAACCAATTATTTTAAACGACACAAGTGAGGCATAAACCACTAGGGACTGCTAAATCCCCAAGACCAGAGGTATCAGCAGAACAGGCACAGCCCTTCTGCACAGAGCTTTTCCCCATCATGGAGGGATCCACAGCAGCTCCCTTCTCAGCTTCAGCCTCCTTGGCTGCTGCCAGACAGCTCCCTTGGCCGCTGGCGGGTGGCTGGCAGCACCACCCACTGAACTGGGCAGAGAGCAGCAGCAGGACGCTACGGCTTGGCTTTCACTCCTGCTAATTAAGTTCTACTTGAACTTGAAAAATAAGGTAAATAAATTGACTGGATTTAAGCAGGGCAGTGTGTTCTATCTGTGATAAACTTACTCTCTATAATGAAATTTCCTAGTGAAAAAAGACAAAACTCTTATCCTGCAGTTATTCTCTGCAGAGAAAAGGGACTTCAAATAAATTACTTGTTTCAAGATAAGCTTTAATTAGAGTTTTACCTAGTCAGAGTCAATCAATCCCAACACAGAACAGGCCACATCAGTTGCAGTGCTCTTCTTGTTCAAGGAACTACTTATTAATGCTGCTTGAAAATACTTTTAATGTGAGATACCTGATGGAATAAAATGGCAGCAGGGGCAGTTTTTCCAAAGGTAGATACCTTTAGAAAACTAAAGGCCCCTACTTTGCTGTTTTATTTTTATCCTTTGCAGCATTTGCCACCTCCAACAGTTTTTCTAAAACCTTAGATACCTGCTTCCAACCACACCTGTGTTTTCCAGCCACGTTAAAATGTTATCCTATCATTTGCATAGCCTGATCAACAAACTCAAATTGTATCCCATTGCTTTTATAGCTAGTTCTTTTCCTTCTTTCCACCTTCCGTGCTGATGCCAGCCCTGCATCAGCACCAAACCCCTGCACACCAGAAACTCAGACTGACAACAGCTGGAGAGGGGCAGCCCCTCCTGGCCAAGTCCCACCCGTGGCACCTCAGAGAATCCCTGAGTCCTCTGGCCTGCAACTGTGACCAGAAGGAACAGGATTTACACAGCTGGTTCCAGGTTTGTAATCTCAGAACTACAACTACCCTAGTTCTTCTGAAAGAGGCTGTGGCTGGTTTAAATGCAAGGGACCAAACTAAATGGTACTTGAGACGTCCTAAGTTCAGTTTGTGCTGAGGGGAGAAGTCTATGGTTTTAACCTAGAGCATGTAACTTTTGAGTGCAGTTTAAAATAATGTACAGCTCAGTGTTATATCAGTTTTCTGCTGGCTCCAGCATGTTTATAACCTCAAAGGGCTAAAAATTAAGTCTGTGAAGGATATATAAGTCTTCACATTAAAGTAAGACAGAGACATCAAACATTGACTGGGACAGGATCCCAGGCCTTGCTGTGTTGTTGCAGGGACAAGACAATGTTCTAATCAAATGCACTGATCCTTCTCTGGAGCTGAACCAGTCTGCCAAATTCTGATTTCTTCCAGAACAAGAGCAATGCAAAGGGTTCAGAGTACCACAGGAAAACTGAAGAACATGCATCTCCTCACTTACTGCCATTTACAATGCAGATAAGAGCAAATATTACAAAATACAGCAAGAAGTCCACACCTTAGTTATGAAATATTTATGAAGTGAATTACAGTGGGTTTTTAGCAACCCCATGAGAACCTATCAAATCAATGCTTAGATTTATGAACATTTATATATCCCTGACATTCAGACAAGTCTTTAAAATGGTTCACGTGCTAGTGCTAAATATAAATTTAAACTAAAATATTTATTAATTATAGAATATGACAGTACAAAAATTAGGTGAGGGTATGCATATGTTTCCACAAGGGGAGGCATTGTGCTTTGCTGTAATATATTCATGAGCACAGTCAGCTACCGTCTTAATTGACTTCTAGCTCAAGGGGAAAAAGCAGCTTGGAAAATTCCTATTGAGAGGAAAGGTAACAAGAAAATCCCCCAACTAAACAACATCTATGTTACACATATAAATAAATAAATTTTCTGGCCCAAACATTTTTGTTTCTAGAACATCATCTATTATTTTAATGCAAAAAAGGGTGAATCTTTTATACTCTCACAGCTGTCTGTCATGATAAAAAGGGACCTACAAACAATGTAAGATACTCTTAAAAATCAGAAGAAAATGAGAAAAGCATCTTCTGTTCTGATCCGCTCCTTTGTCTTAGTCTTTCACAAAGCCTAGGAGAGTAACAGCTGCTGTGCTGCCTTCGACAGCAATGGAAAAAGCAAACAAGCTGCAGCACATTTAACACACGGACCATACTTCCAATTTCTGTTGGGAGCATTCAGTAACACAGTTTTAAAATTTCAGCCCTTGTCTCTTGCTGACAGACATCTGACAATGCTTTAATCGTACCTGGACCAGCTGTTCTTGCTTACGCTCCAACTCTCGGATTTCTTGGTTGAGAATCACTGCCACATGCTGTGGCTGACTTCTGCATTTACTGCAGATCCCATACTGGGTCAGTTCATCACACACAGGACAGTGTAAGGTCGTGAAATACTGGGAGATGGTGCATTTGCGTCTCTCTAGCTCAGTGTGGGCAGCTGAGGCAGCCTTCTGAATCTGTTAAGAAAAACAATTAAGAGGTAATGAACTTCCAAGACAGCAGCTTGCCTTATTCCTAGATTACATACTTTTTTTTTCTCAAAGGAGTAAGAAAGTGCAAGATGGCCTGCAGGGCACGGGTTCATACACAAATAAGGAACATGGATCACAGCACTGGCCCTGAAATGATACACTGATCAGAGCCCTCCCCCACACCTATTTCACAGGGAATCTGTGACCAAAAAAATCCCTGGTCACGTGCTTAACTCCTGATCTCACCTCAGACTCTGCCTCCTGCAGCTGATTACATACTAGATGCTGATCTTATTCGTATCTAAACATGCCCTGGCTCCATCCCCAGTGGCTGCCTTCTGGATCCTGCCTGCCCTCGAGTGTCTGTGCTGGGCAGTCCTGGGCACAGCTCTGCCATAGTGCTTTGGTCCATGGCACCAGGTCATGCTCTGATTTCCTTGGACAAGGCTCCACCACTGGCCCATCACCCTGGGAAGTCTGTTCTCTGCACTTGCTCCTGCTACTGCATGACATCTGCTTTGTGCTATTCTTCACTCTCCTGCTGCTCTGCTCGCTGTGACTTCCTTGCTGCTCCTTGGCCTTGCAGAAAGCCAAGGCTCTTTTTACCTTTTTAGAACAGCTTGTTGGAGATACTTAGGGTGACTGCCACGGTGCCATGGGAAAGGTAGAGAAAAAAAGGAGAACTGAATTCAATCAAGGCTATATTGGGAAATACAGCTATACTGCTATACTGCAGTGCGAAACACGATGTATCACTATGCTGCTGAAGTCTACTCTGAGCAGAGTAACCAAAGTACACAGATACACTGTCTTTCACCATTCCTTTTTGTCTGGGGAATCACAAACTAAAATCCAGCTATCTAATGCTTCTTTCCCTGCATCTAAATGACTTCTTTAACTTTTAGAGAAGTCATGTTTGGATTTTAATGGTTTTAAATTTCTGGTGATACAAATTTTAAAGTGTTCCTGCTGCTGGGGCATGCCGCCTTTTCTATACAGAGGAAAGAGCCTCAGAACGTTTTGGAAAAACAGGAATTCCAACACCTATTACAGGAATATTTAAAAGGTGATACGGCCAAACAGATGCACATACAGTTACTGCTAAAAATACATAGTTATAGCAAAATATTCTCTAAAACTATAGAAGGGATCAGAAAACCGAAGATGACGGTGTGATCAACCCTGCACAGAAGGGCTGGCTGAAGAAATTGATTTACTACGTGATAAAAAACCCCACACAGAAGATCTAAGAATCAGGACTGCGTATTTGAGTATCAAACACTGCTTCACAAAATAACCTTTGCTGTTGCCTCCTATCAACCTCATTCCATTAGAAGTCACAACAAGGCCAAACACTGCACACAGATGCCCTGCACTTGCTAACTCTTGCTTGAAAACACTCACGCGGGGCAGCTCGTAGTACCAGCTGAAGACGTCTATGCCAATGAGCGAGAACACCCTGGCCAGGGGGGGCAGGATCTGCTTGGTGATGTAGTAGGTGGCGTTGAGCCTCAGGCTGGGGTCCTGCAGCACCTCGATGGGCCGCCTGACGAGCTGGATCAGGGGCAGGCCGGGCACGCCGTACACGATGACGTAGGGCACTCGCTCCCCGACGCGCGGCTCGGAGCGACGGTCGTAGGCGAGCATTCTCCTGCCAAAACACGGCCTTGAGAATGCATCCAGAGGCAAATTCATAGTTATTTCATTCGCCTGTAAGCTTCCCCATCTGATTATATTAGTTGCTCTCCGGATGACTGGAGCTAGTGCCTATTATGAAGCACAGGACCAAATTGTTTCATTTTTGTCTCGTGATCAGACCTAAATTTTAGAACTTGGGACACAAGCCCTAAAAACACGTTCTGTTTCAGGTCACTTGGATTTCCATGCAGGCTGTTTTCTAGCTACCCCTTCCTTAAGGAAATATCTTAATAAGGAGCAGCCAGGGTACTAAAAAGAGCTCAAGTACAATTTGCTTTCTGGTGAAATTGTCCTTTGCTTTCCGGGACTGCTTGCTCAGTAGAATAATACCTGCTTCAAATTGAATTATCCTCTGCTCAGAAAGCAAAGGACCATTCAGTTTGAAGCAGGTATCAGTTCTGGACTTGGATGTTATTTTATTAAAAAGCATAGCTTAATTGGAAGACCTTTTGTATTAAGCAAGGTGGCAAAATGTTCCAGCTTACATTATCTATTTATCTATTACTGGTAAATGATATCAACAGGATGAAATATTAACTTTAGGCAATGTAATTTATTAAAAATGAAAAACTATGCCTGATAATGTATTTCACAGCACTAAGAGACATCACTATCACAATTTGTAACATATCTAACAACTGTGAGTGGTAAGTGATCTTGGAGAGTCCAGCCCTTGTACAAAACCCATACTGTGAGTAGTAGAAGTGAACACACAGTTACAGCGTCCTGACAAGATGTGTGGCTCTTGAACGTGTGGTTCTTTCCAGGACAACATAAGGCTTTAGGACCATCTCTTTTCACACACAGAAGAAAGTCAGGGACAACTGCTTCAACAGTATTTGAAGGAGACATCTCACTACCACCTATAACTTGACAGTACGAAGGTCAAAAGAAAAAATATCTACAATCTTCTACCCATAATGTGTCAGTACAAAGATCAAGAAAAAAACACCTATGAACTCCTACCCATAACTTGTCAGCACAAAGGTCAAGATAAGAAATATCTATGATTAGCACTTCTTGATCTCATTACCTGGTGATTTCTAGAGCAGGTACACAGGCTCCAGGTCTGTATGCTGAGCTCCCTCTGTACTCTTTTGCAAAGATGAAGTCCTGCATGCTGGCTTTTCCTTCCAGTAACTTCATGCATTGATTCTGAACATACTGCTTGATCTGACTTATGTCCCGTGTTTCAAATAGCAGCTTGATAGAACACTCAAGTATCTTTACAATCAAAGGAGAAAGGTGAGAAAATCATGTATGTTTAACTAAAAAAGAATTAATTCCAATTAATTCAGTAAATTACATGGAAATACAAATACATTGCTTAGAAAAAGTACCAGTGGTGAACTAGGATATTAGTATGACAACAGGTTGTAATCTCTTCCACTCAAAGACATTCACAAACACATTACTGGACAACTTTTTACTCAGTTTGCCACATCTTTCATAACATCACCCATACTTCAGCACTAAGATTTTTCAACGATATAGAAATTTCCAGAGTATGAGAGAAGATGTTTTTCCCTGCCATCTAAAATATTTTGCCATGACATTAGTAAACCCTTCTATGTGCTTATCTTTTTTACTGGCATAAATTTCTTTTAATTTGGCTAAGAACAAGATTTCCTAATTTCTTTTTAACCTCTCAATACACAGCTTAAAATAAACAGGCAAGAAAGCGTATTTTAAAGGAATTCTTAGCCTAACTAGATTTATGTAAGTGAGCTATTTGGCAGACAGATCAGCGTGTCTCAACTCATCTGGCAGTAATACTTCCACTTGAAGTGAACTGGATCAAGAATGGTCTTTGAAAGAAGTTACATGGGCCAAGGGCTTTTAATGGAGTTTTTAGGGAATGAAATATAAGCTGTAAAATACAAGTCCTTGTAATGCTGTAAAAGATCTTCAATTTATCTTTCAAATGGCTCACACTAGAAAAATAGATGAAGACTGAAACAACTCAAAAGGACTAGAAACTCTGAGAAAGGACAAATATAAAATGAAAGAAGAATATAATTTCATTCAGGAAGAAATCTATGAATACTTTACCTTGGAAACAGCAGGACAGGAGTCCCTTCGGACTGTCTCTATGCCTTTTGCATCAAATACTGGGTCCTTCTGGTCCAGTGTTTCATACATGTAACCCACGTACCTCTTTTTAGTTTGCAGGACACATGGCAAGTAGACCTGGAATGTTTCGAAAGAAGATAGCCCAGTCTGGAATATGTTGGGAATATAAGGTGACTTTGAACATAGAGGGTTTCCTAAGCAATACTGTGATTTGTTGGTTTGTTTGTTGGGGTTTTTTGTTTGCTTGCCTTTTTTGTTAAATCATTACAACTGATAAAACATATCAAAGGACTCTTACAGGATGGCTGAGGAAATTGGGATTCTGTGGTGTTCCATTCTTAAATAACTTTGCATTTCATTTAGCTGAAGCTCAGATGGAAAGTGACACACAGTATAAACTGTTGCAAGTACCCTTACTTTTCTGGATTGCACCTACCACCATTTCTAATGTAACTCTATTATCTTTCTTTCTTATAAAGACAACTTCATTTTAAACATCAGAGAAGAAAATGTTTCCGGCAGAAGAAGTGGCTTAGAACTTCCTTTTTTCAAACTTTATCTAATAAGGAGGTGCCAAAAAGCAGCTGGTATCTCCATTTGGGGAAAGTATGCTTTTTAAATGCCTGTGCATGGAGAACAGTCTTTTCAGAAATGGATTTCTAGGGTCATGGTCTCTTTTGCTTGTTTTCTTCAACCTCTTACTTCATTCTTGATGGTGTAAGTATTCCTTGACCACATTCAAATAAAAGAATGGAAAATAATTTCTTCTTTGTAGTGTTACTAGGAAAACACCACCTCTTCCTGACTTTAATGGAAGAGGGAACAGTGAGTTTAGGTTGCCTCAGGCTTACAAATTCTGAATGAACTTGTAGAGTCAGGAATGTATTTTGAAAATATCCAGACCACCTGAAATAAAGCTAACTGACCTGAACACCTTGCTAATGGCTCTACAGTCAGCCTCTACAATCTACAAACTTTCAGCAAAATCACTAACACATTGTCTTACTCTTCTATAAAAGATTTGTTGTGGTCAGTATTTGTTCCAGAAGCCTACGGAATGGATTTCTATGATTTTTCCCTTTACAGGTGTATGTATCACAGGGACATATGCTGAAATGTGCTACGTATGGCTGAAAAATAAATATCAAGCTTGTAATTAATGCGCTGGACTTGGGATGGTGAACACTTCCTCTACTAAGTTGCATACATTGATTTAATTGTAGGTATACAAACTGAAGGAGACATTTCCAAAAACTGATGAGACAGGAATACAAACTGCCTGATGCTGCCAGCACAACAAGCCACTGATATGAAAGTAGGAATATTTTTTTTTATTGTTCATATAGTGCTCCTGTGAGAAGCCCCCTGAGGCATTAAGCAGCTTGCAATATACCCACAGAAACAGCACAGCACATGACTTGTTTATCCTTATGTACATTAGGGTTCAGAAAAGTATCTTCTCTTCAACTTTTTTGTGAGTGGTTTTTTTTGGTTGGTTGGTTTTTTTATGTGTGGTTTTCTTTTTTGTTGTTGGGTTGGTTTTTTTTTTTTGGATAACACTCTTGAATATTTGAAGCAAAATATTTTCCTTTTACCTTCTCAAACTTCAGTTTAACAGGTTTGGGGTTTGTTGCTGTTACAGCTTCAGCAATTTCTTGACCAATCTTAAAAGACTGCTCCTTTGTGGCTCCTTTCAGGAGTACAAACATGCTACAAAAAATCAGATATAGGAAGTGAGCACAGATCTGTTCAACATAGTTCCTGAAAATTATAAATGATAGTTTCCTGGTAGAGAGGCAGGGATGCTGCTATCAATTATACTCCCTTCCTTCAGCTAGAAATGCCAAAACTCTGAGAAACTTTGGTGTTCAACATGAGATGAGGAGTGCCAAAGGGCTGATGAATGCCGTGACCATCTGGTGAGGCAGGGAACGCAACTGCTCCCAGGCACTGCAAAACTGGAGTCCCCAGGAAAGAATTGCAAAGAGCTCTGATATGCCATTTTTTCCCCACTATGGGCGGCAACAGGATTTTACTTCCTTCCTCCCAACAATTTTTTTTGTTAATGAAACCACTATGAATTCAGTATCTTTGATATCTCAAGTCTTTTATCAGATCTGGCTGAAATCAGTCACTAGATTCACAAGTTACTAAGAAAGGACAGTCAGACAAGCTTTGTTTCCCAATGGCTGAAAAATTACCCAAGTGTGGAACAGAGATGGATATGCCTAGAGAATGGCTATTATTTAGATGAAAGACTGACTGAGAAAATATATGTCAGGCAGCCTAATAATATCTTTGTATGCTCTCGTGGCTGCTTTTGAATTGTATCCACTTCTGAAGCTTAAAACAGTGCCTTCCTTGAGGTGCAATGCCTACTGTGTTATAAATACTCTATTTTCCAGAATAAAAATGGCATCAGAAACAGGCACAAAAATAATAATTTGGTAAATTAGATTTATATTAATTCACAACTGAAAAAATGCTTCCCCTCCCCCCTTTTTGTTCCACATAATTTTCAAAAGAAAAGAAACCTTCAAAGTGCTAAAAGAAATCTGAGCAAACTCTGTATTATTTACTCTGCATATTTTGCAAGGCAGCAAGCAACATCCAAAGAAGATCCACATACCCTTCTCTGCATCATAAAGTCACCTTGTTGAGAAAAGCAAAATCTATCTATGAAGAACTACTATGATTTTAAAACATTTTAAGAAGCAGACCATGAATTACCTGTCTGTATCACCATATACAACATGAGCACCCCATTTTTTTGTATCATTCACCAGTTTAATGGCACGCTCCAATGTTTCTCTGGCTTTGTGGACAATGCTGTCTCCAATCTGCAAAGTTAAAGACAGATTGAAAATCTTTATTCTACTGCTAAACCAAATACTAGCTTTCGGTAAACACAGTCTAACAGTGCTCAATCTTTTTATGAAAACTACTCTATTGAGACAATATATTTTATTTCATGGTTTAAATGCATATAATAAATAAAATAGTTGCTTAACTTACCCCCCAAAAAACAAGAACTAAAAGAAAAATGATCAAAAATTATAAAGTGTTAAAATAAAGAAAAAATTGTTTTAAACTTCTTTAGAAGTATTAAAAATTTTAAGAGGCAAGACAAGACTGCTCAGGATAATTTTCTCTAGTTTTTGGATTCTGCTGATTCCTGTGAAAAAGCTACAATGTTTTGTTTTATTTCCACTATTAGAACTGTAATCCAATCTATCTTTGGAAACAGTTCTACAGAAATGCCAACTCCAAATTCTCCTTTACCGGAAGAAAAAAAGAAGATGTTTATATTTTTCTAAACGATCACAAATAAATCCTAAGTTGCTGATTTTTAGTACTACAAATGAAAACAGCTTTTCTGAATTTAATTTGTTTCTGTACTTAATTTGTTTCAAATAATAATAATATTATGTTATCTGACTAGTGTCTTCCCAATATTTTTATCTGCAACCCTTACCTCAGTGCATGGCATTCTTCCAGAAAAATTAGCAGCAGTATAGCCAAAAGTAAAATTAGCTATATATTTAAGACCCAACTGACGAGCTTCAAGCATTCGAGTCACAGCCTTGTCATGCTTATAAGCCTTCATTGACTGTTTCACCATTATCCTGGTCTTCAAGATTTCTTCTAGCATCCTTGGCAGCACACCCTTTCTTACTGAAGGCTGCCATAAAGGGAACAAAGGAAAACAAAAAATGGTGTTACAGAGTCCAGCATAAACAGTTAAGAGTAGAATCAAACCCCAGAACTGTTAGTTAACCACTGACAGGAAGACAAATTAACTAGCAAGATGCCCTTGCCACTAACAGTTTGGCTTTTCCCACAAATATTATGAGGAACCTAGAATTCAGGCAAAGCACTTAAGGACAGAACAAATAGATTTTTGTTCTTTGCATTCATCGGCCCTGCTAATGCAATGTTTAGATAACCTTATCAACTAAAATGGGACTTCAGTATTTAGCTGTTAATTCTCAAAGTATTACATGCTGAAGGAACATGATCTTTTTAAAATTCTGCAAATATTCGTTACTTAGAAGTTTTTGTTTTACAATAAATATATGTATGCTGGTGATTGGCTAACTATTTGTAACAGCTCCAGGCCATATTCATTACATATTAGCCAGGAGGACACATAACAAAAGGAGAACAATAGAAAGCAAGTCAGGGAGTTTCATCTCCCAAATAATTTCTTTTTCTAAGAAAGCATTCTGCTATACAGGCAGGAGAAGAATGGTTACATACAGATAATTACTGTTTGATCCCCAAACTGCACAAGTAAAATACAGTTTAATTATAGATGAAATAAGCCTTCAGTATAAAGAAAACCATAAAGACATTTTACTTCCTGAACTGCCAGAAGTTCAGCACTTCGACAAATATCAAAAACATTGTGAAATGAGAGATTGAACCTCCCCTTTCTGTCTGCTCTTAACGCAGCAAAACATAAACTACAATATCAATTTGATCTTAAGCTAGTCAGCCAACAGGCAGTGAAAATGCTGTCACAGAGCACTAATATCATTACCTTGACAAAAGCTACACCACTGGGTGACACTGTGATATCGTGCCTAATTTGGTACAGTAAGTCAGGAGGAACTCTCAGAGATGTACAGCCAAATTTGAACGCATCATACCTAATAAAGAGAAAATTTAAATATGAAGACAATTCATTCATTTACAGACTAATCAAGCAAAAGCATCAGCTCACATTAAAATGCTGATAATGCCAGCAAGGACAGAGTAATCCCACGTTTAAGCAAACAAAACATCCTTTGAAATTTTTTAGCTACATACAAAAGGTTCTAGGAATAAAGTAGTAATAAACAGCTAAATTCCAGTTCATGCATAATTTATCGGTTCTGCTCTGTGTTATGAATTATTACCAAATACTGAGTTAGGGGAGGCACATACTCAATACTGTAATCCCTCATGGAAACCGTGCATGTTTACCAAGTACCACACTGCACTTTCTTCCTACAAATTCAGAATTTCAAATCAGAAACTTGAAAACCTGATGGCAACACCCAGCAATTATTGCAAGCATCTTTCCATTGTTCAAAATACTGTTTATATTACAGAGTAATTATAAAGAGCAGTGAGATGTTTTTCTGCTTAACAGAATAACTGTTAAACTCAATAAAAGATGCTACAAAGAGTAACTCAATTGTACCTTCTAATTTTTAGTAGTTAGAACCAGAGTGAACTACAACTGATACAGGAACTATCACAACTCATTAAGGAATAGCCCCAGTCCAGTCTTGAAGACAGACAGTGGATTTATATTAATTTTAACTTATTCTGAAGCAATAATAAAAACCAGCACCATGACAATAATCAAAGAGGTGTACATACACACATGCACAGAGCTGTTTCGGAGTGGGGGGGGTTTATGAGAACAGAGTCTAATTCTATATTTAATTAAAAATACATATTGATGTGTATATGTATGTGTGTATACACACATGCACACACCCACTTGCTAGATTTTTAACATCTGTATTATGTAGCAGAAAATGGTGCTATTCATACATGCCCATCGTTTCCAATGGCAACCAGGGGTTCTTGGTACCTTAGAAAAGACACTCAAGTCTCTATGGAATCAAAGATTGTGAGAAAAGAGTAACGACTTACTTTCCTAAGTTTTCAACATGTCCCAGGCAGGTTGAAAAACAGTAGTTGTATGCTATGACAATGGAAGGATATAAGGACTGGAAATCCAAGACAAGAACAGCGTTGCTGTAGAAGCGGGATTCTGGCTCCATTATCAAGGGAACACATTGTGGGGCTTTCATCTGAGCTCGCTGCTGGACACTGGGGGTCACAGCAATGTAGTTCATTGGCTTTGCAATGCGCAGCATCACAGATTCCACACGGTACTGCACAACAGTTTGGACATAACCATTATAATTTTAAAAACGCAGAACAAATGTGTATACTAACTAGTGCAAATACATGCTTACATTTCCTGAATTTAAAGTACAGATAACTACTTTTCCAAAATAAATAGCCATGCTCTTAATGTATATTTTAATTGTATTTTATATCACTAGATCATCTTCAAGTCCCTTCCAACCCTAACCATTCTATGATTCTGTATTTTGTATTCCATACAGTGGAACTTTTCCATTTCCATTCCATTTTCATTTAGCTCTAATCATTGAAAATCGAGTACTTTTAATCTTTATATGTGGAAAAAATAAACATCCAACAGGCTTCAGCAATATATGTTGATGGCCATGCTACAGTCAATGAATGAGCATTTGCTGAACTGTAGTACTGTTAGACTTGCAGATCACTGAAGAAACAAAGTATAATATAAAGTAAATGCACTGGGTATCATGCTTTCTCCCTGATACCACAAGTAGAACAGAAAGCATAAAACAACAAACACCTTGTTCAAGACATGAAAAAATGTCACATGTGTAGCTGGCAACAAGAGAAAAAAACCCCAGCCCTATTTATTTATATATTACTCAATGCTTTAGTAAAGACTTTACAAGCACGAATGGGCTTCACTGTGTCCATTCACAATAAAAACCAAAATAGCCAAAAACTACATACATGGGTGGCAAGGGACTGAAAATCCCAAAATATCAAACAAGAATCCTACATAATCCTAAAATCTTGTGCTTTGTAAGCAACAAAATCACTATTAAAGGCCATCTGCCTGACATACTACATACTGAATCATGGTACTGAATGGGTTAGATAAAATTTCTTTAACCTTGAAGTTATAAATGAACTTACAGAACCAACAGCTTTAACAAGACCCTGCACCTTAAAAACAGATTGGGGTTTGACGTGTAGTTAGGGAGCACATGAACTGCCACTTCTGCCTTGCACTGATTGCAGGCTAATTTGTGTTCAGTGATGAACTCAGATGTGTGACAAGATGGTCAAGGACTGGTTCTGGCAAGAGGTAGGTTTTGGTTTTTTTCCCCTAGTTTTCATAGCATCATAGAATTTAGGTTGGAAAAGACCCCTAAGATCACCAAATCCAACCAGCACTGCCAAGGACCACATCTACACATCTCTTAACTAACTCCAGGGATGGTGACCTTGGACAGCCTGTTCCAATGCCTGACCACTGGAGAAGAAATTTTTTTAATATCCAATCTAACCAGCCCTGGCACAAACTGAGGCTATTTCCTCTTGTCCTATTGCTTCTCTTTCGGGAGAAGAGACTGACCCCCACCTCAGTACAACCTCCTTTCAGGGAGTTGTAGAGAGCGATAAGGTCGCCCACAGGCCTCCTTTATTCCAGACTAAACAACCCCAGCTCCCTCAGCTGCTTCTCACAGCACTTGTGCTCAGACCCTTCACCAGCTTCATTGCCCTTCTCTGCACTTGTTCCAGCACCTCAATGTCCTTCTTGTAGTGAGGGGCCCAGAACTGGACACAGCACTCGAGGTGTGGCCTCACCAGTGCTGGGTACAGAGGCACGACCTGGTGCTGCTGGCCACACTGTTTCTGACGGAGGCCAGGATTGCCACTGGCTTTCTTGGCCACCTGGGCACAGGTGGCTCATGTTCAGCTGCAGTTTACCAGCACCCCCAGGTCCTTTTCCTCCAGGCAGTTTTCCAGCCACTCTTCCTGTAGCCCTGCATGGGGTTGGCTGGGAGCCAAGGGCAGAACCCTCATTCAACTGCCCTGAGCCCACTGACTCAGCCTGTCCAAATCCCTCTCTAGAGCCCTACTACCCTCCAGCAGATCAACACTCCCTCCCAGCTCGGAGCTGTCTGCAAACTGACTAAGGGACCACTCGATCTCACTGTCCAGATCATCATAAAGATCTAAAACAGGACTGGCACCTCTTGTTTGTTGTCCATGCTGAGTGCACTGGTGCAGGTGCACCTCAGTTGCGCTATTGATCCTAAACAACCTTTTTGGGGGAGAAAGTCCTAATCTCTACATGACCATTCTCAGATCCATCTATGGTTTCTAATACATCAGTAATCCTTTTGTCTTTGCTGCCATGTGGATCTCCACCCCCTGCCTCTACTGAGACAGCAGACCAAAAGACTTTGCTAGGACACTGTTTCTCAACCATTGGTGTGATGCTCCCAGGTTTATCTCTAGTGAGCCTGGTCTTATTCCTTTCTCCCTTCAAATCAAGTTTAAAGCTCTCTCAATCAGCCCTGCTGACTTCTGTGCAAAAAGCAGCAAGTTCGTCCAACATCTGACTAATTATCTGTATGCCTATGACCATCTCTTGTTAGATTTGTTTAGTCTACAATGAAATATTTGAGATGGCTTAATACAATAAAATAAATTAGTTTTAGAAAGTTTTTGTAAAACTCAATGAGAGATACAAACGTGGAAAAATAAAGTATCTGAAATCCGTTCTTCTTACTATTCAATTTTTATGTGTTTTTTAGCTAAGGAGGAGTATCTTCATAAAAGGTAGTGATTCTTCTGTGTGAAAAAAAAATTATTTGAGGTGACTGGGAATTGTTGCAAGTACCATTTTTGTGATCTAGAAAGTTTCAATGGAAACAGAACATACGTATACAGAAGGGAAGAGAAAAGAACAGTCAGGATAGAAAATGCAGCATGCTTCTGTTGCTCACTCCCACTCACAGACATCTGAGAATATGACAGGCAGAACAGTCTTTGTGGGCTGCAATCATGACAGTTTAAGCATATCTATGTTGGCAGTATGCCAGTCCCACACTCCCTGTCCCTAACTGTGCATTTCTCTTCCCTTCCTCCAACAGTGGTATTTTCTGATAATATGGTAAACCAGATTGGGGAGCTAAACAGCAAATACCTACTGAACACTGCCATGGTTCTGCTGATGGTGCCTGCCAGCCTGCTCCCCTTTTCCCCCAGATCCTTACCAGCAAGACCAACAAAAACCTGCTCTGGGTCAAGAGATGACACAAGCAACTGCAGTCAAAGGAAAAAAAGGTGGCGGAAGTTTTTTAATAGGATTGGATTGTTCAGGAAACTGCATCTTCAGACACTCCAGTATCTGGCTGGCTTATGATAACAGAAGAGCTAACACTTGACTGAGTAGCTGACTCTTATTTCAGGTGCTGTTCAGGTCTCACATGTAGCCATGAAAGCAGTCTAGTTAGCCTAATCCTTAGAATCTGGGCAAGGAAAGCCTTTGGTATTACTGGAGACTGCTGGGCTTTCAAACAAAGCACACATCTTGCTCTGTCCTACTCCCTTTGCCCTCTGATGACGGTTTCAAAATAATAGAACCACAAACATCTTGCATGACACATATTTATTAAAGCCAGAGCCCTTCTTGTCTTACTGTAAAATCTCACCCAGAAGTCTGCTGCACCAGAATTGTCACTCAGAACATACTCAATGCTGCTTTGTCTGCCCTAGAAGAAACTAATCTTATCTTTCTAAAACATGCTTGATTATATTTCTTAATGTTTTAGAAAGCACTCATTTTCAGACTCATCTACGTGTGAACAATACCAACTCAAAGGGAAAGCTTAGTGCTCCTGAAATCAGTAGAAGAGATTCACTGGTGTGATTACATTTGGGGAACTCTATTTTTAACAGCTGTTTTTAAGCTCTGAGACTAGGCAATTCAAAAGCAGCAATAATAAATGGAATAGTATTCTTTATGTATCAATTTCATGTTAATTCATGTTAACAGTCTTCTGTGACCCTATGAAAATACACATATGGACTGAGAAGATACCAAAGAACTAAAACATTTTGTAAAAACTGTTTTGGTTTTGTGAAGTATACGGAGAACGAAGTCTTACCTGGGAGCCTCTTGTTAATACGTGTAAGAACTGAATGCCAAAAAGTCTTGCCATTTCACTTGTTCTGTCAATCAAATCCAGTTTCTCTAACAACAGGAGATTCCCACGAACACGGCTAACATAATGATCCACCATTTTCCATCTGTGAGAGTGAACACCTCATTATAAACAATCAGAAGAGTGCTGCGCTTTCTATTAAGCCAAACGTATTTTTATGGTAACTTGTTACAAACCAGCAAATAAAAATTTCCTCTAGAACATTTTCATACAGCCCTTTCAAAAGTGTGGTGTATATAAATACACATTTACGTATTCTAAAGATGTACACAGAATGCATTACAGCAAACTACTGTTAAGGCATCTCGCAATGACATATTACATCCTGTTCTCACTGCCCCAAAGGATTACCAAAACAGAAACTGTTTGCATGTTTTGCATGTTTTTTAACTGAGTGGACCTTTGTGGAAACATCTTGCTGTATTAAGAATGCCTATCACAGCTGAACATAAATTCGTAATTTCAGTATAAACCATGTTTCCACTTAGTTATAAGGTTCAACTTTTACAGAAATTTTATGTATGTCACGAACAACGTGCAGATCAGTACTCAGTTTCACGAATTTGTTCGAATCACACAATACCAAATTGCTTCAAGAAGAGTAAAGCTGAATGTGATACATGTCATATGAAGATATTTTTAAGCAGCTATAGCTACTGTCTCAACAACTTGCGTGCTGTTTTGTACTACTTTTAAGCCTATCTTGCTTGACATGCATTGTGAAGTGAAACAGAGGTCTGACAGTTCACTAAAAACCCTTCTGATGAATAGTATATACAAAATAAAATAAAGACATTACAGAACTTCAAAATAGTACATCTATTCAGATATGATGAAAATGTAACTGAAAATATCTTGTTGTAATATTGAGTGTATAACTACATAACAGAAAATCCAAGTAAACAAGCTCATGTTGCTGCATATACACTGCTGTAGTGCCTGAGCTAAATTGGTTATTTATTCCTATGCTGACTTTACCGTACACCTATCCATTGTTAAGAATCTGGCCTTAAAAACAGTTAACAAAATGGATTAATAAATCATTACCTGTAGACATCTGCCTTATTGTCAAACCAATCAGACAAAACTCGGAATGTAAATAAAGGAAAACGATGATGAAGAACATGAAAGCCCACGTTTTCAAAAGTGTAATTTGTTAGATTCACCTAGAAAAACACAGCAGACATGTCAAGATGCATGATGGCTTTCATAATAAAAAAATCTCTACTTTTCAAAACCTGCAACAACTGAATTTATTAACTTTTATAAATGTTTTGTTTAAAAAGCTAGTATTTACTCTTAGAAGTTGCTAACTATTTACAAGTCAGGAAAAAGTATCCCTTATTGATTGAAAAGAATATGAAGAACTAAGCAGTTCATAAAGATCAGGTCTGAACTTGGTCAGAAGAAGATTTGTAAAGACTGGGCTGTGTGAATATTACATGTAAAGTTATAAATGCAACAAAAAAAAAAAAAAGAGAAAAAAAAAAGAGTATATCTGACAGCTTAAAATACATACTAGGCAAATTCCTAAAACAAGTAAGTTGTTCTCAAAACCCATAAATCAGTGAAAATGAGTATCATTAAGAAACACTACTGAACAGTAAGGGCTTCAGTGCTTTACAGTTTAGCGATATGCAAAACCCATTCTCACAAACTGCTAAACTACTCTATCTGCAAAGGTGTATAAGTAAAAAAATCTAGAAGTTACACAATTTACATGAAGCTTTCAACAAAGCCTGCAATAATTAAAAAACCCAGTAAGTCAAAATGTTAACCTTTAAAAAAATTCACCTCATGTCTCATCATTCTCCAAATATTCAAGACAATTCGCCCAACAATATTTATTTCACTCATTGTATCTGCTCCGTATTCATCCAGCTCGGTGGCAAATCTGTTCTCTTTCTTCTCATCTAAAGACATTAAAAGAGAATCTATTTAGACAAGTTATAGGACAAGTCAAGACAAGTTATTTAGACAAGTCATAGGACAGTCAAGACCAGATCAAGCCATCCCTCTTCCAATTTGCACTCTCTAGAAAAGTAAGAATTCATAAAGATTACTACTGATTCCACAAGATCATTTATTTACCAGTCATCCACACAATCTCTAAATAAAAGTCCCCCAGGTTTTTCTGCTCTTGCCCTTTGCAGAGAACTCTTACTTCGTTTTCACTGAAATAATGTCCAAGGCAATATATTCTCCATAGTGAATATATTGGTTATGCAATGCTGAATGTTACTTGAGAGTTAGCTGCACATGCAGTAGTGTACAACATAAAAAAATAATAATTAAAAAAAAGGGATTTCTGCCCTAAGGAGTTTATAACTAAAGGCTTTACTTGCAATGATCTTACTCCAAACCAGGTCATGGGAGAGAAAATTTGGTGTCTTTCATACAGTAAAAGCAACCCACTGCAGTAGGAGCAGGTAGACATGAGTTCTGGATAGCACAGGGAGAAGGAAATAGGAAGGAACCGATGCAGATGCAGCACTCTAAATCTTTCTGTGAGACAGTGTTGACTAAAGTGCAGAAATATATCCTCTTTTGTCATCCCTGATTTTTGTTGTGCTTTGGAATACTACAGCACAAGAGAAGACAGTTTTTTTGGTATACATTTCTTTAAACTAAGCTCTTTTTTCAGTCATTATAAATCTATAGTTTTGGTGTTCTTTCCAGAGTTTACACAGATGTTTTTTAAAATACACCACACAGACTAAAATTCATTATGAAAACACACTGATCCTCAGTCTTATTTCTTATTAGTTTAATGGAAGAGAAATCATTTCAAGGCAATTTCCCCACAATTCTAAATCCATACTCATTTTTTAACTGCTGGTTGCTGTGTATTCTGCTACCACTCCTTTATCAGGTACAGCACAGCCTGTACAGTACCCTGCTAATAAAAAGCAGAACATTTTGGACAGAGTGTAAAGAAGTGTGGCTACACACTGCTTTGCAATAATGATCAGAGCTGAACAATTAGATCCTCAGACAGCCATGAAGCACATTTACCCTTGAAGACAGAAGTAAAAATTGCCTGAAATGCTGCAGAACTGCTGTGAAACAACTTTTGTAGTTGCTGTTCAAATGTGTACCATATTAATTAAAATACCGTTAAGAAAACCTATTTTTCATTTACTGACCTTATCAATGAATCATAGATCCTCGACAAAATTTAGCAGACCTTTTGTACACTTCACCAAAATGCATACTATCTTTTTAACCCCCTTATTGTTTCATATTTTTAAGGAGGAAAACCAGCAATCTCTCTTTCATGTTTGGATGGAAAAAAAGGCCCACCAAGTAGCAACATTTTTTCTTCTGCTTTTCTTCACTTCCACATGCTGGATCTCCTGTGAAAGTGAGGAACTTGTATTTCCTTCCCCTCCATAGTTTTCTTTATTGGAAGCAGAAACTATTGGTTAGTTTTACTTTCTGCAGTGTCATCCCAGTTCTCTTTTGACTTGTTAGGGAGATTTCCTATATTAAGTTTGCTTCATGTCTTGCTTGTAAAAACAGGTAGCAAAGTATACTGTGGTCACAAGAGACACCCTCTGCCTGATGAACCAGACTCTGCCTGTGATGAGTGCCACTATATTACAAAAACCTGCACTACTCTACAACTGGTGTGGGAACTGTATCACCAGAACCATGTAAGCCTCTTCGGAAACTATGTTGTTAAGAAGCAGAACTGGACATTCCTCCTATTTCTCAAGTGCATGAGATGAAATTAAAAAAAGTCTCCTCTCATCCTCTCTTACCCACTCCCTAACTTTGATCTGTGATGCAAAGGAGGAAACAGGAGGCCACAGTGTGTACACAAAAAATGCCACTATGCACAGGCACAGCACTCACTACTCCTGTGATGCATACTAATGACTTATGATCAGTTCACTTGTAAATGGCAGAGGCAGCACCAGACTCAGCCCATAAAGCAAAACCAGAGAGAAGTACAGCTTTCCTTTTGTTAAGCTGAAATCACAGGAAAGAGAAGGAAAAGTCCCTTCCATCTTTATTTCAATAGGAGGAAAGAAGAGTATACTGCTTGAAGGAGCACTTCCTGTTCTGAAAATATAGCATGTGAAAAAGGGAGGGAAATGTGAGGCACAGGGGCTGGAAAAGCAAGTGGAACACTGGGGTCAAAACCATGGACAAGGAGGCCACAAAGCAACAGAGAACACAACAACTTGCACATATATGGCAATGCATGCAAGCCTACATTTAGGGCATGACATTTTTGGGAAGTGCTCATCCGTGCAGCTTTTGCAACTGCTTTGATTTTTAAAATCTCCCTCATCCACATCACCTTGATGATTGTAAAGAGCTACAACAAATTTTTGAGACATTTTTCATTTTACAAAGTCATCCTGACTCTTCCCAGGTGTGACAGCCCATTTATTTAGCTATTCACTAACTCCAGTCTTCAGAATGATGACTTTTATGCACTGGTTAAGTACAGACACTAGGCCTACCATTCTCATCCAATTTTTCTTGCCAGTCTAAACAAGACTTTTTTTTTCAAATAATGGAGGAAAGCATTAGCACCTGGGCCCAATAAAATCTGCCCAAAGTACAAGAATGGTTATCAAAAGTGAGGATTATTTTACATAGCTGCTGTCCAGAACAACGGCTGCTATGGGGCATTTTTATGTCCTTGTATCCCAGCCAGAGAAACCACAAATGATGATTATGGTATGAATGGCTATGGTATGAATGATTATGGTATGATTATGGCTTCTGAATGACTGAAGCCAACGAAAGCAAGAGAAGGTTTGGTAGTATAAGCATCTCCAAGAATTGAAAACATAACACACAACTACAGAATGTAAGCCCAGATTCATGAATACAGGACACACACAGAAGTGGAATACACCAGGAATTTGAAAATTCAGAAAACACCAGAATCTCATTGGTATTTCTAATTTTTTTTGGTGTGTGTGTGTACGATTATACTATTAATGACACAGGAGCAGGGACAAAAAAGAGGTCTATCTCAAGAAATACTCAGGTTTTTTTTAATTTGTTCACAAATATCATCTTGGTTCTACTGGAACTGAACTGAAGCCCTATACAATAACTTACCTGGCACACGAGAAATCATCTGGCATAAATCAACATTCAGTGCAGCAGCCCTCTCTAAGAGATAACCCCAGGAATGCATCTGGACTTCATAGCCTAACAAAATGTCTGGGTCATATCTAGAGAGGTGGGGGGAAAAGAAAAAGTGAGCTTCATATCATTTAAGAAAATATTTTCCATGAACAGAGTATAAATAGGATTACATTCAGATCATGTTGAGTTAAAAAAAGACGCAGTCACAATCAGTTTCTACGAAAGCAGCATCTGAACTAGGAGACAATATTTAACACAGGCAATTTCTTAGGATTTTTAATAACATTTAATGGCAAAAATATTTAGAAATAATATTTTGACAGGAATTTTTTTTTACATACTTCTATTATTTCAGTCTTTACAAATAAAGAACAAAACTGAGGTCTCATCAGGTTTTGTTGATGGAATCAGGATGCATTGATCATAAACTGAAACCTGGCTATTGACATGAGACAGATATGCAGTGAAATATAGTCATGCCTATGAAACAGAATTTGCCAATAGGTTAACTGGAATGTTTTACATATACGTCACACATACTAAAGTGTAGCTTTGAATAATCAGAGGAAAGTTCAGGTCCTAAATGATGACCCTTTATTGGGAGTTACAATTTGTAGTTGAGTGAGAGCTGCCTAAACTGAAACACACAGAAAAGCAACCATATCTACCATTTTTCTTTAAATATCTCTTTCTTTAAGATAACCTTCTTCCTAAAAGACACAAGAAAAACTCATTTTATGTTGTATCTCTTTCCAGCTGGAAAATCTCACTGGCTTAAGTACGACAAAAAGAAAAGTCAGAATTCACTTCTGACACAGTCACTTCCAGTCAGGCTCAGAGTAAAGCTCACTAGACAGAAGGACAAACAATGTAGCTTTAAAGACAAAGCACAGGTAGGCATTAAAACATTGGCTCAGAGAAGCCAGTGTCACATAACTTTTGAGCAGGCACTATTAAAACCAGAAGTCATGATCTGGTCACTTGCTCAACAGCCTAAGAATGATTTTCTTGGGCTAGGCAGAAAGAGACTGGCCAAGGTAACGAGATATGTTGCTTTTTAGCAAGAAAAGAAAGGAAGCTTCAGTGGGAAGACTAGCTGCTTCTTGGTTAGACTAAACGATCTTTAGTGTATTTTCCAGCCTTGATGATTCTGTGATTCTTTCAATGCAGCTAAGGGGTTTTGAGTTCCAGCAGGCAGCATTAAATACAACTGAGTGACATAAGGGCAGCTGTCAGGAGGCAGAGGACAGATGAGAGGCTGATGGCAGGGCCCTGTACCAGTCTATGCCCAACCCTACAATACGATGCAGGCTTGTAGACCTCAGTTTATGGGACAAAAAGGCAGGGGTCTTGGTTTACGAACAGGATCTCTGTACTCCTTGCATCCATAAACACATCAAAAAAATGCAAATGTTTCCTGACTGTTGAATACAGAACACCCTTTCCCTGAATACTGAGTAGGTTGTACCACAGACATTACAAATGAAGTTTCAGACTTTATCAGGAAAAGTGTCTTCCTTGTTTATGTCACCCAGCCAAATGCAATGACAACTCACTCTGAAGATACTGATTACTCTGAGAATGGCTTCAAAAAAGAGCTCCTCCACAGTTCTACCATGGGACACTAACTTTCTGTGAAAAATATTTGAACCTTGTTACTCAGAATGGCTCTCTCTGTATTACAATTTGGGCTTTTGCACCTGCCAGAAGTCGCAAAAATCCCCTTTATCACCAACTTCTACTTGTGAGGGAATGGTTTTGATATAATTTTTGCCTAAAGCAGAGGATTTAAAAGTAAGTTTTTGATTTCTAGCATTCTACAGAAAGTAAAAGAACTAGCACTCTGCATTTGTGGGATATTTTACTATTTGCTGTTCATGTTTAAAGAGTAAGTCTCTGGTTTTGGAGACAGGAAATAATCATCAGGAGTGGAAGTGGTAAATTTACTCAATTTGGAAACCTATTCTACCAATGGTACCCATTGCTACTTGGAACAACTTATGAACAAATGACTGAAGCTAGCCTGCAGCTCATTCCAGCAGCGGAATCAGCAACAAAAGGAGTTATGACTGCTTGCTGCTCTGCACAGCATACAATGGTTGCCAAATGATGCTCCAAAATTATTAATAGCTCCATTTAAGCTTTGAAATAAAAAGGAATTATGTTATATTTTATGAAGGCATATAATAAACATTAAAAAAATTAACATATTTTCAAATTAATTCTTGTAACTAAACTATCCTGGTCCTAGCATATTGCAAAACACCACTGATTAATTAAAATGAGGGAAATAGTCATTCATGTTCAATTTGAAAACTGCTGTCATATAATTCAAAATGGAAAATACTTTTAGATTTTGCACAGGACAAGGCATTACGCAGATGGGTTCCATGATAGATGCAAATGTGAATCTGAAACTTGTGAAGAACTGCTTAAGTGGTACATAAAACAATATTCATTATGCCAGAAATTTGATTTCTCTTTTAAGCCTGTTCTGAACAGAAACAAGGATCCTGTTCGGAAGCAGCAAGTTGCCATAACCATATTAGCAGCTACCACCTGTGATGAAGAACACTTGCTTTGGTTTTTAACTTGCCGAAACAGGGCATTACCTTTCTCACTTCCTACTTAAAAAAAATTTGGTGGGCTATTATATTACTATTGCAACTGAATACATTTCATCAGTTCTGGAGGTAATCTTCCCATTATCTTTTAACCTAATAAACAAAAAGACCTCTGTAATCCATCTGCATATAATCGCAACAACTGTTTCTCTAGTATCCTTCAGATGTGAAGATGTTTTTATAGGCCAAAACATAAAATCCCTTTAGTTTATGGTGTTTTCAGATACATGCTTTTTCTTACACAAATAAATTGTATCTAACTTAAGTATCACATATTTTAACACAATTTTATGTAAATCCACATGTAGATTGGAAAGCTTATTAATCACAAGATTTTTTAAAAAAGCAGTGTGCTAGTTTGGAACTCACTCTTGCCTGTCCAGGCCATTAGGGATCGCCTCTAATTGCACATTACTGAGTTACAGGCTATCGCTTTATGGCACATTACTTACTCTGCTTTTCCATCCCAACTAGACACCACACTTGCATTAAGGGGAGTGTCTAATTTCAGCTAATTTTGGCATCTCAAGTTTCCTAAGCTGGTGTCTATTATTATTGAACAAAAAACCTCTTTGGGTGAACCATTTTTTATATTTCAGCCACCTCTTTAGACCAAGATCCTGTTCTTTCTATTTAACTTTCCTGGTGATGAGGATAGCTAGTTAGACACTGACAGTGAAGTACAGATGTTTAAGTTTCAGTCAGATGATTTATACAAAGCTATCTAAATGGAAAATCAAGGTAGAGTAGCTAGTAAATGGTGAGATCAAATCTTACTGTAAATTCCCTGTAATTACAGTCCTTTCATATCAGTTTGTCCATATTTAAAACTTGGATCCAAGTGGTATCTTTCTAAAAGCATGAAAACCAATGAACGTACTACTGGCAACAGAGTTGCTCAGATACTGCAATAAGTTTCACATATATATATTTTATATGTATATCTGTATGAATTCACAAGTGTATCTCTGAATTTCTGAAAGAAAAAACAAAATAACATTAAATTGAAGAACTCCTTTCTACCATATAACACTTAGAACCCTGAACTCCTGCACTACCTATGCGTAAGATCTACCTTGTGCAACAGGTTTAACAGACCTATCAAATTTCTTGCACCTAGTAAGAGACATTGTTGCTTCTTGCTTCTAATTTGTTAGCTGATGAACAAAGTCCCAATTTGAGCAGCAGAAATGCCCTCTCCTGTGGCCCAGTCTCATGTACCAGCTGTACCAATGAACCAGTGTGACACTTGCTGAGATTGCCTGTGGTATTCTATTTGCTGTTAAAGAAGAAGAGATGTCTGGAGCTAAAAAAGTACATTATTCCAAATGGAAAAATGAACAGGCAAACCCAAAGTTTAGCTGATGTGAGCTTAGCTGAAGTGTAACTCCCTCTCACTTTCTCTCTCCGTTTTTCATGCGGTGCCACAAAAGACAACAGCCGGTGAGCTAGGAGGACAAGTTTTATATGTTTCATCCTCCTGTCTCACAATTTTTACGGTATACTATGAAGCTGGTCTTCATCATCAGTTCAAGCTATTTTATTAGAAGAAATTGTAGTAAGACCAGCTGTTACACCTGCAAGAAACTAGTAAATTGTAATACTGATATTTGAAAGCTGCTGGCTAGGAATAACACAACAGGAATAAGAGGTGTTCTTGCCAACATATGCTCTTTCGTTAAAAGGATGGGCCCTGATACTGCTTTGCATGCAGTTGCCAGTCTTTCTGCAAAGATGAAAAGCAGCGTTTATGCTGGCAGGATTTAAACACAACAGCATTAACATTCAACTCATACATGCTGCAGAGAGAAGAAATGTGATTATTTTCCCTTCCAGCTAAGTCGTATATGCTGCTATGACATCTCTTCCTCTTTCTTATTTGACAATTAATGAATGAACACTAAAGCTCCCAGTTATACCTTCCTTTCTATTATGTGTCTGGTTTTCCTGACTGCTATTTTTCTTCCAGCTATGATTAAGAGAAAAAGGTGGGGGGGAAATTAAGCCAGACCTATGATACAGACAAAAGCAGTAACTGTGCATAGCAACACAATGCTTGGTGACTCAACTGAACATAACTGAAATCCCTGAAAATATTTTTCCAGTTTGCCTTAGGCAATAAAAATCCGTAAAGTTGATACAGGACATTAAATACAGGTTTATACAGGACAGTGCCTTTGATGAAGATGTTACTGGCCTGGAAAAAGAAGGTTAGATTAGCACATCTCTATTTTAAGAAGAAAACGTTGCTAGAGCATTTACAGAAGAAAAAATATAATTTGTATACAAACTGTATCCAAACAAAAAAAAATCATTAACATTATGCCTTATAAGAAATACATTATAAAAATATTTAAGTATTAACCGGTTATTAATATGCAAATGTTATCCCCAAAATGTTTATGTAAAATCTTACATTATATTCTGTTCATGTAATTTTATGAAAAACTACTTCAATGGAGACAAGGAGCTGTGAGCATCTGGTAAGTCTCAAGTAGCAATGAATGTACTATCAAGCCCATCCTGGTTTCAAGTTCTCTGTGTGTCAGAGAGATGGGGACTGTGCATTCCCACATGAATTCCCCAAATTTTGCTCCTCTCACACCTGCAGGACCAGCCCTTTTCAGCTATCTGGTAGCATCTGCACTTAAAGAGAAATGGAACAATTTGCCTTAAAAGTGAAGGAGAGGCCCAGACATTTAATTTCTCTTTCATGGGAATCCACTGCTCCATCAGGCTTGGACATGTCTAGTTTTCCTATGTTTTAAATCTCCATGCAAACATTCTTGTAAGCATTCCCTTCCACCTTCTCCTCCTCCTCAAACAGTCAGCTTTCCTGTGTTAGGGAGCTATGTAAATGTGTTTAATTTTTTTCCTGCTTTTAGGTTCAGAGAGATGGTTCTCTTACTTCCTCAAGCAGAAAGATTCTTCCATTTTTTCTCCCATCTCTGTGCAGCTGACACCTTATGATCAACAGAGGGTCTATTCAAGAAAGCACTTCAGGCAGCACCACAGAATGCTTTAGGACAGCAACATACGTCAAGGCTCCATTTCAAGAAAAAAAAAATTCCCTCTGACAATTCCAGAGAGCCTCCAACTTGGATCTCTCTGCTTCTAGGACATCCCCAGTGACTGCACAGGATTAGAAGGAGGTTGTCTCTCAGCTGCTTTATGCCAGTTTTGAGCTGAAGCCCTTTTTTTTTGATTTACAGCTAGAGGACAGCTTACCAAAGAAGGGAAATTTGGACCTATGCAGGTGCAAGACCCCTGGCAAGGTCTGAGACAGTTGCAAGGGTACCAAAACCCAATTTAATGATGCTTTTCTTTGTTACAAATCTGTGCTGTTTGTTCTTCCCTCCCTCCTCCAAACTCACCTTTGTGGCTCTTCCTTTCTGTCTGTTTCCTGACTCTCAACCCTCAACGCCTCAGCATTCCAATACCTTTTAAAATTAAAGTTTTCTCTACATAGACTTTGGTATCCACACTTCTAAGTACTCCCATTTCACAGGTTAGTCACTCTCAGTAATGACCTCCTAGAAACAGAGGTGCTTACTCCCCTCAATATTTGGACAAATCTGCAAATTTTCAGTATAGATGAAATCACAGATCACAATTCAAGAGAAACAACCAGTTCTTCTGCTGATCTACTAGAATTCAAGATGACTTATTCCTGTTTGCCAATGGCTCTGAGTTAGAGACAACATCTACTAATCCCTAGAAGAACATTAAACCTGGTACTTACTTCACAGATGCCTAGGTATTAACCTTACCGTGGTCATTCAGATCTAGCACACCCTAAACAACCTCAGAGTGAAGGTATTAACTGAATCCAACTTCAGGTCATCAGTTCCAGTGAACTTTCTGGAGCAATACTCATCTTCAGTGAACACATAAAAACGTTACCTTTGCTATAAAAAGTTAGATTTGGGAAACACTCTTCATTGACAAAAACCTAGTCAAAGAGACTGATGAGCTAAGAGTATTGCAGAAGCTACAAATTTTCCAGGAATCACCTTGCTTCACCTGTGTGAAACACAGTGACCAAGAATTCTCTACTGGTCTCTTCCAGAGTTTACATGTATTGAGTAGAAGTTCAGAATCAACCACTATTCATTTTCAATAGCCAGGACAGAAAGAAAACAAAAGGCCTAAACAAAGAAGTAGAAGGCTGGAACTTGAAACAAATGAGTATGTTCCACAATTTCACATATATGGAATAAGAGAAAGAATTAGGCCAACTACTAAGAGAATGACTACAAATAGGAACAACAATTCTTAAACTGGACTGCATAAGATAATTCCTCCTGCAGCTGAGATCCTCTCTGTTCAGTGCTCCAACAAGATGATACAATCTGTTCCTGATACTGACAATCAAGAGTGAATAGAAAGTCTGTCATTCTTTATGCCAGTAATCTGGAATTTCAGTCTTCCACAGCCCAAGAGGCCAAGAACATGAATCAAAAGCAGGCTGCAGTCATGCAGGGCATGCTGTTCAGTCCAGCCTAAAGCATGGTATCAGAATGTAAGATACTGATATAATTCTCAGCTTGAAAATTAAGCTGATTTCGACTGTTGCTCCATGAAGTTCAAGTAGTATTGTTTCTTAAATATGGCCTCATAGTATCCTTTCTCTAATCTATCAGACCTCTGTTAAGTGCATCTACCAGAACAGCCGAAGTATCTCACTTGTGCTGAAAAAAAATAATACTAAAAAGATCAACAGAAGATTGTTTAAAAAATAATTACTGATTTTCATTAAAGCTGCTTGCTTGTTCATTTCTCATTGAGGAAGTTTTTGCAATCCCCTACTTCTTAATCACATAGTTTTACCATACTTCCTCCTTCAGTTAAAGCTGCTCTGGGCCTAGACACTTGTTTTGTGCTTAAGAAATACAAAACATTTACTCCAACAAAATTTCTTCTTTTTTTGCCCAGGCTACAGAAAATAAAGAGGGGGGGGAAAGAGGAGCAAACTGTAGATGTGGTCCAAGATACAAAACCCATCTTTTTTGAGTGTTCATCAGAAGTCTGATACCTGAGGTGTTATTCTAGAGTTGGGAGTGAAGTAGACTAAGATGATGACAGCAGTCTGCCTCTCCATTAACAGATCAAAAGTTTTATCTCCCAGGAGTACAAGTCAACTAACTCAATCTTTGTGGATGAAGTTGTTGCATCAAAAATGTATGCTAGCACACGGTAGAGAAGATTCCATAAGCAGAGATTTCTCAGCCAGCAACCGGTACATTTCATATTGAAGTACACCAAAATTGCATGACTTTTTTTGTTCTGTAATGCCTTCAGTATGTACAGATACAGATGACTTCTGTTCTTCAGCAACGTATATTTTAACTGTTGAGTTCTCTCTACCATATTCTTTCTGTTCTGTCACATTTTAAACTTCCACACAACTGGTGGAGAATTCTTCATTTATTGTCAGTTTCTTGTCCTGAGTAATTTTCCCAAGTTTGATGGAGCACTAGATTTCCAAGAAAGAGAAAATAATATTATGTTCCTTACCTGAATTTTGTCTTCTCTGAACAGGGATCTGCTGCTCTGTCAGGACCCACCCTGTGCTGGTTGCATTCAGCAACTCTTTTTGTATTCTGGCTTCATGGGGTTGGTCAAAGTCTTTCTCATCAGAGGTTTTCTGGTTGGAGAGAGAAAGAATTGCAAATGTACTCTGCCTAGTTTATTTTTTCTTGTGCCTCTATTCCAGCAGGGTGACTCAGAGTTTAAATGTGTTTATTTTCCTTGCAATTTTACAGCTTTGCACCTGTCAGTAGGGTCTGGAGAGAAGTCTGTGATTCCACCTACACACCAGGCAAGAGGGCTCCCAAACAGGCTTCTAAGCCTTGGTGGAGATGGGGAAAACCAGCAGTTTTCCGAGTCTGATGGAGCAGGGGATTTCCATTCAGAGAAGACAAAACTAATGAAGGAAACCGATTTTTCAACGAACCGTTATTTTAAACTGCAGCAGTTTCAGTACCATGCAGGTATTTTTCTGTCTTGCCTCAGAGTTCCTAGAAAACTCTTCCTGTCTGAGGGGTTTTCTATAGCTCTCAGTACTGCTAATATATAGTATTCTGAGCGTTTCAGAGAGAGGTGTGTACTGAATCCTGGAGTTAACAGGCAAAGTTGTATGTTAAAAAGATTACTAATATGGCTGATTAGTTTCAAGACTGTAACTCAGCTGCTTAAGAGGACCTGAATGTTCTTGCTGTCAGAGAAAAGGAAAAGTAACAATTATTTTTATTTGAAAGACCACCATGCTTGTCCACTCTAGAAATAAGCCTTTGAGGAAAACAACAACAAAAACAATCAGTATTTGAAAGACTGGTAAGTGTTGAAGGAACTAAATCTGCTGTTCCAAGCCTGAAAAATAAAAGCAGAACGTACAGATATGCTACCTTTTTACAATATTCACTACTTCCTGGAAAAGAGTTCTTTCATCAGTAGCGTAACTGACTTCTAGTCCTGTAACTCCAGATCTTGTAAGCAAAGGGGCTTGGTCTCTGCTCCCTAGAAAATAAAAGTAAAAAAAACTGTTACAATTTAGAAGGAATTACTTCAGTCAACAATACGGCTTAAGAATAAAACATACAACTACTGCTTTAGAATAAAACATACAACTGAAAAGAAGTATGGAACACAACTTATTTTTAATAATTATCACAATTGATTCCATGGATTTATTTTGTTCCTCTTGGGTGGAATAATTTTTTCTTTTCACTTTGTAGCATTCTGCCATAGTGGCAATCCTGCACAAATTCTCAGATATAAACAAATTTGATTCAAGAGAAATTTCACTATTTTAGACGTACAAGAGTCCAGCTACTAGAAAATTACTTTAAATAAGAAATATTAAATGGCTATATGACAGCTCACACACTGTTTTTGTGCAAAATGTAATTTCAATTGCTATCTTAGAGTAGTGCATTGCAAAATGCTTTACAGAATGAAAATGCTATATAACAGTAAGTATAGCTCTTTTTCTCAGCACACTGCTAAGTTACTAAAAGAAATGGAAAAACATGGGCAACTGCTCACTTAGTGCACATTAAGAGTGTCCACATTGATAACATCTGAGTAATATCTACATTTGTATGCATGCAGGAACTCAGCATTTGCCGTCTGTATTAAAAAAACCTCTTTATATGAATAATGCACAACACATACTCTGTCTTCTCTATACAACGGATAGTATGATCTCTGTTAAGATGATGTAGATTTTAAGAACTGGAGTTTTTAAAAGGCATTCTACTTTTGACACATTTTTAAGATCTTGAGAATTAAGGAAAGTGTGCTTTCAGAAATAAATACTAAAATGAGCACTGTGACTTACAAAGCAATAATAACACAAAAGGGGAAAAAAAGATGTATCTCAATGTCAAGTCACTCCACAGGAAACTCAAAAAGTTCTAACCAAGAAAGTATTGACAGCACACATCAATTAAAGCAACAGATGTCACAATAACATTTAAACACATCATTTTATTTCACTAACAAAACCAGATCAGAACCTTTGTTTTTTCAAAGTATCATTGGACCTTTTACAGAAAGGTTTTTCTTGATAAATTATCAGTGGCACACACCTAGGGAGCCATAGTGGCTATACTGTGGAAAAATCTCACATAGTAAGGTAATGGAAATAAATTTTTTAAAGATAGTAACAAGCATATAATACCAGAATAAAATTCACTGAGAATAATAAGAACTTAGCTTAACATGATATAATATCTACAATACTTTGAAAAATAAACTGGTAAAAGAAGAAGCTGTTGCCTTAATGCTAAATTTATTTTTTGTAGGTTTTTGTCCACACTTAAAATTTTAGACAGTATTTTGTGGTTTGATACACATTCACAATGCCAAAGAAACCCTGAAAGAAAGAAGACTACTTTGGGGATGTTTTTTGGTTTGAGGTTTTTTTTGGTTTTTTTTGTTTTTTTTTTTTTACTAGCCTAAACCAGTGGTACTCAACCTTTAACAGCTGGAGAGCCACTTCTTAATAAAATGGAGTTGTAGAGCACCATAAAAATCAAGTATCAACAGTGTGATTTTTTTTTCCATCATGACACTTCAATGTGTGATGATGCTGCCTTAATGCCACCACACATTGATACATCACGACATGACACATCAGCATCCTCTCTCCCAGCAGCATTCTGTCTTCAATCCCTTCTGGCTGCTAGGAAGGAGTGGGGTGGAGGGGTGGAAGGGGCAAAAGGGCAAGTTTTTCCCCATTCTGCCCCACAGCTGCTGGGTGGGAGGTGATCTCTACTCTTACCTGTGGGGGGATCCCAGCAGCTCCTTTTCTTTCCCCCTATGGGAGGGGGAACTTCAGCGACTCCCACACTGCTGGTCCATTTGCTCAGTGCTCCCCGCGCTGCCTGACAGAGTGGAGCGCCGATCAGATGCCTACATTGCGAGAGCCGCCTGTAGGGCCATGAAGAGCCACATCCGGCTCTAGAGCCACAGGTTGAGTATCACTGGTCTAAACAAAGCCAAAAAGGTACAATAGAATAAGGGCCCCTGTTTGGATCCTAAAAGGATCAGATAAAACCACAAAAATAACCCTTAAGTAAAATAAAAAACATACTGTCTTGCTTTTAACATTTTCTACTTGTAGCTATCCAGCAACTTGAGTAGGAAACTAAAGGCAGGTTTTCCTCTTTACACTTTTAGAACACTGCAGGAGCTTGTCCACAAGTACGCAAACATGGATATTTTGCACATGCGTAGGTAATTTGTGGTTTACAGCCCATGCAATAGTTCTTTGGAAGATATAAGCAGGAAAACTCCGTATTTAATATGGCCATTCAACAAGACAAAATTAAATGAGATACATAGTAATACAGATACTCTATTACATTTTGCTTGCTACTGTTTGATTACTATGAAATAGCGTTTTTGTAAAATATATTAAGAAAAAAGAAATAGGAACCTTGGCTTGAGAGTGTCCTCTCTCTATCAATCACTATAGCACCAGTGATTTCTTTTTTATCAGTATTAGGTAGTGCTGAGTCTGATGAGATGCAATAGAATAAAGCACAGATCGGATCAAACTCTGGGTCTGGTTCCAAATCTCGTCTTGTTCGAGCATGTAACTCCATACTGATGAGGGTAAGGTGTTGGACCTAGCAACAAATAAACAAAGTATGTTAGTTTGTTCTGCACTTTCCTTAAAAAAAAATTAAGAGAAGACTATCAGTGCAAATTAGGACAGTGCAGACATTTATATGGTGGTATTACATTGTAACTAAAAGGTCCCACCTGAAAATTAACAAAAGTGATTAAACATGCATCTCTGGATCTCACTTTTTTCCAAAAAGCACCATCTTAGGAAAAACTAAGATTAATCATTTAACACATTTTTATACTCAGTTATGAAAATTCAGCATGTGTTCCTGGGTAGTGTATTCTTCTACCAAATGCAGAAAATAAGACAAAAACCAGATAATGTTCAGCTTCAACAACTGTAAATTCCTGTGGTATTTTCAAACGGCTTTGTATATTGAGCTGAATCAGATTTCTGAACTGATGAAGAACAGAGAATCACTCTTGGTTTTTCTTCTCTCTTCCCCCTCTCACCCAAGACAAGCATGAAGACTAAGTCTTAGAGGAAGGTAGGGAGAATACCTAACTTTGCCTTCACTTGCATTAATGAACTTCCACACCATATTGCCAGAGCTTTTTGCAGAATGGTTTACATTAAGAAAATGGTAATCCCTATATACTGTCAAGTTTTGACTCTGCAATAAAGACAGTATTATTTTACACTGTTTCAGCACTATGTTGCTGCTCTGTTGTCTTGCATAATATTGCTCATAATATGGAATAATGGAGAGGTTGGACAGATTATGAGGGAAAAGTTACAAGTATTTCTGTGTATGTAAGCTACCCTGGGGGCAGCCTGATTTCCTCTAGATTGGCTTGCTAAATCACTACAAACATCACTGAAGTGAAATTTTACTATCAAAGTTCTATCTCCATTTCCTCCAAGATCACTGGTTTCTTGTGGCTTCTCCTATGTCCTCTATGAACTGTCCAACAGCTAATTCCAAGGCACGGGGTGGAGACTGTCTAGGAGCACAAACATATAGACTGCTTGCCCAGCCAGTGGCCAAACACAGCAGTAGTGTATTTACATTGCTTCCCTTTCTCCAGCACTTTGATTCCTCTCCCCACACCAAACATTCATCCACATTAAATATACAGAAACCTTCTTTGAGACAGGCACCATTTAGCTAAATGTAGTAGAAACTACCCAACAGGTTCCGAAGGTAACACGTAGAAAATACCAAGAGGGCCTGACTGATTGCTGCCAGATGCCTTATTTCTTAAGGAAACAATCCATGAAAATTATGGTCAACTAGTTTTTCAAGTAATGTTTTTACGCAAAACTTACTCTTTATTTCTTCTGATTTTTCCCTTATTTTTATTTTTAAAGGGAGGTTAACCATCTTTTCAACCAAAATACTGTGAAGTCTAGTTCAATACTGTTAGAGGCACTTGGACATCAAGCTGAAACTAGCAGATCAACTACTTAAAAGCTGCAGGCATCACACACTGATTAATTTTTAAGTCATGTAGGAACCCAGGAGAAAAAGATTTTTCATTTCTGCCAGTATAAAATGGGCCCGATAAACTGTAATTTTATGAAGTGACATGTAACAGCAAAGTTACCTCATGTAAAGATTTTGCTTCCTGCAGGTTTTCCACACTGACTTTAAATCCGTAAGTATTATTTAAAGATGGTCCTTCAATCTGGGAAGTCTCTTTCTTTGGAGCATCGAGGGCAGCAAATTGATTCTTAACAGGCAGGGGGGAAAAAAAAGCACAGGATAATGAGAAAACAAAAGTTGCTAAACTCATGTAACACTAAATAATATGAAATATTAAATACAAATTTATCAGTGAAAATGCAAATGTTACACTACAAATTACTAAAAAGTCCCCGACTTTTTACTATCTCCCCTTTTCATTTTTCAACATGCAAACAACAGTTGTATCTTTCTGTCTTTTAGGAATAATTTTAATTCATAGCAAAGCAAGAGGCGGTTTGAAATACTTAAAAAACCTCCCAAACAACCAAAAACTTCCAGAATCCTACCAACCTCCTCCCCCCCCGCCCCCACCAGTCCCACACATACTGGCTTTCTTGGAAGTCTGAGGATACGGAAATCAGCAATTTTCTATTCTCTCTTGAGCAACAATTTGTCAAAAAACCCTGTTTCAGTCATCACTTTTTAAGGCACTGAATTAAAGGTACATTAAATACCCCCTTGAAACTGGTGAATACCAGTATCCTGAGAAGGAAAAATTACTGGGTGCAGTGGGTCCCTCCAGTAATGCACCCAGCCCGCCATTCTGTTTCCAACATGCGGAGCAGAAACACTGTTTAGGGAAAACAAGTTCAACCCCTTTCTCCTCTGTCAGCACACCACAAACTGAACTCCTTGTTTTCAGAAAAACCGACACTGTCTGAGAACTAATACACATAGAGACACATAAATACACACAGGTCTGGGCATACATATGTAAAAATGGGAAATCACACTAGAACTTAAAAAGGATGTTGTAACTCAAAGAGCAAAACAACATCTTTACACAGTGCCTCTTCAGTGTTTCATTAGTGTCTCATTACCCTAGAACACTACCCTCAATTTCCAACTTACACCCGCTCCCCCCAAATTAAACTCATAAATTTATTCCTAACTTCGAGTGTGCTTTGATTCTACAACAATTGTACCCTACCATTTTAAATATATTTTCAAGATCTTAACAGCTAAAGACAAAACCAACAAACTAGAAATAATGGAAATGTGTGCATGTGGCATAATAAAAATACATCTGTACAGAAAACGTTAATTTACCTTCATTTGTGTGGTCAGAAGTACTCTTCGAAGACCATCAGTATTACTTCCTCTCTTGTGGCTCAGTTTATGAGCTTTTGGTTCTGCAAACACATAAGTGAAAGACTACTTAGCCTCAATAGTATTGTCTAGGCATTAAACAACATGCAAGAAACAACAGAGGCATTTCCTTAACATTACAACAAATATTATACATATAAGCAAATACAGCTTTATCCTCTGTCAAAGCCGAAGCACAACTACTGCAGTTTGGTATTTGTGGACATTTACGAAGATACAGTACAAGGCCAGTAAGTTACAAAGCCTCACATCAGTATCATCTTGAACACTGCAATGTTATTCACTCTATACATTTGAGATTATTTTTGGAAAAATACAAGCAATATAGTCAACAAGATTAAAAAATGCCCCAAATAAGCAATACTTCTAAATTAAGCTTTTAACCAGCACTTCAGAGTTCAGATACTAGAGACTGTTAGGAAGCAAATGGATGTTCTACTTCTAGATTTTTTCAGTAATTCAGTAGTTACTTTAACAATAATGCACAGAACCTTTCCTTTCAAAAAGTAGTTTTAAATATATTTTTGCAGAGATATAATTTTTTTCTTACTATGTTAAAAGAAATTTATTCAGATTTGTGTGTGTGTGTGTGTTATTAGAACCACTTAATGGATTTACCTGCAGATAAAGGAGTAAAACCAAGAACTTCAGGTATTCCATCTTGCTTTTTTCTCTGCACAATGGGTGTACTATGTAAGCAAATGGATTCAGAATTTCCAGGATCTCCATTAACTGGAAATGGAGATGTGTCAAAGGATGTCCTAATGTCCTCTTGGGTGCATGGAGAATTTAGTGCACTTCCAACAGGTACTACATCACTTCCTTCCACCGAAGACAAAATATCCTGATTTTTCCACTCTGTGTCTTCTAAATTGCATTGCTTGGGATCTGGAGATGCCACCTGCTGCCAAGGAGGAAGCACTGGAGAATCTGGTGAACTGTAATTGACATAATAATCTTCTTCCTCCTCCTCCTCCTCCTCCTTATCATGTTCTTGAGCTGAAGTAGTGTGTGTCTTGCTTTCACATGAAGTTTTATTACCTTCTATGTCATTTTTAGTATTTACAGAAGTTCCTATAGTGCTTATAGACTTATCACAGGTTTCCTTGGTTTGCGTTTTTGTATTTTCTGCCACAGAGGCAGGAGAGTTCTTTGTAGGCACAATAGGTCTTTCATCTTCCAGGCTAGACAAATTTAAATCTTTAGCTACTTTTATTACTTCTATAGATTTCTCTTCAGACAATACTGCAGAGCTGAAATTTTCATCTGCCTTTGCCAGCTCAGCAGGATGATTCTTAGGCAATTTCTTGAAATGTTCATACTCTTCTTTGGCATGAAGCCATATCTGAACTTGCTGTTGGCTTGGAGCACATTTGCATGGCATTATAACTATTTTTTTGTCTTCACTAGTTTTATGGCTATTACTTTCTCTTTTATTAACAGTAGAGTGACCATGAGGAGGAGATCCTGGTCTAGGACTTTCTGTCATTGCTGAAAATGCAGTCTTCCAGAGTCGTAGACCTTCTAATGAGAAGTCCCCCTCAAACTCGAGAAGGTCATTTGGAAGTCTGGTTTCCACTGTGAGAAGCCGCCCTCCAATCTCCCTGTGAAAAAAAGTAGTTTGAAAAAATAGTTTTACTCTAAACTACACTTCAGGCAGTCCTCCAGATGATAGAAAAGCAGAGTACTACTAACTGGTTTTCTCAGTATGCAATTCCCATGGGCAGTATTTTTATTTTACAAACCATGAAGGCACATTCCCACTTACTACAACAACATGCAATAAAAAACCCAAAGTATCATGAAAGAAAATGGCTATTTGGACTGGAAGCACAGTAATTTTCAACTTCAAATGTATATATATCAGATGGGATCTTTCATGCATTTGTGACATAAAACAGCATGAAACTGTTTACAGGAATAAATTAAAACTTAATATAATCACAATCATATGTTGACAGAAATGCATTTAACACAGTACCTTGGCTTTTCTGGAGCATCTGAAGGATTGCTGCAAAATGGTTCCTGATAAACTGTTTCTGCAAGATCATGATCCATCAAAGTTGCCATGATTTCTTCACGACTAGGTGGGGACATAAGAGGCTTAAGAATGTGAGCAGTACGAGGTGTAAAGCTTCCATTCTTTGATTGTGAGGGAGAACTGGTTGATCTTGGCGAACTATCTGGAGTTGGAGTTAATGCTTCATTGTTTCTTGAAACATGTAATTCTAAATCCTCAGAGGCTGCATCTATAAGCTCACCATCAGGCGAAGACAATAAGGATGTAAAAGAGGTATTAACTGAATCAAGTGGTTGACAGGGTTCAAAAGTGGTTTCTTTTCTAATGTGGCTTTGAATCCAGTCTGAGCAGGTTGGCTGAGAAAGGTTAAGAAATCTCTCTTTATTTACTGTATTTCTATTCAATTTGAATTTTTCAGTGAAACAGACTTCAGTCTCTTGGGTACAAGAGGTATCAATAAAATTAGATCTAGAAGTTGAAGAATGAATGGTTTTCCTCCATTGACTATGGCAGTGGTTCTCACTATTATCTAGTGAGGTCTTCTCAAAAAGCTCAGGGCTCAGGGAACCAGACCGTATCCATTTATTTGTGCTTGAAGAATGTTGCTTTTCTTCCTCAGATTTTTGGTCATTATGACATAGAAAGTCATTTTCTGTTGTTTGTCCAGAACCAAGATCCTGAACTGCATCACTCAAGAATTTCTGGGGCAAATTTTGATCTGCTGGGACAAACTGGCTTGCAGAATAAAAACTGCAAAATCCACTTTGCCCTATAGTATTAATATCAAAGTTGTAATTGTGGTCTGGAGATAAGCTGTCTTCAAGTGAGTAACAGCTTTCAAAACCAGGGTCTGAGAAAAAAATGGGGCTGTCATCAGATACAGAATGATCAATGCGACTGGTTATTGGCTGGCTTGAAGACTCAATTTTTGAAAGTTTTGCTGTTTTTTCTTTAGGTTTTGTGCTCCTGGGAGCACGAGATTTTCTTGATGATGTGGCTGACCGTGACCTTTTGATGGCTTTATTCTGTTCAAGAGGGCATGGTATGCCCTTGCTCAGCTGTGGTTTGTCCGGCAATGGCTCCTGTGCAATACTGGCATTCTGAGCTTTCTGCTGTCTCTTCTGGAGCAACTCTTTCAGAACAGCCAGACCAGATTGTCCTTCACCAAATGTTGATGGGGCCACTATATTCCTGTTTTTATACTGGGAGAAGGGTTTTGGTTGCACGGTTGTTTCTGACAGAGGCCTTTGTTTTGTGGTTTCGGGTTTAAAATGTGACATACCCAAAATAAAACCTCTCTGGTTTTGATCACAATTTGACTGTTTCACTGGACTCTTCAAAGACATTACAAAACAGTTTTTAGGCAATTGAAGTGGCCCAGGGTTTTCCTCAGATGGCTTAGGAATAGAAGAACAAGGATCAGAATGCTTGGATGCTTCTGGTAAACAAAAAATCTGCTGTTGATTATTGTCTTTACAATGCAAATAGTTAGTGGTATGTAACTGATCCATCTTTGCTGTGTTCAGAGAGTCACGAGTTCCACTTGATTTCCCAGCCGGTGGCAAATATCTGATTTGCAAATTTTTTATCTCTTCTGATTTTGGGGAAGTCTTATCTTTAGAGATGTGTGCATTCTGTGTTATGTGAGTTGAGTGGTTAGATGGATCAAATATGTTTTGAATGAGAGCAGAATCCTTCATTCTAAATACAGCACTCTGAGTCCTGGACCTTTGAGAGCTCATTTTTGGTACTTCCCTTCCAGATGCCACAGGAGTAGACACAAAAGAAGAATGAGGGTTTTCCCGTGGAGCAGGCAAACAGTGTGCGTCTACAGGCTTATCAATTTCCATCAATGACTGAAAACAGCCCGATGAATTACCCTGTGCATCAGCTGAAGGGAGCTGTGCTGATGGCAGATACCCAGCTGAACAGCCAGGAAGAGGACTGTCTTTGAGGTTGTGAAGTGGCTGAGAACAGACAGAGTTGTAAGAAAGCTCAGCCAGATCTTGATGTTTCATCACAAACGTGACTTCTGCAGTAGAGCGACCGTCTCCTTTTTCATCTTTAAATACAACACGTTTTCTTGAGGATGCTTTTTCAGCTGTTTTTTGTTTTGTTCTAGGTTTCTTCTTTCCATCATCTGATGCTTTATTGGCCTGATTAATCTTTTTCTTTTTCTTGGTAGATACAGTGGGGCTAGCAAATTTCTTTTTACATTTCTTAACCTGAGTTTTTGCTCGACTAGTTCTTCCTACACTAGTGTTAACAGTCTTGCTGTTGTAAATATTGGGTCCCCTACTAAATAAAGCTTCTCTGTCCAGGTTGGTCAAAATTTCTTCTGCTTTTGGATCAGTGGGAGACCAGCAGCGAGGTGGAGATGTGTTTACTGGGCTTGTGCTTCTCTCAGAAAGAAAACCTAACTTAGACATAACATCACTATAGTTACAGTCACAGTCTTCAGCTTCAGCACTGTAGGAGGGTGAAGGAGGAGACAGAATTGTGTGAGTCCTTTTTCTGAAAGATAAAGATCTTTTAATATTTGTACTACCTGTTTTTTGTGGTTTTCCAGCTTTTTTCTTGGTTGACTTATGTTTTGCTTTCCTTTTGTGACTTTTCTTTGGTGTTAGTGGATAAATAGGATATTTGGTTGCAGGAGAGTCAGGAACTTTTGGCCAAAAGTCCTTTAAAGGTGCAAGCTTTTTATATAAATTCATCTTTTCCTCTGTGAGTACTACCCTTTCCTCACTAGAATCTATTTTCCCCAATTTAACAAGCATATTTTTTCTCCCTCTAAATCTATTGATGATAATATATTTAATAATAACAGGTGGCAATTTTTTAGAAAGTTTTCTACGCTTTCGAGTCTTCTGAGACCCATCCAAACTTTCAGCACTTTCTATCGGTTGAGGTAGATTAATTTTTGAGTTGTGTGCGACAAAACTTGATTCACTGTCTTCAGTCTCATAATTTACCTTCCGTTTCGTTCGGAGCGTGTATTTATTCCCACACAGTCCAAATGACTGCTCAGTTTCAAGAGATCCATCTGCAAACTGGCAGTCAGTGTAATTAGCAGTACTTGTAGGCATTTTGTTTTCAAAAGTCTCAAGAGGAACTTGAACTAAGTCACTAGGTAAAGCACTGTCCTTATCAGGAATGTTACTACAAGCATTACCTTGTGTATAGCAGCTTTCCTTCACTGATGCAACATCATTTACACTTGCAGGCTCCTGACGATTGATAAAACTATGCTTCTTTTTATTCAGTTTCAACCTGGACTGTTTGTTGCCCTGCTGTAATTTATATGTCACGGGAGCTAACTTCTGTGGTCGACTGAGACAATTAGAAAGAACAACACTAGGAAAGAACATATAATGTGCTGCTTGTTGACTGAGGCTTGGCTTCTCTGCCTTGTGCTCCTGAAATTCTTCATACCTAATTTTAAGCTTATTAAGGCCACCTTCATCAGTGTTATTTTCAAGTGAATGTACCACAGTTCGACTGCCTCCTGAACAAGATACCAATTCACAATTTTCTGTAGCTGTTGCTGGAAAAAAACTATTTATACTTGCACTGCTGGATTTTTCATTTACTTCAGAGGACATTTTACCTTTGGAGTGGCTCATATCAGAAAAGTTATATAAGTTTTTATTCAACATGCTGTCACCAATATGGCGGCCCACATGCATAAAAGAGACATCCTTTTCAGCCTTTCTAATGCTAATGTACTTCCTACTAGGTATTGGTCTGTTCACTGCTGAAATATCATCTTCATAGTCAAAAATACTATTTCCACATGAAGGAACTTGGAGAGTATCTTTCTTGTTACTCTCTTTGTGAGAGTTTTCTGCATGGGTACTATTGCTGAATGGAGTTGGGTACTTTGCTGAGTAAGTGCTTTCTTTTGTAAGAGAATGAACTGAAAGTTCAGGTCTTGTTTCTGTGTTTGGTTGTGAGAGGTCTTCTACAAAATCTTCATTATTCAAAACATGGTTAGAAAGGGCACTTGTGTGTTTACACTGGAAAGTAATTTTAGCAGAAGATGGGGGTTCTAGTGTAGCAGCATCTTTGTGAAAGATTGAGGTCTTTACAGACATTTTGCTTGTTGCAATGACGGAGGAGTGAGTTCGAGAACTTTCATTATTCAAAGGATTGTCTGAAATGGAAGACAAGCAATTTTATTTTAGTTTTCCTGTAAAAAATAACCTAAGGCATTAAAAATTTCAAAGTATTTTCCTGAAAGCCTTCCCATCCAAACAAGAAACTAAACTCCTGCAAATTGCATTACATTTATAATCATGACAACTAGAGACCCTGACTGCATGAGTTGCTTTATCAAAATCACATCATCAGTACATTTGTCATAGGCACTTTGTCAGTTATTCCTCAGTGGTAGACTTGCATACAATTGTCAAAGATTTCATGCTGACTTTCTGAAAGAAGGCTTCACAATCACATTCAGATGACTAAATACAAACAGACTGATTTCTAGGCAAGGTTGTACCCGGCTTTGTCCCTGAGAAATATGTATATTTGTTGGCTCTGAAAAATAAAAAACTTATTTAGATAACCTTCCCCCTGGAGAAAAGTCATTGCACAGAAAGCTAAAGTAGTGTATCTTACTACATGGCAAGGGCTTTGTATGAACTGTGCTGGGCGCTAAACACAGGTAGTTTCCTGCACTTTTATAAAGCAGAGCAGTACAGCACCCATTCAGGTGTTCATGCAAGAAGCTTGCACCAGTTAGTTAGATCCTGGATTCATAGCCATGTATTAATGTTCCCACACAAATCTGAGACCAGCAGGTGCTGTGGTAACTTGTCCTGTGCAGATTCATCACTTGGTATCTGTGATGATTACATCTCTTTCAGTGATACTTTTACCACATTTACTGCAGGATAAGTAGGACAGGGACGTGGTAACAAATCATCAAGTGTGTGCTCACTCATAACCTCGCTGAACCACAAGTAACTTGACAGAGGTTACACCACTGCAAAGGGGCAGCCACCGCAGAGCACCTGGCACACACAAATTGTTCATGTGCTCACCTCTTTAGACAAAATGCTGAAGGGGGATAGGACTTCTGAAACATGCTGTATGACCTGGAATCATGTGCTGCACACTGATGTACTAGACTGGGGATCCTTTGGGCCTTTACTGTAAATCTCAACCAATTTGGGGATTATCTTAGATTCATGCTGCCTTCATCTTAGCAATTTATTTGCTGCTCGCTGAGAAAAATAAAAGGAAGTCCCAATCTGTTTCTAGTAACATTTTCCAATGCATACAGAGTCCCTGAGCTGTAAAACACAGCTGGGAGATGCTGCCTATTATTCTTTGAGTGTAGGAGTCCGCAGAAAGAATGAGGATGATTAACTGAAAACTCAGAAAATGTGAGTTTGGCAGTGTCAACAAACACCTGGAAAATACCTGGCTATTCAGATATAAAAACTGCAAAAAGACTTGTCAGTCAGTCAGATCATATGGACACAGATTCATGTGTGGATAGGAATTTTCTAATTTAGAGGACCTGGACTGAGATCTATTTTGAATTTATTGTATCTTCTAACTATAAGAAATCAATGTAAAAGTTCACAGTAATAAACTTTCTAAGCTGACATTCTGTATGTGACATTTCACATACTTAAAATACACCAAATTTTAAACAATTATTTAAGCTACAGTCTCATTAGCCAGCAGCATGTCTTATTACAACAAATTAGAAAGTACGGCAAATAAGGAAATTACATGTGTATATTTGACAAAAGTAAATCATATTAGCAGTACATCAAATCATGTATTAATCCTACCATTATACCTATAAAAGCAAAGGAAAAAGCAAACTATGTTTTAAACACGGAACACAAAAGAATAGCTGTGGTTATCTACAAAGTAAGATCATATAGCTCACATTCTCAACTGAACATTACAATGTGACATGCAAATTTTCTAATGAAACAAATAATACTATTTATATATTTGCCTAACATCAAAGTGTGCATTCAGTTGACTAATGTTATTTGATCAAAGACAGCATGTTATAAAGATGGCAAAAGATCTCTACAGATTAATTCATTTTTACAGATTTTGAAAGGCAGTTCCTTCTGTATCAGCTTTGCCACTGCATAGTTTTAACTCATGCAATCCCAAATGTGAACATGCAATCTGAGGAATGAAACACAGGCCCGAATAAAGGCTCATTATATTTTAGCATGTGTGGCAAACACTTGCAAAAAATCATCTAAATTTACACAGTAATACATTTATTATTTACAATAATCCTAGGAGGATAAATGATCCTACAGAATCATTATTTTAAATACCTTTTTTTTTTTCCCATAAAAACATTTAGTTCCATAAAGCTAATTAAACGATGTCCTTTTTTGGATCATTGATACAATAAGAAAAACAGATTCTGGTAATTCATAGAGGGCATTGAGATTAAAACAGTTGTTTTTCAAGGAAGATGTTAAGGGCCTGCTTCTGAAGTCTGTTGAGAACTTTTCCTTCCACTTGAAACAAGGACTGAAAATGGTCAGCACTTCTGAGAATTAGCAATTTAATGTGAGAATGAACTTTGACTCAACTTCCAAAGCTGATTTTCTACTTACCACCATTTTCATCTGCAGTTCCATCTAACTGAGGTATTGAGAGATTAGTTAGGAGCATATTGTTACCACTCCACTCCATTTCTTCGTCTGAAGATGAATCCTCTTCTGTTGAACTTCGATGCATATTTTTGCCAGCTGACCTGAAGGAAAATGAAGAAACTAATTGATGCACAATACTTCTATTAGAAAACACCATGAGCCACAGGGAACATGAAATCAATGGGTTGTGGTGCTATGTGGTAGTGTAATTTGGGGGAGCAAGTGGAAACAAATAAAAAATTTGTCACATTTCTCACTGAGAAATTAAAAGTATTATTCAATGTTACTATTTTAAGCGGCAACAGTAGTAGCCAACTATTTCAAACAGCAGGATTCACTAACTTAAGAAGATAGAGAGAAGGTGTTTAGATGCTTAATTTTAGTTCAATTTTACTGAGATTTAATTGCATTGCTTCAAAGTGCTTGAAGTTTGAAGACTAAACCAACTATGCAAAATTACTTCAGTTTAGCTGTTAGTAAACAGATGCTTACTTTTTTGTGGGTTTTCTTTTTTAAGAAATCTTTACTGTATTGTAACAATTGGCAGGCTTAACTAAATCACAACCAACAAAACTATGTTTCATTCCACCTCTTACCAAATATTCTGAAGCAGCTGTTGTTAATACTTAACCTGCTTTTACTAAGTTAACTGTTGTACACTGCCGTACTTACAGTCATAAATTCACTGGGAAAAAAAAAAAAGGGAATCTACAAAGAAAAGCTTCTATGAATTTTTCGTGTTTTTAAGGTGGCATGCTTTATATGGGCATGGGGGATGGAAGAATATAATAGAACACCACAAAAAACAAATCCTCTAGTGTATTATAACTGTACAAGCACTTAGGAATCAGATTTCTTATTCTTGTGAGATGGACAAAATTCTTAACAGAAATAAGCTATTCTGTGGCTACAAGAAAGAAATCCAGATACATATTAAGGAACTGAGGTTTGGAGTTTTTAAATTTGTTTGTTGTTTGTTTAAGTTTGTGTAATACCTTAAAAGAAATAAATACAAACGTTTTGAAATTACAAGAAGGAAAATCCACAATAACTTAAATACAGTTTACTTCTGCAGAACTCTTTCATGACTGGAGTTAGACAAGCATGAATTACATGTATGGTACCACCCCAGACATCTGAATGTCAGCACTGAGCTAATTTAGATCAGGACACATTTATTAGTTCAGAAACAACAGGCTCAAATGTAACCACGTAATTTCCACTCAGGTCTGGAAGCATGACTTGGAGAACCAAGTACCAAACACAGCTAGGTACAGTCTCCATGATCTAAGTGAGCTTAGTTGTCCCTCTTCTATGTTCCCAAAACATGGAAAAGTACAGCACAAAGCAATCAGCTCTATATGCAAATTAATATCAAACTGGGGATGTTTCTTCCAACCTGACTTAGGCTGTAATCCCAGGTAAATCTTTGTCAACTTCAGTAAACCAAATCAGACTGGAGATGACTTCTGCAGGTAGCGTGGATTTCTCCTCATTCAGGCACATCAGTCTGGATTCCAGGAAAATTTGTGTAACACAAAATACCACCATACATGAACTAGTCTAGGTCTTGGTGGGCTTTTTTTCTCCTGATGGGCTTTTTTCTTCGGTTCAATACAAATCTAACCCAAGCCATTTAATTCACTTAATAGGGTGTGGTTACTCCTCATTAGCTCAATAGGTTTTCTGAGATGATGTAAGATTGGTAAATACTCACTAACAGAAAAGCCATAGTATGGATATGGTAGGATGCATTAGAAAGCCATACAGACGGAATGCGCCTGAGCGAAGTCAGATCTCTCATCAGACTCAAACTGGTTCTTTGCACATGAGCAGAATCATGCAGGGGGCAAAGATACCCATGCTTGTGTCTGAAATCAGTCCAAATTCTGTAGAGATCGAAGTGAACCAGAACGCGTAATTCCCTCTGAACACAAGCTCACTCCCCGTGGAAGCACATGGTACGTATATTTTCCCTAGTGCTTTCTGTCTGGGATTAAGGTGTAGGCATATGTGAGCAAGATATTAGTGAGACAGCTCATCAAGTCTCATGAGTTTTTAAATAGGATTCTTAACTGCATGAAAGCAGTTAATTGCTTCAGGATCCTACCTGACTCCTGAAGTTGTACAGTCAAGATCATACAGAGCTGTGCCTGAGCTAATGAATTCTGCAACCTAATGAATTTCGCAGGGAACTACCATTAAACTGAAGTCTGATGTTATGTGTTTTGGATGGAAATTTCAACTTTTCAGACTACTGTGAGGGAAAAAACATAGAAAATCAAAGGTCAGATAGGAAAATTAGCTTTAGAGATCAATTATCTCTAGAACAAGGAGACTAACGAGCTAACTTCTGGTTCTGTTACAACTTTTATGTGTCTTTGGGAAATAAAAGAATTATTTCTGTACCTCTCCGGTTCTCTGAAACATAGTATAACAATTTCTGATGTAGGAAAAAAACCCAAATATAAAAATGTTATGTCTGTGAAGTTTCTCATATTTCAAACAGAATTATAAATATCAGAAGGTGTGCCATAAGCAGGGGTCAAGAGAAACTGGATATTACTGCTTTCAATGCCAGTCCGTGCAGACTGTACAAAACGTCATCACAACCTGAGAAGGTGTTCCAAGAATCTTGGCCTTAAATATATTGAAGTTGCTGACCTTTAGCAGTTGAGCAGAGTGAGCAACATTCATGTTTTGATTTGGACATGGAAACAAATGGGTGTTTTTTTCTCAGGTCGCTTGGTTAGCCTTCATATGAATACTTCTTAAATACTGACTTTAGTAAAAGATGTAATACACCTTAACATTTGTACTACATCCAAGGTGTGACCTTACAAGCAAGTTACCATTAAAGGTTTTTGTGTATTAGGACTTGTAGGACAAAGAGCCTACTTAATTTTTCCTCAAAGAGCAAACTAGAAGCTTATGTTTGGCCAAACCTAAACACTTAATCTTTATTTCCAGGTAACACTCATGATTCACATCATCATCTAAACAACTTCCATTCCATCCCAAGATCTGCACAGATTTTTCCATGTTGTCAACAGAGACCTCTCAACACCCCACATGAGGGCTCATAGCATACTTGAAAACAAGGTGGGAGGGAGGAAAGATCTGGCAGAAAAAAACCATATTAAAAAAAGAAAATATATACCTTCTTTTTGGCCCAGGCTCTTCCATGCTACTGTCCCACCTCTGGGACATTAGCAAGCTAAGTTCCATTTCTTCTTTCTCACACTGTGGCTCATTTTCTTCATCATCACTGTTCTGAGAATTTCGCCAGCTTCCAAGAGAACGATGGTGAGAGAGTGTTTTTTGATGTCCCATCTGATATCCATCATTCTCCAATCCAGCCAACAGATCAATCATGGCCTCATCAGCACTACTGCCCACTGCAGAAAAAGCCCATACAAGTAGAATCTATATTTTGTTCTACTTGTAAATGACTAGTTACAGTCTATCAGTAGAAAACAAAACCAACCAAACCAAACAAAAAAATCCCATCACCATTTTAAAATCTACTAGTTTGTTACTGTCTAAGGCAAGGCATGCTACAGAAACAGAGCTCTGTTCATATCTTATTTTTTCAAATTTTATGATTTATCTTTTCTAGCTCTGTATCTAAAACTGACAGTTTTCTGGAATTCTGCCCTACTCTTCTGATTGTACTAGATTAAGTGGATGCAATTCTCTCTCTCCACTCTCCTACTACCTCCTCACATTCAGTAAAGCTTCACTCTCCCTTTTAATTTCAGCATGAGTGCCAACTTCTGGAGCATCACTGCCTTCTCTTACTCTATAGCTGCACTAGCTTTGTTAGGCACTTCTCTCTGTATCACTTGAGGACTTTCAGTCACTGCATCTTGTGAAAAGGGATGCTGATTTTGACCAACTATTCCTCCTTCTGTTCTTTACTATAATGCTCAACTTTGGTTCCCTTTTCCTGTCACTATAAGCTGTTCTATTCCAAGGTTTCTCTAAACACCGAAAGTTTACCTGATTTCACTCCTCTCCTTAATTTTATTTTCTTTTATGTGACCCAAGCTTACAGTAATTCATGCACTTCCCTTCTTAGGTTTTATTTGTGTTTCTTAAAATTCCTTCCAAGTCACAAATTTTTCTCACTCTCTTCCTACTTACCTATCATCTGACCTCATAACCAATTTATGAACTTCAGTCTACCAAGCATCTTTGTCACTTCTCTCTCCTTCTCTGGCTGAAGAACTACAATCTCTACTTTCTTTCCTTGGGAAGCATCATATGATTACAATGATCTTGAGAATTATATAAAATAGACCTCAACATTGGTGAGAAAGGCATTTTTCATATTTTGCAAAGGCTTCACAAGACACCATGCAACCCTTTACAATAGAAACCATCCCCTTTGCCAGAGCTCTGAATTAACCCATTTTCAATTATACTTTCAGTTATTGGCTCCTTTGCCCTTTGTGAGGCCCATCATTAAACTCCAACCTCTACTTCATGTTAATATGAACCTTGGGGTATAATTCACAGTGAATAGCAGAATTCATGTGGTTCACAGTCCCTGTGGCACTACAGCTCTACAGAGGAATAATACAGACTAGTGCAGGCTATGGAGGAGCCTAAGAGACCCAAATATGCAGCATGTCACTCATATTCAAATAAGACACCAGAAATCAGTAGCTGTGTGACAAGCAGGGAGGACAGAAAAAAAGACAAAAAAAAAAGTCATATAATCTCGATTTGATTCTCTAGCCAATGGAAAAAACAGACCATTTCAACAATTTGGTTGAGCAATTCTAATGTACAGACATAAAGCATTCCCTATATATTATTTTAGCCACTTTTTATCCTTTCAGGTTTGCTCATGTTTGCCAGCTCCCACAGAATTTCTTACAGTTTTTTCGATAAATCCAAATCCTTGCCTATAAAACTCCTATAATCAAAATCTTGCCTATTCTCTGCAAAATAAAGCAGCACTGCAGTCTTAATCTAACTTCATCCACTCCTCCTTTCTTAGCAAGAAAATATTTCAATTGCGTTTTGGGTGCATATTGTATTACCCACAGACATATACTGTTGTCCAAGCACATATCCACACCCTATAGGTATCAAAAGAAATGGAGGCTACAATGGGTTTTAGATGCTCCTCTGTGTCCCACACCATGTGGTTCATATTAACGTTATGTTACCAAAGAACATACATAGAGATATACCATGAACTATGTGCTTTCCATCTTCTCTAGAGTATTTGAACTATTTCTACCTCATGTAGCTTTTCATACAAGTTCCTTTCTTGGTTATTTTATAATGTTGTTTCCCCCTCGTGCCACTCACAATTTTACTGTCATGACTTTTCTCCTCCTCTTAAATATTTTGTTCCTTGTTTCTTTGCCTTCAACCGTTCTTTATATCTACAAATTGGGAAATGCTTTGCTGCAACTTGCCTCTCATTATCAACCTACTATTGCCCAGTACCTCCAGACAGCTGAGCTTCTGAAGACAGATCATATGCATGTTTTCTACCTTAGCTGTGTGAAAGATGTAGTCAGTAACTGCAAGAGTATCATGGGTAGACAGTCAAAATCATCTTTATTCTGATAGTTTTAGCCTTACAGCCCTAGGAGCATAAGAGCAATACCCACAAGAGACTGCACTGAGCTGACCTGGCGAAAGGACAGGGCTTACTGAACCAGTCAAACACAGCAGCCTCTACAAATACAGTCCTGGTGACATTTCTTAGAAAACACAGGGTAGGTGTGTTTTGGTGGTAGTAGGGTATGTGTGTGTGTGAAGTCTTAACCTGTTTGAAAAACTCCTTGAGATAAACTACTTACTTTCTTTCATGATGGGTAGCCTAAGGGAACACAAAGACTGTGGAACAATAGAATAGTCTGGAAGAAAACACATTCCAGTCATACTCACTAAAAACTGTAGTCTGATTCAGTCTTTGAGACAAAGGCTGAAAACTCTGACTATTCTCCACAATGTTTAAAATTGCTTCTTCATTAATAAGTGCTTCCTCTTCTTTATCAGTGTGCATCCTATTGGAGGCTTTAAAAGAAAAAAGAAAAAAAGAGAAAGCATAAAACTTCTGAGTCAGAGACACCAATACATTATGAAAGCAAGCCACTTTAGAATGGATTTTACTATCTGAGTATATTTCCATTATTTGTTGTGGCAATTTTATACAGACTTACTCTAACAATAATAAAAATAAAAGCAAAACTACTCTTTTGTTTTTCATAATACAATCACAACTTCCTTGGCTTCCTTCTGCTAATGGTATGAACAGCCAAACCATGACATAGATTTATGCCTAATCAATTAGGATATTAAAAAAACTCACCTTTGCTCATCTTTTTATCGTCATGCACTTCTACTGTATTAGCTGGTGTACACGGAAAGGCTTCAGGAGAAAGCACCTCAGAATGTAGTGTTAGCTCAGCAGAGAACTCCTCTGATCCATTACTGTAGTCCAATGATCCTGACAACGTTCTAGTTAATTGAAAAGCAAGTTTTAAATGCATATTTAAGGTTTGCATAGAATACTGTATTTTATGACAAATGGCTAAACACTTACACAGAGAAGTCATTTTGCTTGAGAATTTCTTTAAGTCTCTTCTGAAAAAATTTTTCACTCTCTGTTGCTGGCACAAATCCACGGTCTTTAAAATTTGAAAAATATTTGTTATTCAGTTTTACTTTGACCTCTCAACACCGAGAGCAGCTAAAATTACTGATTTTATTAGGAAAAGGCTCGAAGTTGAAGTGCCTGCTCATTTTTAGTGCCAAATCTGAGGGCTGACTTTCCAAGTATATTAAAAAACTTTAAAATACTTCACATACTCTCACTGATCTCATTTGCAACTGTGAGTATCAACAGCATTTACAAATCATGATGCAATTACACCAAGGTGAGCACCCAAGAAAAATCAGTGAACAATTTTGAGAAGTCTGTCTTATGCAGCCTGACTAACATTACACAGAAACACAGGAAAAAATCAATCAAAAAGTAGTCTGCCTTAGCCAGGAACCTGCCTCTTTCCTTCTTGCAGTCTTCTGTCTTACTTGCCAAGTATCATTCATCTTTTAAAAGAAATATGGCCTAGGTTCTGCAGAAAATAGCCTGTTCATTATGCAATTACATCGCAGAGCACAGTCTTCCCTGTGTAATGAATTTTACATAAAAATACAGGGATTTGTCTATCCTTTTACAATTTTAATCTAATATCACCTTAGCTGTAATTCCGCAGAAATTAAATGGGACTGCCCTTGTGCTTAAACTACAATGGAAAGCTTCAAGATAAAGGGATTTAGTTTTGTTGGTATTTAAATATTTTCCATCATAAAGCATGCAATCTTAACTACCATTTTCATTCATTCTGTCTAGAATGTTTTGCAGATAGCTGAATCATGATGTTGTTAGGCAAGGTTACGCATCTTGCTTTCAAAACTGGCAAACACATACTGGACTATCAGTAAGCCTGCAAGCGAAAAAAACCAGTACATCTAAAAAACCCTCAAACTCGACACACCAATTTAAATTCTGTCCTCTTGCTTGCTTCTCATTTAAAGTTTTGGATTAACAGCTCCACAACTTTTTTTTTTTTTTTTTTACCTTGTGACTCAGGTGGCTTAATCTGAGAAGATTCACATTTCTGTCTCCGTCGCTGCTTTTCATCCTCCCATATAGCTTGCAAACCAGGATTCCTGCCAATCTGGGCTGAAATATGCAATTATACATGAAGGGAAGTCTGCCAAAGTGACAAAGCATTCTTTCCCCAAATTGGATTCTGACACTCTTCTTCATCTCTGTTATTCTAGCCTGTTATTTTTTAATTGCCATTCCTGCCTTAGTCTAGGATTTGGTATTATGTAAAAGTTAAGGCGTAACTTCACTTGTTTTCTAGATCTCCTCCTTGTAATCTAGATCTCCGGCTTTTTCTGGTCTTCCCACCAAGTCTGTGTATATATGTATATACAGGTGTATGTACACACATATGCATACATGCACACATCTGATGTCGGTATTTCCATTACTATTCTTCCCATAGGTCTGAAACCTTCTGTTATGCATGAACAAAAATCTCTTTATCTTGCTCTATTTTTATAACCTCTTTTCTTTCAGAGTTAATTAATTTCTTTAAAACTTTATAAATCCGGAGATCAAAAATTGACTAACACTGAAATCTGGATTGTGGTTTAACTAAGTTGAGCTTTAAAAGAAGAGTGAACTATGACATAATAGTTTCTGTTCCAAAACCATTTTATATGGAAAGCTATTAACACTTCACCTTCAATATCCAGTTGATTCAAAATGTCAGCGGCTACTGCATCCACCTCCAATTCACAGGTACTTTGTGGCTCAACACCTTTCAACATTAAAGAGCTGTGACAACATAAATACCATAGGTTAATTTTATCAATACACTGAGTTTGAAACATGTATCATCATTGTTTTTTTAACTAGACTAATACCTAAATTTTTTGAGAGGAAACAGGACTGACTAACTGAATGCAAAAGCACCAGTTCCCAGCCTCACCTGCAAGTCGTTAAACTAATGATCATATTCAAATCTAATTAGATAAGAAATCTATATCTTCAACTTAAAGGGTTTAGATTTTTCTTTTGTGAGGAGAAGAGAAAGAACTGGTAAATAACTCCAAGTACTAAAGCAATTACAATAATTTTCTCCCCCTCAAATGTAAGATGAAATGTTCTATAGAACTCAGCCCGTAGGGCCAGGTGTGTAGTCAGGATCATGCACCCAGAAAACACAGTGACAAGAATTTTTCTGTCATTCACAGTTCAGAGCAATGCAGAACACTTTAATATTTACAACTATTTTTTCTGGGTTCTTTTCTTTATTTAGCCTGGTGAATAACAAAGAGAGTATTAACAACTCAAACACATGCTGAACTAAGGATAACTGGGGCTTGATGAAGACTTAAAATACTAGAAACAGATTCAATGACTGATCACCTTCCTGCTGTGTCTTTTCAGATCTGCAAATGTCAGTAACCTTCTAACTGTTGCTGTCAGTGAACAAATTTTAAGGAGTCCATGGAGGAAGCTAACAAACAGAAACCAACTCCCAGGTTTATTGTAAAAGTCTGTTTACCATTTAAAATTTTTTAGGGCAACACTGAAAACCCACTCCAAGCTCTTCAACTTTCCAGTAGAGCCTGTAGCAATAGGACAAAGGGTAATGGTTTTAAACTCAAAGAGGGTAAATTTAGACTAGACATAAAGAAGATTTTTTTTTTAAGATGAGGGTGATGAAACGCTGAACAGCCTGTCAAGAGTAGGAGAAATCCCATGTCTGGAAACATTCAATGCCAGGTTACAGAGCTCTGAGCAACCTAATCTAGTTGAAGGTGTTCCTGTTCATTGCAGCGGGGCTGGACTAGGTGACATTTAAGGGTCTCTTTAAACCCAAAATATTTTATGATTCTATGCACACTTTTAAAGACAATCCATTGCCATCACGTCCCTCTGCTCCCAGAGACGCCATCAGCCGAGCAAGAAGCCCGTAAGATGCTCAAAATGCATACTTTTCATGTCACACACTGCACATTCATCAAAGGATTCAAAGACAGTTTTGCCTGCACAGTGGGCAACAGCAACTGCAGGCAAGCTGAAACTTGTATTTTGATCCCACAGTAAGAAACAACTGCAGGATCACTGGGAGACAAGACTGAGGGAAGTGGCTGCAAGAATTGTTAGCTCCCTTTACAAAATCAAAACACTTCCAGGAACAAGCAAAAAGGGACCACAATACAGAATGGTCACTGATATCAGAAATGTGGTAAAGACCTTCCTTTGACTTGTCTGGAGGATACAAAATCAAAGATCTGAGCTTCCCACTTTCACTAATTTTCTCTTTTAAAATACAATAAAAAACCAGAAACTAATGGGGGTTGGTGAGAAGGCAAGAAAGAACTAAAGTTCTTGAAAAGTTTAAGAAAAAATATGTTTTCGTGACCTATTTCTGAAGCATTTGTTTGATGACTGAAACCCTTAACTGAAGCATTTGCTTTTCCTCTGACGAAGATAGTTTTCTATTGTTTTCCATTCATTTAGTTAGGACATTTTGTAAAAAAAACCAACCCATGTCTTGATTTTCCACATCCCCATCAAGAGTGTGGGCAATGATTTGAGAACTGATCAAGACCAAAGACAAAACTGTCCAAGAGCTTCCCAAGTAATCAGATTTCTTTCTTGCAAGATATTCTCATATGGATTTCTCATATAAAAATAACACTAAATTCAACATTGCTGAATTTAAAACAAACTGGTAGATATTAATGTAGCTTGTATTTTTCCATAGTAATAATTATTTGAAGCATGTTCTTCGCCTGCAATTCAAACAATTTGAGCAACTAGAAGGAAAACAGTTAGCTCATTTTGCCCAAGCTCTAAATCAAACAGATGAGGAGCCTTTCTGTCAAAAACTACAGTATTTCAATTTACATGGAATATTATTCAAATTAAAAGCACTGAGCTAATAACAGGTCTTTTCTGAAACAAATCTAGGATTTATCATCATAATTGTTGTTAACACTTTCATGATGAAGGCAAGGCTGGCAGTCAAAACTGCACACTCCAAAGACTTATGTGGAAACTAATAAAGAAACCTGACATGCACAGTAAGTTCTTCAGTAGACTTGAAAAATGTCTTCCCAATACAACAGGTACATTAGCTTGGCATTTAACATTCTTGTCAAGGTGAGCTGCTAAAGACTTGCACTAGCTGAAGTGATGGCAGCAGCACTACGAGCTTCTGCAATATTCAGGTAAGCCATAGAGGCCAAGAAGTCATTTGTTCCCACTTCAGGAAAACCTTGAAGGGCATATGAGAGCAGAGCAGCTTTAACTGGTCCTTCTAACATTTTAATTTATGTTGATTAAAACAAAAACGTGAGGTGGTGACGGGAGAGTACAAACTGTCCTGAACTACAGTTATTTAATGTGGTTACATGCTGCTTTGGGAACTGTTTCATCTGAGTATTGGCAATAGCTTGGTCAGCTGTTAGGTTTGGTGCTTTTGCTCACCTAAAACAAATGTATGCAACATATACACAAAGTAACCATATTTCCCATTCCCCCGATCAAGACACATTTCCTCAGCAGCTACAGTGCTGCTTTTAGCAGGTGTGTTCAACTAACCACAGCATCAAGAAGTCAGAACATGTCTAGTCTCCCAGTTGTAGTTAGTTGAAAATACAAACTACTTCATGTCATTAGCAGTTGTAATGCCTTGGAAGATATTCAGAAGTGGCCTGTTTGACCCAGATTGCCTTATACAACAGACTAATCACCAGCCTCACATTGCATGCCTCAGTTCTGCAGAGAAAAATAGTGGATCAGTTAATGCCAAAACCATTATTTGAGAATATCTGTATTAGAACAAGGTTAGAAAAGACCACTTAGCGAGTCCCAGGCAAAGCTTTTCACAGCATCTATGTTTCATTTTTTAAAGAAGGAACGTAGAGGGAACTGTTCAAAAGATAAAACTTGTAATACAGATATATGGAAGACAGAGTGAAGTGAGGTGGTGTAAAAGCAACCCAGCTGCACGAGAACAGAAATTCACTCTCCAAAGAAGCCAGATAAATCAGGGTTGCAAAACACTGAGTTGCCATGGCTAGGCTACTTGGGATACTCACACCAGTTAATTTTAAATTGCCTTTTATACTTACACACCAGGTGAAAAACTGCAATACAAATCCATTTTACTTTTGTATAAAAAGCTCCAAATACATTCGTTTGAGAACAGAGAAAATGGTCCTTATTTTTGAAGAAAGTAATAGTTTGTTCACACTATCCACTAAAATAAAAACTATAGTTTCATCCTAAACTTGTGCTCAAAGAAACTACCAACATTTGGTTTCTCAGACATTGAGGCAATAATGAATTAAAGCTACAGTCAACACATATTTTAAAAAGAGCCCACCACATACAGCTAGGTAGATCAAAGCCCTCAAAAACTTTGAAGAATAATCAACAAGGTCAGTATCTTAATTCACCAATATTAATGACAGCCTAAGGAAACAAGCTCTGTAATGACCACATCTGAGGTATTTATAATATTAAACTGAGCACAAGAGACAAAAACTAAATCCATGGAAAAGCTGAAAGGTGTAACTCAACTGTGCTGATAAGGACTCTCAAATTTGACATAATAATTTTCCATACTCTGTTCATGGCAGAAAACATGTCCTTGTTTTCAGGATGTTCAAGCGACTTAAATAATGTGCACATTATATTAAAAAATCAAGTAGCTAAATAAAAACATGCACAGGCTGACAAGTGAGAAAAGCAATTATGACAGCCACAAACCTAGCAAAAATCTGCAATATTACATATCCGCTAGACTGTGCAGAAGTGTTATTTGTCAGATCTCTCCACTTCCATATATAGTGTCTAACAGCAAATCAAGGATTTAAAAGACGAAAGTGTTTCTCAAAAGCTTTCTACCAATCATTCTGCTTTTAACACATCATGTCCAAGTGGCAGACTTGACTGGCGGATTACTCTATGTCTGATGTTTACCAGAAAGTTTTCTCAACGGAACTCATAGAAGTGTTTCATCATTTTTATCAGCTGCCTCAGTGGTATAACAAAATGTGTCTTATGTCCAGAACTCCTGATGTCATAAACTGTTGGATGGCACTACCAGGCTGAGGTGACTGCTGCCCATTTTAGGTTAGGCTTTGTAGGTTTCAGTGCGATAACACTGGCAAGAATTATACCTAAAAGCCTTACAACATATGGGATTTCTGGGCACTAGAGATTTTGGACATTTGTCTATTTGATAATAGAATCATTCTAGAATTACATTAAAAGAAGTGTCTCTGGCTTAATACAGTGCACTAATCAAAGCAGTGAGTAAATAATTTGGAGATTTGCCAGGAGCAAGACAGGACATGGCTGGGTTAAATGCTGTTCCTGGTAAGTGGCCAAGTAGCAAGGTGCTCTCTAGCATGGAAGAGGGAGTTCAGTCACCAAGAAACTTTGACATAGCTCTCAAACGTTTTTTGACATAAGGAACTGTCACTAGCATTTACTGATGCGAAATGCTGCTCATGTTACATATGTGGCTTTTAAATTTTGCAATTACCTTCCAGGTATCCAGAACTGTATTTCAACCAAGTGATATAACATGTTCCAAAGTCAAGAAAAGCCCAATCACTGGCACTGCTTGGTTAAACAACAGAACTTGGTAACTGCCACTTACAGCAAGGACTTGGCAGATACACGTTCCACCATCTCTAAAATGTATTCTTAATGTACACGAAGGATAATGAGTCTGAACAGACATCCCAGTCACTATGAAATAAGACAGACCTAGAAATTTTGTGGTCTCAAACAACATTTGACTGTCTTTTCCCTTCTTACTTTTTCTTGACAGAACAACCAGTAACTTAAGCATACAACTGAAAGGTAGGGAAAGATTTATGCGATCCTCATATCTGATATAAAGGACAAGCAAAGAACTTAGAAGTTCAGTGATATTTAGAAGAAACTCCAAATGCTACTGAAAACAGCAGTCAAGTGGTGAAATACAGTAAGTAAAAAAATTTTGCTAAACAATTCACAAAACAGTTAAATATCTCAATTTGAACTGGATAAAACTTGAAGAGGACTGGATAATAAAGTGAGGGGACTGTGCTGGTATTGCACATGAAACTAGAAATGAATACAGCTGTTGATATGAAAGTTAAGTATGTTGGGAATACGGAACATACTTTGTTGAGGAAACAGAAATAAAGGAAGAAAGGCAGCTTTACACCTACTGAGTAATGCTGTAGATTGCAAAAATAGAAACAGTTGAGTCATAATCATTTTAGGACACAATTACAAGGGTTTCCTTGGATAGGTATCTCATACTATCTGGGTCAGATTTACCCTCAGTAAGGTTAATCATGACAATTATAGATCCATTAAACCAAACTAGAATCAAATTTTCAGAATTGAACGGAAATTAAGTAGGAAGGCAATCTGAAAGTGGCACTACAGTATGTTTGATTACAAGAGCACTGTTTTAAATTGATGACTCCCATAAATATTCCAGGAGAAATGTTAACAGGCAAATAATTTTGTGTAGATACAGAACAGAGTAAAATTAGGTCGCAAAAGTTTAGGTTTGTTGCTTTGCTGAGGCATGTATGTCCTACAACATGGGGAAGACAGTCATGCCAGAACACCCCTAATAAAAAAACTGATTTTCTAGATAAAGAATGTTTAGCACAGTATCAAATGGGAAACAATTTCAGTTGGAGAAATCATAAATGAGCTCCTAATTTATTAAAGCATTTTAAGAGTTAACTAGAAGTGAAATTCCTCTTGGTTACATAAAAAGGACAGTGTCGACACAAAATGTGTAGAACTGAATATAGACCAGTTTCTGTGACCGAGTTTACTTCACATCTCATTAATTCTTTTGGCAGAAAATGCAGCAGTGTAGTAATGAAATATGCTGATAAGGCAAGCCAGTATACATGCTGGATACATAACCAGATCGTAATATCAGAAAACAAAAGCAGGATTAACTCAGAAGTATAATAATAGAAACAGAATGAAATTTTTAAATGGGATGAAAGATCCTATAGGAACTTATAATGGACTCCAAACTGAAGATTCTCAATTGGAAAAAATAAAGTAGAGAAACATCTTGTACTAATAAATCCTAAAATGCTCACAAGCCAAATTGGCATGATAAATGAAACTGTAAAGTGTATCAGAAACTATCATTATCATTGCATATGGTAACGCATAGAGAGAAATTTGTGTAGTATATTATGTAGTATTCAGGCTTTATGTTCAAGAAGTAAATCCCTGCTGGTGGAACTTCAGTGAATGAATGCCAGGGAAATGAACAGTCTTGGTATTTTCCCCATTACTGTTAAGATCCCACTTCTGGAACATTTGTGAGCGCTGGAGAAGGACTGGCATGAGTGAGGTGTTGCACCCCTGGCTGTATACATGGAAGCAGGGGAGGAGGAAGAAAGAAGACCTGTGGTTACAGCCATGAGGATGCATCCTTGGCTCCTGCTCTGCTGAGATCATCCCTCTGGTTTTGACAGCCAGGAAGTACTACTTTGCTTTCTTTTTATCTGCCTTCCCCAGATCTATGTAAAGTAACATCAGATAATCCTGGTATAACTTATGATCCAACCCTTATGTTTAAGTAAGCTGTCTTGCAGAATCAAGCCAAGTAAAAGTTGAAATTGACTGTGAATGCAATATGCAGCTGAAAAGGCGAAGAAACAGCCCAAGAACTACTGCGCATAAAGTGACCAGAAGTAAAATTGCAATACAATCATCAGATGAACGTTGTTGCAAAATCTCCTTAAAGCAGTAACAGAATCAGAAAAACAGATGTAATCAACAAAAGCTAATGTTTCTGCAGGCTAGAAAAACCTGAAGTATGGTTTAAGGCACACACTTTGTACTGGGGAAGCACATTCTCCCAGTAAGTAACACTAGCATGAAGTATGGCATATTGAGCCTAATAAGCTCCTCAGAGAAGAATGACAGGAACCACCCAAAGACTGAGAAGACTACTAGGTGACGAAAAGACCTGCCAAACGTTAGCAAATAGCCTAAAGAATGAACTTGCTGTAGATGAATTATACAAATCAAAGCAGCTTCGGATACTGAGTTTCTCTTCCCTCCCCAGTTCTGGCCACAAAACCCCCAAATTTCCAGAAATATTCCATTTTCTTATAGAAGTTAAACAATTACAAAATTACAAACTGTAGACTAGGAAATGTCTAGGAAAAAGGAAAAGCATGGGAGACAGACATGAAAATTCTAAGCTGAGATTGTTATGTAGCTACCATTTGAACTGGACAAAGTGAAATTCTCTGATAACACACTATTCATAGAATCATAGAGTCATTAAGGTCAGAGAAGTCCCGTAAGATCATCAAGTCCAACTGTTAATCTAGCAGTGCTAAACCATGTCCCCCAAGCACCACATTCACCTTTCTTTTGAATACTTCCACCACTTCCTGGGCAGCCTATTCCAATGCCTGACCACCCTTTCAGTGAAGAAACTAATATTCAGTCTAAGCCTCCCCTGCCACAACTTCAGGCCATTTTATTTTGTCCTTCCACTTGTTACCAGGGAGAAAAGACTGACCCTTACCTGGCTACGCCCTCCTTTCAGGTGGTTGTAGAGAGTGGTAAGGTCCCCCCTGAGCCTCCTTTTCTCCAGGCTAAACCACCCCAGATCCCTCAGCTGCTCCTCACAGGACTTGTGCTCCAGACCCTTCACGGGCTTTACTGCCCTTCTCTGCACTTTCTCCAGCACCTCAATGTCCTTCTTATAGAGAGGAGCTCAAAACAGAATAGAGGGTTCAAGATGTGACCTCACCAGAGAGGTCATGTTAGTTAAGGATGATTACAAAAACACAATCTGTGAACTGATGTGGAAATACTCTCTATAACTATTAAGCTTGCTTAGCTCTTCATCAGAGTCATCATTCCAAAACCCAGAAAGTCGAACTATCTCCCCCTTGGATTTTTATAAGCATATACCACAAAGAGTCAACTACACAAAAACTATACAAAGAAACTCAGTAACGATGATTTATGTTCCATTATAATCTTTTTTTTTTTTAATACATAAAACATATAAAGGTCATTTAAATGAGAGACTGGAACTCTGTATTACATGCAAGTTGATGTATATAAGAAAATATGGCATACAACAGAAAAACCTGGGATGCTGACCTTGGTATTTCATCTTCTTCCCATTCAAGGAAAGATACGTTGCTTGAATTTTCTGGCAAATGAGTTCGATGATGTTTACTTACACCTGATGTATCACCTAGGGAAAGAAGTAGAAAAAGAACTTAATTCATTTATGTGGCAGTATTTTTTACAAATATTGTTATATAAATGCATTTATTATTTAATATTACCAGTCCATCTGCTCCTAAAGAATAAATAGCATTGCATGATATCATCTTCATCCATTAACTATGCTATCATATAAATGATCTGATTTTCTTTCTAAAACGTAGACACATATAAAAATATATTTCCAACACACTGACATTATCAGAACTACATTTTTTGCATTCTAGTCATATCTTAACCTAAGTTCAATCTTTTCCTATTTGTAAAAATTTCAAAATAAATTTGAATTGACTCTGATGTAAACTTCAGAATTTCCTGGGTCCACAGTTCAAGTCCCAATGGAAATTAGAAACCAAAGAAAACACTAAATTCTGCTTCACACTTTTTCTCTTTCTTATTTGTGAGCTGAAAGGGAATATACAATACATTCCAGATACAAAGGTAGTAGCAGTAAGTGGAAACCTGCAATGAAGGCAGATGTTGTCTGACCTACAAATAAAGAAAACACTGTAAAAGTTTGCTCAGAGGTCTCCCTGTAAGGAAGTGTGCTCCAAAGTCATGCTGGTGAAATCCTCTCTGAAGAATTCCTACCTCCCATGAGCTCTCTACCTGAACCCTCAGTCTTCAGAGAAAGACAATATTGTATATTGTCAGGAAATGGCACAAGAAAGAAAAGGCCCAAGAGAGGGAGGGAGGTAGAATGGGAGAAGACTTGAAAATTACTCAGTCTCCCACTGATACCCGAAAGACCAGTTTGAACCTTGAATTTTCTTTATGTTGGTGTTATGCACTAGCAGTTTTCTGGTATTAAATTTACCTTTCAGCCATAGCAAATAGTTCTGCATTTGTTAAAGATTCACCAATTAAACAACTCAACTGTCAGAGGTCTTCAGTAATTAAATATTTATTAGAACATGTATTTTTATTCTATAAATTTTGCAATAGTCTTGCCAATGCGAATTCCACTATTTGGAATATTTGGTTTAGGGATATGTCACATACCAAAAAGCTGTAAGTTACTACAGAAGCAACTGGCAGACACCATGCCAAAAGAACCATACAAGCTTCAAACAGAGGCAAGCAGCCTTAATTCCATATGTTCCAGACCAAGCTTTCTGCACCCAGTCTAGTTCCTGCAAACCCTGCCCTTACTAAATCAGACTCTTAGATGTACTGACATGGCACAAAGATGTGGCATTCAAGCGGGGTGAAAAGACATTCTTGTTCTTATGCAGAGCCAGCTCATATTTCAGTCACACCTGTGCTGTTACGGTCTATCCACTTTCATGCCTAAGCAGGTGATTCCAGAAAGACAACACAAAATATCTGATCCCACTTGCACAGATCCAGCTCAAATCTAGCACACCTTACTGTCTGCATTGGGCAGCTAGTCCAGGAAGAAACACAGCCATGTTTTTACTGCATGGCATATCAGCTAATCCTCCATATTAAAATGTAAGCTGACTATGCATGGAGACATCACTTGTTAATTTTCATCTCCCACTTGATTATTTTAAGTTAATGGAATGGGACTGAATAGTTGTATATTTTAAAGGAAATACATTTCACAGCAGCTATGCAAGATTATAGGCCAACTGGTAAAATATATAATATTATTTTTAAAATTTATATGCATTTCAAATACTGCACCACAACAATTTCAGTGCATTATTTCCTTTCTTGTTCCCTATGAACCCTGTTTTCATATACTTCTAAAAATTGAGTCTCAATTCCTGTATCAGTTTGTTTCTTCAGTAAAGTTAATTGTAGGGATAGAGATTTAAGGACACTCAATATTCCCCTTTTTTGACATAAAGATCTTTAAAGACAGTAGCAATGACACATCAAAGTCTTTCAGAGTCATATTACAGAAGCAGATTCAGCTACTGAAAATAAAAGTTGCAATAGTTACAGTGGTATGTGGTGCATGAATGAATAGGCAGCCTTCTTCACAGCCCATAAAGACAAGGACTTGAGAAAATAAACTGCTACGCCTTCTGGATACAGGCTGATGAAGGCAGAATATTCCTGCTAATACAAATTTGCATGCTGACCTCTCTCAGCCTTCAAAAAGATCTACTTATCTCAGTGACAGAAATACACTATGAATAGGCTCCTGAGGCTGCTTGCTTACACTGACAAACAAATGTATTAATTGCCAGACTCATTTTTGTATCATCATCTGCAAGGGAAGTAAGGTAAGTGTTTGCTGTACATCTCTTGGCAAAGGCTTTTACTGCTGTCTAAGAAACAGAGTTTGGCCTGGCCTGCGTGAGGCAGCTACACTTGACTGGAAGGAACGCACACTCCCACAACACAGATGCTGAGGAACAGGCAGGTAAAGTGTGTCAGTGGCAAGCAGAGGCTGTGCCTTCTAGACCACTCCAACAGCCTGAGCTCAGAGAGGGCTGCTGTACAAGGACAGTCCCCTTGACAGCAGTGCCCCTGTAAGGCTGCACCGGGGACAACCCATTTGTTGCTTGGCTGCTGTGCCAGGAGCAGTAGACAGTGATCCTGTGCCTGGGGACTCCAACAGACTGAGGCAGGCTACTGATGCATGTGTGATGTGGAGCCATGGAAAGCAAAATGAGTCTTCCTAGGAGCACTGCAGCCAGTATCTGAACAAGCCAGACAAGCCAGTGTCATTTTTTTCCTTTTATTTTATTGGATTCTTCCCTATAAGAATACTTAAAGTCCACTGGTCTCAGCCCATGCTCCTCTTTCACCCCCTTGTTCCCATTCAAGACTTAGGTCTCTCATCCTTAAATAAATGATGAAAGAGTATATAAATAGCTTATGTTTTTCATCTATCATCTGAAAGAGAGAAAAAGAAGAGCTATGGAAAAAGAATGGAAGCAACTATTTGATACAATCACACTGCAAGTTTCCAGAAGGCTGATTTGAATATCTGGAAAACTAAAGGTACCTGACTATACTTCCTCAGGACTGAAAATCCTGAAGATGTTCTCTCTGTGGCTGAGCTTTTGTCTTCCTACAGTTCTGACACCAGCAAAAAGTGTGGCCTATCGTTGAGCATGAAAGGAGTATCTTCCTTTAAACAAGAATTAGTTATGGAACTCCATGGTCTATTGCTGTCTGAATATACATGCATAAAAATAAGGAGGAAATTCAGCATGATTATTGCTTGGTGTTTTTACAGAAAGATACTTCACCCTTCCTTTCAACTTTTGCTTTAACTGTAGGAACAATCATGATTTAAGTAAACAATAATTATTTTATTAAACATTAAGTACCGAAGGCATTACGCTTTTCCTACTGTTATCCCTCCTTTATAATGAAGAATTTAGAAGAATTTGGGATGTTCTCACCAAACTTAATTTTTATGTCAATGTGTACATCCAAAATGCCAAACTAATTTTTTAAAATACCTCCTTTGCTCACACACTAATAATTCAAACTTTACCTTAAAGTAAATGACTTTAGCACAAACACAAGCATTTTAATTAAGAACATTGATTGTCATCAGAGCAAAGTCATTAGCCATAATTCTGTAAAGACACTAATGCAAAACAAAAAAATTGAACTGATATAAGAATCAAAGCCATAAAAAAAATAAAGCAACATTATTATTATGCTATATTTCATGTCAATTCTTCAACTAAATACCAACAATTTTTCATCTAGAAAAGAGGTGTGGTCATCTTGTGAAATGGTCACAGCTGCAATGCTGACAGAACACGTTTCTTGACATACAGCATCTCATTTCAAGAAGCAGGCTCTTCCTCAATCCCCATACAGAGGCATAAAAAGGAAAAAAGCTACATATGGACTTTGTTTTGACACGGAAAGCAAATTTCAGGGAAACAACACAATACCCATTCAGCCAAACTGTAGCAAAAGCCTGACAGCTAGTGACAACTTGTTCAAAATGGTAGTTTTTAGCCTTCAGAGCAATTATTTGGTCTTAAGAAATAAACACCTTACTTTTTCTCCTTGCCTTTCTGAATTTGACAGTAGCCAGGTTTATTAAATTCATTCCATATAAATTGTAGTCTATAAAGAGTTGGAGGAGGTAGGGAATATGGGCTTCATGAGGCTGGTAAGATTTGTTCATTATGGCTCCACCTTGCAGAAGCTCACAAACTCTAAAAGACAAATTAGGACATATATAAAAAAATTATTTCAGTACAACAATATTGATATTTGACTTTATCAAAATATAAAATACTTGGACATTTAAAATTTTGTCTTAGCTGTATTTTTAACTCAAGAACTATGTTTTCACAATAACAGACGAACAAAATGATCTCTGCTAATAATGATGCAATATTTGGGTGTTAGTTACAAAGGAGCCTTGAATCCTTCAGCTTAAAAAACCATGAAACTCTCTGAAAAAAAAAATCCTACAATATTCTATTCCTGCAAGTGATCCAAAAGCCACTATAGGCCATGGAAATCTTGCAACAAAACAACTGTTGCAGCTGTATGCCCACACACCAGTAATAAGTTTGAAAGTCTCTCTAGTTCTCCTTGACATTTATATGATATGTCTGATGTCCTTCATGGCTTTAAAGCTATATATTGCATACTCAAAAGCAGTATTTTAAAACTGTAGAAGGACAAATCCTCTCCTTTAAACAGATACACATTAAAAAATAACTGCAAGTATTTGGATAATTATAAATTGGTACAATATGTTTATCTCAAATTAACATACATCTATACAAAAAAGAAAAGCACTAAGCATTTCTAAATGCAACAAACTGGGATTAAAAATAAAGTTTTATATAGAAAAAAGAAAGGAATAATTTAAGTGAAGTGTCAGTCTTTATCTGGATAGGAGCAATTCAAACATGAGAAGCTCCAAATTTTGAAACAATTGTCATGTCATACATTAAGATGGAAATTTAAATCATGAAAAATTTCACTCGTCTAGAAGAAAAATCAGGCAATCCTCTCTTATGATCATGTATTAGACCTTTTAAAAAAAAGTTACAGTATGTAATAGCACACACTCAAGGGATTTCAGTTTATGCTTGAGAAATAATTACTCCTTATTTATTCCTGAATTTACTGCAACTACTTTGACAGTAAGATCGAAATCAACAGCACTTTCATATAATAGAACATTACTCTGTTGAGAAATAGAGAACCTGACTAGTAACAAAAGCTATTCCATTTTCCAAGTAAATCTTAAATTTAGTAATTGTTGCTGGAATTAAAACCTACCAAAATTTACTTCATAATAGATGAAATTAAGCCATATGAAAGACAGCTACATTGTTTTCCTTAAGAGTTACAGGAAAAGTAACCTGATGCAAATTTGTTTAAGTGTGCAAGAATTACAGTAAACACAAAACATCTAAAGGCAAGTATGTTTTGGTATTGTTTTCCTAACATGCTACTACTTTAAAAGATTATTGGTGTGTTTAAAACTAGCAATTTTTTAAGTGTTTTGAAAACTGTGGGACAACTATTTTGGAGCTTTTATTTTATTAAGTTATTGGTGAATCCTGTTTCAAACCTGACTTTTTAATTCAAGATATAAGGAAATCAGACAGAACTTTTTATTTCCATATCCTTACCTTTTTACCATTGCAGGATTGTAAAGATAAATCTTCATAAACTGTCTCTCCTTTTCATGGTAACCATAAAAAGGCCTAGGGAGAAAGAAATAAAAGCAAGAAGCTAGCCAGCTATGCTGTGGCATTTATTCAATGACATTTTACTCTAAAGAGTATTAAATAAGCATATCTATCTACCTAGGTAAAGATGAAGATGTATTTCATTTAGATCTTCCCCAATAGCCTCTTATGCAAACAAACAAAACACCTGAAACACTCTCTTATGCTGCTTTGAGGCAGTGAGCAGCTGGCTTTCAGTAATGACAGTTCTGAAGTTCTAAGGCAAGAGAGGTGAAAAAGAGGCAGGTTCTCTTAATTTCTACCTGTTCTTTTCTCACTGATTCAAGTAAAGATTGTCATCAACAGTTTACTCTGCCCAGTTTTCACTATGAGAGGAACAGCTATACTAAAATTTACATAGCTCTCACAAAAAGAACAACATCAAGAAATTTGGTAGGTGACCTTCTTTGTTACTGCAAAAACATCAGAAAGTTCTGATTGAAAAGAAAAACAAGTTATATGCAGCCACTATACTCACAATAGCTAGAAGCCACCAAAACTGGCTGGGAACAGAAATATTATCTTCCTACACTTAACAATTAGAAAGAATATATTTCAGAAATGCATGAAAAAAGCAAATAAAACATAATGCTGCACAACATTGAAAATTAGCATTTACATTGTTTTGAAGATGAAAAATTGAATTTGTGTATCTAGACTACCTGTGCTCCTTCAGGATATTTTCCTATTATTCATTACGATTTGACTTATTTTTCAGCCCTTGGTTATGCAAGCTAAATAAAAATTAACTAATAGAATCCTTAAAATGTTCATTCATTCATGTAAACATTCAATAATAGCATATAGTTCAGCAGCAATGGAAAGCTACACCAAATACAACAAAATGGTCATCTTGATAGATTAGTAAATGTATGTTTAAAAGCCTCCACTTCCTTGCCTGTGCTGCTGGAAGAATCAGACAAATAAACATGACCTGACAGTCTCTGTGGGGGCCATTTTAGATGAACAACAACAAAAAAAAGACCACCTAGAATCAGGCTCCTGCAAGACATGCCTGGTCTCAGGGAACCTAGAATAATCCAGAGAGGTAGAAACTGCTGCACGGAAAGTGCTGCTCTAACACGAGAGACAGGAAAAGCTAACAAGAACAGATTTTGCAAAATTATACACACTAGGATACAATTTAGGAAAAAATGGTTGTGTCAAGAAGGTTTTTTGGGAAAACCTGTCAACTACGTTAAAGTCAAAGCAAGTGAGAAGAGTGATTTAGAAGTTATATAGCCCCGTATCAAGACATACATGGGGAGGGAACAAAAAAGGATTAGCACTGCAATCACCCAAGTTCAAAGGGCTTCTATATAGTACAAGTGCAAAAACCATTTCAAAACAGACAACCAAAACTCCTGACAGGTCATACTTACATTCCAGATACTAATGACACTTTGAAAACATGTTGAACAGTAGAAGATGGATTGCCTAAAGCCACATTGAGTGCTCTGTCAATGCTGAACGCCACCTGACGAAGGTAGCACTCTGGATGCTGTCCAAAACCATCGTATGGTACGTAGAGGTAAGGAAAGATACCATGTAAATGGAGACAAGTCTTCTGACCTAAAAAAAAAAAAAGGTAAACGTTCATTTTCTAATGTCTACTTTTTTCTAAGTAGTTGCTACATCTGAATTTTTTCATATTATTTTCAGGTTCTGCAGACAGGATGAATTTTTGACACAAGTGCAGGTGTGTTTCAAACAAAAGGTACTAATGTCGAGCAGTTCTCACACTTGGTTCATTGACAAAACCAATACAGAACAGACGTGGTTATGTGACATACACATGATTACACCTGTGTAACAACAGAATTCCTTACTAATTATTTGCTTTATAGTAATAACACAACATCTAAGATTAACTTGGCATACTGAGTAAGTGTTGGATGCTTAACCATTTCTCAGCCTTTGTCAAAATTTTTCAGTACCAATCACACAACCTCTCAGAAATTAAAAAGAACATTCAGAGCACCTATGAGGCCATTCAGTATTCTAGTTATTAAGGCATAAGTTAGGATGTGGAAAACAAACCCAGGTGATTTTCAACTTTTAAAATCTGTGGATCCCTGTCGTGGCTTGCAGCGTATTCCATTACCACCTACATGAGCTGTTGAAAGGTGGGCAGTGCTGACTGCCTCTTCCCTCTGGACTATCTTCTGTTAATGGGTCAATCAAGGCCTCACCACGTGACTGACAAAATTACATCATCCCATTTTACGATGCTCCGCCCACAGGGAGGAACCAAGCATTCCATCCTGGATATAAGGTGAGATTTCGAATACCACAAGCAGCCTTTTCCACTGGATTCCCAGAGGATGAGAGCAACATAGCCACTGCTGGACCTTCTGAGACCCGATGCTCCTACAGGGTTTTTTCTACCACTTTCAACAGGACCACTTTCATTCAGACTGCTACCAACACCCTGACCAACAGGTTGGGTTGTATTCTGACTCTGTCAGTGGTTTTTTGTACTATTGTGTTTATTTTACTTTTTTTCCTCTTCCTATTAAATTGTATTTCTGACTTGCACTCTTCCACTGCTTTGTTTTCAAACCTTGACAATCCCTGAGAGATTTCTACTGTATATGCAAATGTCTAGACTTCTAACAACATGCTTACCTCTCAGCATTAGCTTCCATGAGTCTGCAATAAGAGCAGAGTGAAAGGACACACCATGAAAACCTTTGTGCTAGACCACAGTCTGAGCTGCTCATTCAGACAAGGCAGTACAGTGATATGGACTGGGACCTCCCAAACCCACCACATTTTTGGGGGGGACTAGTCTCAGCTACAATGCATGTTATCTGTTCTTTTCTCACCATATTACAACAAAGCATGCATTCACTGTCATTTGCCATCTTTTCAGTCCCTAAAATCAGTCATGACTTCTCACTGCCAGTGAAAAGCTTTCACAGAAAAATAGTGTAAGCATGTGTTGCTGATTAACAACCACCACCACAATGACAGGCAGCACATATCCCTTTGCATTTTGTTTGGATGAACTCCCTGCATAAGGATAGCAAAACTGGCTGTGCTTTCACCACCCAGGAGATGAATATTAAAAAGAGGGAGCACAACTTCATTGGCCCACAAGACCAATGAAAAGACTTCCAAAAGTCCACTCTTTCAAACTGAGGTTATTTATCGGCAGGTGGAGCTTGTTGCATTTACACTCAATCATATACCAGTGGCCACCCAGTGAAGACAGCTTAAGTCCATTAAGGCAGCAATAACAAGACCTTCAGGCTGAGGACTGCCTTCAAATATTTTATACCTGTGAAAAGCATGCCCAAAAATCCCAGTAACAGCATGGATGTTTTTGTCTCTTTGTTAAAATGAGGGTCAGATGTGTTGTTCTTCAAATTATGTTCAGAAGTAAAATAATTCCTCAAAAAAATGGTACTACAAGTCCATTTTCCAAGGTGAATTTTATTCTTCTTGCAAGTCAACTCCATTAAGTCTCCTCAGCAATGCTGAAATACAATCTATATATGCATTCATAATGTTGAAGTCATCATCTATGAATTCTGCCCACGTCTTTAAAATATTTCAGGAGAATAAAATTCTTATTTATGTATCATGTTTTTCAAATAACAATACAATAAGAAGAAGGGGAAACGAAATAAAATAAGAACTACAGGTTTGTTCGGGTTTTTTTAAATGGCAAAACAGAGGACAGTAACAGCTTTATACGGCAGGAAACTTCTTCACCCCTAAGGTGGAAAAAGTAATTTATTAGTAGCATGTGAACTGAGAGAAGATTGATTTGTGCAGTGGTAGCAAACAATTTATTTTCTGTACCAAGTCACCAACAAATCTGAGTGTATACTGAGGGTTGCACTTAAGACTGATTTTGAAATAAAGGAGTCCCCCATACAAATGTAATTAACAGAAAATTAATAGTTGTTTAAAGTTCTACAGTTTCTCTATTCAAGTTTGTTTGGTTGGTTTTGGGACGGGTTTGAGCTTGGGGTTTTTTTATTATTTTTGTTGCTAAGTTGGAAAGGGTGGGTTGTTGTTGTTGGGTTTTTTTAAAATGTATCCCAGGATCATGTTCAGGGGGAAATCCAAACTAGTTCATAAAATAATTTGTCCGAATGCCCACTACAGCTTAGAAAAACACGTGAACAAACCAACTCACCACAAGCTAAATTTGATATTGGAATACAGACTGAATTTCTGTATATTCAAATATACATGTCTATCCCCCATGAATTTTATAAATTCAGGTCTTTGCTTCCTAGAGCTTGTCAGTCAGAGTCAGTTCTGCACTTACATTTTTTATTTGCACTACTAGCTATGAACTCCTTTCAAAAGCATGAATTCTTTCATATTTAAAAAAATACCTTAGATTTAATGGTTGTCCAAGTATTCTGAGTTATAGGTAGCTTATGTCCCCTTAGAATACAAAATTGCAAAGCACCAGAATAAACAGAACAGTGACACAGTCTAAACTTACTGTACCTATATTCTGGGTTCTTTCAAGTTAAGCAGCTATTTAACAGTTCTTGCTGAACTGAAATTGTAATTTTATTGTTGACTAAAAAAAAGAACACATATAAAGAAGGTTTCCTTCTATTTCCTTCTGTTCCCTACCCCTGAACTCACCTTTATGTGCAAAAAACCCCATGAAAAACACTATGGCTTTCAATTGAGCAGAGTCAAATTGCCACTTAACTCCAGAGAAATCTTATAGAACACACACCCTGAGCTGCTTTTCATTTTTGATTCTGCCAAGAAAGCAAACAAGTTACTGCTGATCTAAGATTCCTATTAGGCTAGCAGCTGTCCAGTTACATGGGTTTACACAGCTACTTCCTTTGATCCTTGATAGTATTGATTTATTTATTGTGATATTTGCTTATACTGCTACTTTTACTTAGAATTGACATTACTACAAGTCTGACCCTGCTACTGTTAAGAATAGTCATTTATTTCCATCATTTGGGTAAAATCATCAAAGCACACCAAATATCATGGTTTTGAGTTTGAAGCCCAGACTCCACTAATAGCAACCATGGTTTGCACTGAGCCATTACTAATTCTAGTGGATTCTTCCAATAGAGCCACAAGGAGAAAAAAGATCTACCCACTGAGGATTTCAGGCTACACAGACCTGCCAATTTACATAAATTAAAAACCTGGCTTGGGAAAAGGTTAATGAGTTTTATGGTTTAAATATGTTAATCTTATGCTCCTGTTTCTTTTTGGAGATACAAAGAAACAAATTTGTACCACTAGAACAGCACTGACAACACTGAACAGCTACAGCGCCCACTGACCAGATGATGTTATTTTTATATCTATTCATCACTTTCATCACATCAGTAGAATCAACGGAAGTGGTGCTCAATAACAGATTCTGCATATGACTGTTCTCCTCAGAATTTCTGGATACAAAATTGGCCACTGATGGGACAGCCACTGACATGTTTCATTCTGTGGCCTCTTCATGGACCTAAAAGAACGAGGTCTGCACTGACTGACTTACCTGCAGATCAAGCATCCCAGTATGACTCAAGGAGACTGGTAAGTAAATGTACAGACACCTACAAGTAAAGCTGAGGCTTAATCATAAGTCTTTTTAAGGCACTGAATGAAGTGGTAAATGAAGGAACACAAGAATCGCTGCTATAACATAGAAAAAAGGCAGTACACAAAACCTTGAGATATTATGAGATACTCAACTAGCAAACTGGCTATTTTCTCTGAAAAGAAGACACTGCCAACTAAATCTCAATACAGATGAATAACCATAATAATAATGAATCAATGTTTCAAAAATAATATAAATGCAGTATTTTCATACAACATAGGAAGAAAACCCACCTGCCAAACCCATACTTATAAAAGCAAGTAGCATCAGTATTACTGAAGTATTAAAATACAGCATTTTGCATACATGAAACCCATGAGAGAGAGATTAAGAAATCTGGTATTTTTTCTGGAAGATGGTTGCTATATACGTTATTATTAGGAGCACATACCAAGCATAATCCTTGAGTTACTCTACAATTTTTTCGATTACAAGAAAAATCTGCAGCAACCCTAAGATAGAAAACTTCAATATCAGAAGACAACTGAAACCACTATGATAGTGCAATGCAAATAACTTTTGTTCAATAACTACTTAGCAAGATACAAGAACTGATGTCTCCTGACCAGGAGAATGCTCACCCATGCAGGATGATCTGGTAGAGAAAAAACTGAGATGCAATCTACACAGAATGGCTGAAGTTGTCAGGGACGTCTGAAAGTTATCTTGTCCACCCCCTTGCCCAAACTTATGAACACGTAATTTCACAGTACAAGTTGGAGAACAAGAGAACCTGAGGATTATTATGCAAGTTGTTCTCAGAGAAGTGCTTTTTCATCATTTACCAACACTGACTTAGATTTAAACTTCTAAAACTTTCCACTGAGATCAAATTGGACAAATTTCTGTACAAAAGAAAAATGTGAAAATTATAAAGAAAGGGAATTTATTTTATTGTCCAGTTCAGGAATAAAGTTTCCAAAGATAGACAAGGAGCACATGAACATGTCTGTATATATTCCAAGATAAAATAGAAATCCATCTGTTCTAGACGGAATTCCACACATACATGACTACCTGCTGGCTCATATTCCATCAAGGGGAGAGCTTCTGCAGACACTGTCTCCATTTATTTCCTCCAGAAGACTTACAATCTCATGGGAGAACTGTTTGAACAAAGCATGTAGATGATCACAGAAGGCAGTTAAGTTGGCCAAGCATGATTTACCTTGAGTGAATCCATTCTGCCTACTCTAATTTTCAATAATGAATGAGAACATGTTCTAGTTGTGATACAGTTCAACTAACTTTTCATAAATGATACTCAAAGCTGTGTAGCTCCTATCCTGTAATTCTTCATTTAGGAACTGACTACAGAACCCTCACAAACTGAACTCAATACTGGAAACATCTTGAATAGACGTTTTCTTTAGTATTTAGAAAACAAAAACTAAATCTAAATCTAGATAAATATGACTTCAGAAAACAGTTCAATGTTGGTCTACATGTAGACATATTTTGCTATGATGTTTCTTCTACAGAACAAGCTGATCCCATTATAAGAAGCTAAGCAAACCCATGGGGAACAGTGGTGTGGGAGTAAAATGGAGACTATATAGCAGCATTTAAAAGCATGGAAAAACCCTGAGATTTTAGGAAATTTGGGCTGGGAATTAATAAAGATATGCAGAAGATGGAAGACAAAGGGCTTTTTACACACTTGCAATCTATTAAAAGCACTTTAGGTGCAGTTTTGTAAAGTGGAAGAACTAATTAAGCATGGACAAGTATTAGAAGAAGAATGCGCACCAACACATCAAGCAGTCACTACAGGATGCAGAAAAAACCAGGCAATCATAAGGGATTTCTTTCCTTTAACAGCAATAGCAAAGCAAAATCATTAGAAATCAAAAGACATGACACCACCATCTTAAAAAAGAAAATTGGTATTTTCAACTAACTGTTGAACCACTTACATTCAAAAACACTTGAAAAATGAAATGTGAATAGTGATGCCTACAGAGAATTAGAAAACTAACAATCCTGTTGTAAAAACAATTCCAAAAATGAAAACTTGTAAGTGGAATAATATTATAATTCAATTTCAAAGTAATTTCTTCATGCAATAAAAGTTTCTGTGTCAAAGGCAATCTCACCCTTTCTCCAGGAACAGGCTTCAGAGAGCAACATGAAGTTGTAACAGGAGTACTTAATCTACCCTGCTTGGTAGGTGCAATATGGGCATCTTGTGCACAGTTTAGATTGTGCTTTAAGTCTAAGCTACGTTGCTCGCTGGGGTAGGCTTGTCAAGACTGTATCACTGAATACCACCAGAACCGAGAAACGGGACAGAAATGGGACAGAAACGGGACAGGACTCCATTATTTTCTAGTGCTAACACAGCTTGTGAAACTACAGCCACCATTCCTTCCTCTGACACAAAGCAAACAAACATACATGGACTGATAAAGTAAGGTAATGCTTTGATGAAGACAAATCCCTTTCCTAACAAAACTTGGGAAGATCTTTCCCCCTTAAAACTCTTGCTAAGTCATTCAGAAACATAAGAGTTCACTCTTTTAATCTCTAAGAGTTCTTCAGTAGTATATTACAGTAATGTAACTCCTTCAGTGATTACATGAGACTTTCAATCTTCTCCCAGAGTCATGAAACAAGTCAGCTTTTTCATAAGGACTGAGAAGAAAGGCAGAACTACACACAGTGAAGTCTTGGATATTAGACAATATTGGATGTCAGATAAACAAGAATAAAGAAATTAGGCCTCGCAGCAGCAAGATATCCTCAAAACATAATCGAGAACAGAGCACAAAGACTTTATTTCATCCTCAAAACATAATCGAGAACAGAGCACAAAGACTTTATTTCACATATAATATTAGGTATTTGTGTCAAGGTTTTCAGTTTTTCCCTAGGACGTGAGAAAACACTTATTTCAGTAACACCTGTAAATGGGACCAAAAATTTTTTTTCTTGTATTTGTTGGAATCCAAATGGAGTGCTTGGTTATTTATAATTCTTTAGTCAGTAACTGTTCCTTGCAACACGTAATACCTTTACTCTTACGAAGACAAAAACTAGTCAAACAAACAAACAAAAAAACCAAAAAAAAAACCCACTAGGAAAATGAGGCCTTTGACTCATTGCAATTGTTCTTGACCCTTGATGCAGGGATCCATAGTAAAGGAGAAGAGCTGGGTTTTCTGTCTTTAATTTAAAATTAGAAACCTCTGTATAACTAGATGCATATTGTTATGATACCCTGAGCTATGGAGGAAACAAAGATCAGAGAAAAGCAGATCTCTGGGCAATATGGAGATTCAAACAAGAAGTTCATGAGCCTCCTTGAATTTGGTATCTTCCAAAGGACAAACTCCTCTCAAGTTTAGGTGACACCAAACAAAATTACATTTGAAACACTGATTTTTACTGACATCTCCATCTGATATCCATACAATTAATTTGCTCACTAATTGCTTTTTACATCAAAACTAAGTTGTCTTAATCATTTAAAATATTAGGCCTAAGAGACCATGTGGTCCACCAAGTCTTTTCTTCTCCAGTCTAGCAAGCAATGTAACAGTCACACGAAACTGAAGACTATTAGATACTTTGAACCATTAAGTACCCAAAGAAGAAATAACCTTTGAGACCTCTCAGGCTAGAATTTACCTCGGGAATTACTGCTGAGTATCAATTCTAAGTTCCAAAAGCAAGGCTACTATCTTTGTCTTACTGAGAATTTTTAACATATATTTTTTAGACTAATATGTAAGAGAGGGATTTTTTTTTTTTTTTTACATATAAACAATGAGCAAACCCCAAGAAAAACAATAAAAGTTTGAACAGTTTATTTAATACATCAACTCAATGAATATATTCTGATCATCTCCATAAAAATACCTCGTCCTGACTGGAATTGATTAGGATGAATCTTTTTTGAATTCTTGCTGTGACATTACAAAACAATCTCAGAAGCACTACTGATAAGCCTAACCATTTATAGGATGCAAAGGTACATCATCAGAAAGGAACATCTATTCCCTACTGTTATCACCAAGTAAAAATAACTGAAATATAACTGAAGAAATTTACTGTTATGCAGTCCAGCTAAAACCAGGAAAGTCCAGAGGTGCAGAAGATAATTTAAAAGAACAAATCTCCAGAAATAATGGAGACCAAAGAAGACAAGCATCTCAAAAAACAAATATGAGCTATGTACAAACCATCTTCAAGCTGATGACAGAGTTACAGAAATAGCCATAGTATTTTCTTCTTTTCTTAAGACACACAAGATGAAGTCAGGTACTCACTTATTAAGCACCCATCTATAAAATGAACCACGTACAAAATATTATTCTTGCTTCCTCTATTGATAGATTACTCATATAAGCAGCTGGACAGTATCAGCAACTATTTCTAGAATGAGTGTCAAAAATCACTACGAAGCCAGCTAAAATGAATTAAAACACACAAAGGAGGCAAATGTAGCTGGCCCCAGCTACAAATTCTAGCGATCATACCAAGCTCTTGGCATTCACAGGCTGGCAGCACAGTCCAAGCTGCTATGCCGGTAAAAAACACAACCACATGAAACCAACACAGGCAGGTGATGTTAGACCACACTGACCAAAGCATAGCTGAATAGAAAAGAGTGTATTTACTAGTCCCAGGTAAACTGATGAGGTGTACTTCACCACATCCTGTAAAAGATGAAACAACAAGTCAGTAGTGAAAAGGGGGAGCAGAGTAGTCCCACAGCCCTTGGTTTCCATTTCCCTCAATGACTGTTCATTAAAGACTGACACTGCCACACAAGTTCTGGTAGCTATCTTACTGGTCTTTCTTGGTGCAAGTGACACAAGTCACATGTAAATGGAGAATGTTGCACAGCTAGATATTAAAAGTTTTTGTGGTTGGTAACTGAACTTTCACTTCTGTATGAGGCTCATCTGCCTATTTAAGTACTGTGACGTGTATGCATTGCTCCCGCCACAACTCATCTCTTTTTCCTGTGTCAGACAAAATCAATGGAAACATTTTTGTTCAACAGGTATTTTCTTGTCAGCTACAGAGCTACTTAGAGAAAAAGCACCATAAATTATTGTCAGAATTATTTGTTACTCTAAACTGTAGGCAAAAAAAACCCCCCGGCCTTGTGGTAAGGTTAACAGTGTTTTCATCAGTATTATCTTTCAAAAATACTTTTCAGAAATGTTGACTACAACACCAAGCTTTTGTAATACCCCCGAAATGACACACTGTATAGTATATACACTCTCATGAGTCAGATTAGTTTATGTTAACAAGCAAACAATCTGTTTGTTTTCTCTTCCTCTATTCTTCAAACAGCAATAAATAATTCTAAATAAAATAATAATAAATAAAACAAATAAATAATACATATATTTCTTGAAGATTTTGGGTTTGTATTTGCATTAGGATCTCTCACTTGCAGGTAACTGTCATTTCAGCGTGTTCCTCGAGCTGATGAAAGCTAGAGGATGTGCTTCACAAATACAAGCACTGCTCTTAGGCTACCCATAAGCAAATTTGCAACATTTGGTACTCCTTATCACACATACCCTTTTATTTCATTAAAGAAATTCTTAACATCTTTTGCATGTTCTAGGCTTATAATTTTTGGACGAGCAGAAACTTATTAGGAAGTGCTTCCTTACTACAGACACCTTCCAAATTTCTGTCTAAGCTTTGAAATGACTACATGGTGTTTGACAGTAATAGCAGGGGACAGAATCTCATGACCCAGGAAATAAAATGTATTCTTAATATCTTACTAAACTCTGTGTTCCAGGTTTATGTGGCAAGTGCTTGGCAGAGGAGAGGCTGCTGTGAGAAGAAGCCAGAGACTGCCCCATCTGGGACACAGCCAGATCCAACAGACATACTACAAAGCGCAGCTGAGTCCCTCAGCCAAGCCCGGGACACTTCTGGGAAAACGTGTTTATGAAAGAAAACACCAAAGTCAGAGGAAAAGTGAAGGAGGAACATCTCCATGGAACAGCAGATATCCCCTGCAGCCCATGGAGGATGCCACAGTGGAGCACAAGGATGTTCCTAAAGGAACTGAGGCCTGTGGAAAGTCCACATCAGAGCAGAGGAAAGATGTGATGAGGAAGAAGGCAGAAAGACACCATTATGTACTGGCTGCAACCCCACTTTCATTCTCCGTGTGAGCTTCCATGGCAGGGGTGGGATATGTGAGAAATAGAGCTGACCCTGAAGAAGGAGGAGGAAAGGCGAGCTGTTCTGAATCGATTTTAGATGGCAATAAATTAGCTATTTTTTTCCCAAAAAGAGTTCATTTTGCCTGCAATGGTATTTGGTAAACAATTTCCCTGTTGTTATCTCAACCTATTGTTTTAGTGTTTCTGTTTTTCCTGTTTTACCTCCCTGCATTACCAGACTGGAGGTGATGGGCTGAACAAGCAAGCAGCAGGGTGGGAATTTTGATGTTGGCCAAGTCTGGACAGACCACTTAACAGAAACGATCCTCTGAAACATCCTAACTATGTCAGACAGTAAAGGTAACAAAATAAACCAAGTCTTAGTGTTAGTAGACTCGTACCTGCTACCTCGTGATCTCTAACTGCATCAGGAAACTTCAGAGGGTGTTACAGCTGCAAGTCTCTGCTTTAAATCTTTACTCTGAATAGAAGTCTCAGCCTACCTGATTTAACTTAATAAAAACAATATACAACCTCAATCACCAAAGTAACAAAACTCTTCAATGCAACATTAATAGATTTAACCACAAGCTTGCTTAAAATAAAGTAGTCCTATTACCATAGCTTACATTAAATTATGTAGTTGGTATAAACATTGTCTGTTTGTTGTGTTAATACATAATTAAACAATACGGGAGACAGTATTAACCTTTACAACAAACCTACTTAAAAACATGTTAGTGAAAGATATGCCCGTTTATGAGTCTTCCAAAAAGGTTGTACATGAAGATGCAGAACATTCAAGACATTTTCATGTGGGGGAGAAAGAGAAACTACAGCAAGCAGACAGAATGATAATTGAATGATAATTGAAGCTTTTAAAATTGAGATTGTACATACCTCAAATCCTTACTCAAAGTTTTTCCTAAAGATCCTCATGACAGGATCTTTCAAGCAGCTACACAAGGGCAACAATTTTCATCTGATAACAGCAGCATTTGGTGTGCCATGAATGCATCCTCAGCCAAACTCAATTCTGTAATGCAGTCAGAGAGGGAGCAGCTCCATATAGGACTTAGAGAAACCATATTCTTGAGAACTGGTGGTCTGAATCCTGATTTATCCAACAGAATTGTAAATCCTGAGTAATTCTATAGTTTGTATCACACACATACACAAAAATCTTACCACCCCCTTTTTGTTCATATAATTTTTAACCTTCACTCCAATTTAGCAGTTGTTCAATAATTATAGTCAAGTTACTCAGGATTACTCAACAGCAGCATTAGAAAAAAACAGATTACAGCATTTTTCAATATTTTTAAATATTGTTTTCCTTCACACTAAAGAGCATGGTATATGGTAATCACACTACAGTAATGTTTTATTTTGCTTGTCAATATATTAGATAGCCTCTTTGCTTTTCAAAAGACACGGGAAGGTAAGAGTCTTAAACAAAAAAAAGTCCTTAAAACCAAAAGTAAATGAAACTAGCTCTTTTTAGGCTTTACATATGGTATTTCAAAAGAATCTGTATTAGCTTTTTGCCTCCTACTGCAAATACAGTCCTCAGGTGTCTGCCACACCCTCAGCTGTGGGTACTAACAAGCAGGGTGTTTACTGACTTGTTTCAAGGTGAACATAGACCTCAGCATCCACTAAAAGAATAACTGAAGTCAGTAGATGCTAAATGCAGGCACAGCATCTGTTATTCTTTAAATATCATCTTTTTATGCCTTCTTCTTTTGTATTCCAAAATACATAAATGAATGCTCTTTCAGCAATACAGCTGGTATTACTATTTTATTCTACACATTTTGCAATACTATTAAGAATCTTACTTCCTATTTTAGTTTTACTAAAAAAAAAGTTTGCTACTTTCCTTCCTCATCCTGAATTAGGCATCCATCCCCCTCTTTTCATCTTCTGTAAAATGTAATGTCTTTTGGCAGCACTTGAAGGGTTTCGTGGCTATTTGCCTGCTCTAGGCCTTTGTTTCTGCAAAGAATGCCCAGACTTCGTAGTATTCTTATCTTAGGCTTGTTACAGTCATTAATTGAGAACATACACACTGTTCCACTTCTTCACATGATTAGAACTACAAGTCTTTTCCTGTTTCAGTGCTACAGCCAAAAATTTAAACATGCGAGCACTTTACAGAAAGCATGTATCCAAAGACTGCTTGCTTTGTGCAGATCATTTCATGTGGTTGTCATGTATTTACTCAATAACCTTCAGAGTGGCTGTAGACTGGATACTTCACTTGCCAAGGCAATGTATTTACAGCAATGTCTGCATTTTTTAAGAAATGTTTTGAAGTGTTACTCAGAAGTATCTGTTGCAGATGCAGTGTCATCCAATCCAAATATTCCTATTTTACAAGGTAATCTCACTGGCTATTATATTTTAAATTGCTGAAATTCTGTGCACAGCACAACTAACTAGTGACTACCTTTCTGCACTGAAAACAAAGGGTCTCCCTCAAAAAATCAGCCAGCAATCTAGTTTCACGTTTTAAGCCAGTGTTACAAATGTGCTGAAGGACTACTTAATACCAATCTCTCCATTGCTCTGTTCAGATCTGAATTCTCGCTTATCACCATTTATCCCTTTCCCCACATCTATGATAGCAGTGTCACAGAATCACAGAATTAATTAGGTTGGAAAAGATCTCCTAGATCAAATCCACCCTATGACCAAACACCACTGTGTCAACTGAACCATGGCATTGAGTGCCACATCCAGTCTTTCCTTAAACACCTCCAGGGATGGTGACTCCACCACTGCCCTGGGCAGCCCATTCCAATGCCCAACTACAACCCTTCTGTGAAGAAATTTCCTCCTAATGTCCAACCTAAGCCTCCCGTGGTGCAGCTTAAGACCATGTCCTTTGTGCCTGATATACTACACACTACAAGTTTTCAATAAAAATAAAAATAAAAATAAAACGTGACCAATAATGGGATTTTTTTCTATGGTTTTGTCTAATAGCATTAATAAAGTGTGCATCAATAGGAAAAGAACTGCATTAAAAAGATTCCCCCTCCCTAGGTTCTCAGTAGCCCTACTGCTGCTATCCAGAGAACACAGAAAACAAACAAAAAAACTGATAAAACCCCCTAAAAACCACCAACACAACATAATCCAACGAAAAAAAAAACCATTGTGCATGAAGAGGGGGAGCAAAAAAATTGAAACAGAGAGATTTTAAAAAAACGCAGAGTGGGAGGTGTTGGTGTGGGGGGAGAACAGGGCCAAGCTACTGACAGAAATCTTCGTATGCGCCAGAATAAAGTGCTACTAGTTAAGTCCTTGACTCCTCACATATATTATTAAACTGTATTTGTAGAACTGATAGTGACTCTCACAAAACCTTAGCTACACATGATACAGAGGAAAGACCTGGAATCTGCAAGTCAGAACGACATGCTCAATTATTTACTTGCATAATGCATATCTCATTTGTCATATTAGTTAGAAATTTATGCCGATGAAGCAGACAGCAACACATAGAGACAGATTCATCATAGAGGCAGATGAGTATCACTGTAGTAAACAGACAGCATTCCCACCCTTCCCTAGGAATTTTTATTGTGATGCTGAGTAAGTCATATGTTAAAAAGGCAAAGGCAGCCTTTATTACGTTGAGACAGTTAAAATGATTTAGAAAATGGCAAAGTAGTTCTATGCTTAATTAAATCATTAAGCACTGTACTGTTACAGAAACTTAAATCATAATACTTTCTGTTGAAACCCCACAAAAGCTTAAAAAAATTTACTATTTTTATTTTGTACTCTCAGTTCTTCATATACAAGTTACTATCATTACCACAGCTCTGACGTGCAGATAACTTCACAGAAAAATTATAAATGCATCAATATTACAAGAAAAAACCCTCTCAGAGTGAATGTTTTATTTGGATTCAGCTTTTGACTGTGGATGATTTAAAAGCTTTTACCTACTCGCTGAATAATTGGTCAGAGTCACTCAGCACCTTGTGCTAATTGCTAGGGAAAATGAGAAAATATAGTGTTTTATCATGTTATTGAAAACCATCCTCAGGTTTTACACAAGGGAAAATACTTCTGGCACATTTTCACTCACTGTAGTGACTGCAACCCTGGTGTTCTTTTACCGCAATACTGATGAACAGGGACTCCAGAACTCATATAGCAGATGAGGAAAAGATGAGATGGAAGGGGAACTACTTAAAATTTGGCAGCTCTGAAGGTTGAAGATGTCCTTGTTCATTGCAAGAGGGTTAGACTAAATTACCTTCGGAAGTCCCTTCCAAACCAAACCATTCTATGGTTCTCTGAAGGTGAAAAACCAATTTGAATTGACCAGTAGATGCCACTTGACAGACTTTGCTGATCTGTATCAAAATCTAAAGTCATTTGTTCCTTGTCTCAGGACACAGAAGGACCAAAAGTCTGTATCAAAATTTATGTGTTTCCTAGGCCATATTTCTTGTTTGTTGCTTAGGTGTAGCTCATATTTCAGGTTAAACCTCCAATGATTTAATACACTTGTGATAAACAATGTAAGGAAGCAAGCCAATTAACAGTAAGACACTGAATAATGAAGAAGTTTGAGATACATAAAAGGTAAACGTGTTGAAGATGAAAGTGTCAATTTATTTAAGTTCAAGGCTACTGCTAAGTCACAAAATTCCTACAGAAAACTGCAATATATTACCAGAACATATAGAACTAAAAAACAACAAATGATATCATGACACATAGGCTTTGCTATTATAAGAATAACATCAGCTCTTATGCATCAGTTCTGAGAACAACCGTGTACCAAACACAAACTGACCGACATTTGGCCTCAGCACAAGTCACATCTATCACATTATTTAATCTTCTCAATCAAGATCAGCCCAGGCCAAAGAGAGCAAACCTGGTAAACAAACCCCCTTTGGTTCAGCTGCTCCTGTATGCTGTCCTTTGTGATGAATATATACTTTCTCATTTAATTCCAGCTCTCTAAGAACAACAACTGCTAAGTCACCTTGTGGCTGGAATAAATAATGTACTAGATTCCTTATGAACTTTAATCTAAAACCAGTTTTATGACAGTACTGCATATTCAGCATCTGCACACATCAACTTCAGCAAGTGTATCAAAAGGTGAAATTATGAGTTTTCTTGCAAATAGTACAGCTGAGGTACTAAAGATTTACTTCTCATACCAGCATATGAGAAACTACATTATAAAGGTGCATGGATTCATTTGAGTTAGAGGTAAAGTACTTGCTTACTGGTCTTTTTTTCCCCCTAAATTTAAATGTCAAATTTATTTAAATATGACCTATTAATTACTGTTGAAATTTAAGCATGTTTTAAGTTACTACATTTTAAAGTAAATTTACATATATATATATATATATACACATATATATATATATAAAAGCATATATAACTGTCCATTTAGATCTTTGAGTTTTCAGATTACAGTGAACTGAATGGAAAACATTTCAGTGTTTAGATACTACCTTCTTTCCCCCCACCCATTTTAACCTTAACAATACTTAAGAAGAAGTGAAATAACACAACATTTTATAAACCTGGAAACTTGCTATACATGTTCCTCAGTATTTAATTTTTGTCCTTTTATTTCTCTAAGAAAGGCAAGGGAAAGAAAAAAACCAAAATACAGCATAAGGAAACAAACAAACAAATCTCAAAATCTCCTTTGTACTCCAAACATTTCAATACAAAAACTTCTTCCAGGTGTTTATACAGAGAGAAATAACATTGAGAGATCATTCTTTAGAAAAAGCAATTTTGCTGTACAGTAGAGACAAAATCAGATGAAAACGAAGCTGTTTAGGTCATCTGGTCTTTCTCCTGCTCTCCATTTCTCTTTTGAGACTGAGTAAGACTGGAAATCTGCACTAGGAACTGAGCTGAACACTGATCTGGCTAAAAACTCACCCTGCGAAAAAATTACCCTTTCAACACATATCAGTACCCCAAGTTCACCACAATTGCACAACTTACTGCACCAGCACACAAAGACACAAAACCACCCAGGGCAGCTGTGCACAGTTCTTGCTTCATACAGTATCAATGTCAGCTAATAGACAGCATATGCAGCATTCTAAACTATAATCTAATTGTTAGCTACTTTAAAAGCAAAGGGGAAAAAATCCTGTTCTGCCACATTTTTACAAGTGGGAAGGAATGGTTGGTAGACACATATAGCTTTTATGTTGTGCCAGTTCCACAGAGAGATAGATAAAAAGTAGTTATTTTCTGCAAATACAAGAAAACACCAGTTAACTAACTGCTCTAACGTATTTAAGCAAACAACATCTCTAAATGTTTCTTACTTCTAAAGTAAGCTGGACAAACAGTATTTTACAGTATTTTTGGCAAACTAGACTGAGAATACAACTTCCAAAGACTCATAAAACAGAAAAGGATTTGTTCTACTTTTTCAAGACACAAATCCTATTATTCTTATCACTTGTAAACCACATAAGATGACCTGAGTTTTATGTGGAGAAAAAGAACTAATTAATCCAGAGTGTAAAGTAAATTAACTATTTCTAAAATTAGAGAAATTATATTAATATTACTATAACTGGACCAGAGTTAGGACAGTGGCTAATGAATGGTGAAAGTCACATTTCTGCCCTTTTTCACATTAAAAAAAAAGGTGGTGGAGGTGTTGTTCACAATCAAGAAGTGTACCAGTAAAGCTTTCTATAATTTGCAGTTGTTTGCTGGACAACATAAATGGGCAGAATGCGAGACCAATGTGAAATCATGTATTCACACTGTAAAGCTATGGGATCACAATACACCAGAAATGAACAAAATCAGTACAGTCTGAAATGCAATGTTTTAAGACAGATTTACTGAATAGCTACTGGTCAGAATACAGCTGTGACTCCCAAACTGATCAAAACAATTAAAGAGAAGGAAAACATGATAGTGTCACACACCAATAAATTGTCTTCAAGTGACAAGTGAACCAATGCCAGTTTTCGTAATATCACTTATAAATGAAGATCTATGTAAGGAAAAAAAATATACATGAAAGTTCACAAATAAATCATAGCACAAGGAATTGGCTCAGCATTGGAGATTCAAACAAATCTGCACAAAGTTACTGTGCCAGAATTACGATTTATCAAATCACTTTAAAAAGTGGAACAAAAGCAATCTAACTGGAATACACCCAATACAGGATTCAAGACACACCCACCACAATCTGTAGTTAGGCACGCAAAAGAATGCAAATGTACTTAAACATTCAGAAAGAAGTAAGACTACTGTTAAGAAGACTTTTAAGAAGTCCTGATGACATAAATCAACACTGTGGCTTGCCATGTGACCAGGTTTACATTTTCGCTCCAGAGAAGTTTGAGGTTAACCAACTAATAATTAACATCTGCACTCAACTGGAAGATATATAGCTCTAGGGATGTGTATTACAAAACAGGCTATTTTCTAAAGTACCTTTATTCTAGTTTTAAAAAGTGCTTAGAAGTCCAATTTGTAGCTCATTGCTTATAAAAAAATTGTGCAGACAAGCCCCCTGTGTACACTATAAACATGCATAAAGTAACTTTCCTTTTTGTAATGGAAACACATATAATAAGGGACTGTCTAACTTCGAATGGAGCTAATACAGTCAAAATGATGTTTTAAACTTTCCTAGTCCCAAGTAAATTATTTTAGCAAAAGGAGAATCACTGCAAAAATAAGTAGACTCAAGACAATACACAGATAAAATTACTACTCTTCATGTAGTTATCACACCATGTTTAAACAATATGATCTGTCTTGTTACCTGCCTGTCTTTTAGGGCCCATGAATCCTGTCTATGTGTGTGAGGCTCTTTATTTGCAGTTCCCTATCTTGACTCATTTCACCTTGAGTACTTCAATCCCAAACTTGAATCCCATACTTTGTGGTACCATTGACTCCATAAAAATGCTTCTGTATTGCTGTTCCCTGCAGTGAGGGAGGGGAAAAAAAAAGTAATTTATTTTCATGTGTCTAATTATCAGAAGAAAAGACCTACTATGAATGAGATGGATCATTTTTCTTGGTCCAGATACCTACCTTTTTTTTTTGAGCATGAGATTCATGCAGTTTAATGAGGCATCATACTGTTTCAAAGGGGACTAGTGGCAGATTGGACCCCTTCATCCTACTTTAAGACAGCAGTTTTATAGACAACACCTCTCCAGTGTTTCAGGGGCACAAACAGCTACTTCCAGAAACAGCAAGAAAGCAAAAAAGCTATTCCCTGCCATGTAAATTTAAAACTACATTTTACAGGAGCATGTTATATGCACTCAAATTTGAAAGAGTTGGGGGAAATTTCAAGCTGTTACCACAAGATGCATTTTCTAACAAACTTCCAATATTTTTTACCATGTTCTAAAAGTTTCCTTACTTTTTACCTCTGTATTGTAATTACCAGATAAATTAGGTTTCTTCCTATTACCATCGAAGCTGAAACTTTACAGCAATGTGTAACATAAAACAGAAAAGCATAAAACCCCCATAAAAGCACATAGAGCACATCTTTGTGGTATTTGTGAAATTTTAAACTAAATTATACATTTCACTGTCTTTCTTAAGCAGAGGAATGGTCAACGGACATCACCTCCTTAAAGTCTTGTTAGGAGCATGTTCTGCTTAAAGAATCAAAGCCATAGTGATGATGAATCAGAAACATCATATGCAAATTATATTGGCAAGCAAATAATACTGATTCTATGCTATTGAGCTTTATGAGAAATACAGTGCAGAGTGCTTGACAGTTTGCCACTAAAGGGTAAAATGTCTTCTCAACTAAGCCCACAGCTGCACTTGCCAGAAAGTAGTGTTCTTCTGAAAAATACTTTCTTCCTTTCTTAGTTCACCTTTTTAAAAACTGGGTTTCAACCAGGATAATATTCACTCAAGCTGGAGTGTGTACTCTGTGATGGACATAAATGAGTAATACTGAATTCGGTGAATATTCAGTGAAGGATATCTACTTTCAACAAATGGAGAGACCCAATCCTTCTGTGACTGGTGAGGAAGGATACTGCAGTAAATGTGATGATGTCAGCTGCTCCTTTTACAACAACAATTACCTCTCCATTCCACTTGAAAATTCTCCAGTGATTCATTCTTACTTGTATTTCATCAACACGGGTTGTGCAAAGTATGACTGAGCAAGAAATCTCTGAGGGCATGGGATGAGCTTCTTTCAGTGGATGGGTCTGACTATTTGGAAACATTTGTTTCCAAAACAATACTGACCCATATTTTGCAATGAGCTCTCACGCTCTCAGAAAGAGACAAGGGCAATGGCAATGCCAGGAAGGTCTCCCAATGCCGTAAATCAAATCAATACCAGAGAAATATTTGTATTGCCATAAATAAATCAACCTGTTTAGAAATAAAGATAACTCTGTTTCAAAGAATATTGTAATGATGAGTACACTTGATGTTGAATTGCTTAACACTAACAGGAACAAAAATACAATTGCTTTGGAAAAGAACAGCAGAAGTTTTCTATTTCTATTTCACACAGTACAGAAGCAAACCACATCTGGCCTGAGGCTGTGCTCTCCTGAAGCTGCTTTTTACAGTGTGACTTTTTATATGCTAGAAAGAGGTTTGAATAAAAATAGGCTTGCCAAACTACACTTGTGTTTACTAAAATAGTGGCTTTATTAGGCTGACGCACTTGCCTGATCTTTCAGTAGATCTAACCAGATCAAGCACTACCTGAAAAGGTGTCTTGTATGTCATTTACGTCCTTCTGGAGAAGAGTTTCCTCACACAAAGGAAACAAGGAAATAGCATCTGCCAAAATGCAATAAGCATCAGAAGTGTTTAACAATAATGGATAAATAGTAAAGTCCAATGATCCTAGGAATCCAAACACTTTGCAACTGGCCAAAATGCTACTATACACGGCTTATCCTGTTTGAAAGGGATAAAGAATCAAGGAGTAAATAAATTTTAGACACATCACATTTATTTTATAAGGTATGCATTCATTACAGGATTCCCTCTTAGAACCAGAAAGAGCAGACAACACGTAGAAGCCACTTGCCCTTTGTGTCCTGAGCTACAGTGTGTGAGATCATTCAGTACTGGCATCTTCTCTTAGGTCACAAGCAGTCAGAAAAATCCAATCCTGCACATGCTGAATTATTAATCAGATATATTTCTAAGGACAAGCACATCTCAAAAACTGGTTTATCAAGCTAAAATTTACTCAAATTATGCATTTAACAGCTGCTTTAGGAAGACAACAAAGGCCTCTGCTCTCTGACACTAAACTCCCTCTCCCATATAAAGAAAATGACAGAAGAGAGATCCTGATTATCCACAGACACATTTAATGGAAAAGTTACATTTAGTTTCACATTCTGACTCCATTGTGGCAGTGACACCAGCTGAAGACACTATAACGGATTGCTCAAATGCTTTGAAAGCACAGGCAAGATGTTTTGCCTGTCATCCCTGGAAGTATGAGCACATGCACAAGTTACAGCAGGTTGAACCAGCACATAAATTTACAGCATATCAGCTGCTCCTGCTATGACAGTTTGCATAGCTGTTACTACAGGGTAACACCATTAAAGTGGTGCTGCAAAGCTAGTAAGCTCTCTTACGAGCTCCAAGATAGAGAAAGCACAATCCTACTCACAGATTTTATCTAAATCACCAGTATTTGGGGTCAGCTGTTTACACACAGCTCAGATCTGCACAGGCCAGTAAGCTCTGAAGTAACACATGGAGTCTAAGGGGGAGCTGGAACTCGAATCTTTCTACTTCACACACCTGTAGTTAGTACTCCACATTGCTGAGACTGAACTACAAGCAGTACCTCCCAACCAGAAGCAGCCCTGCACTGATACAGCACTGAATACCATTGATGCAGTGGACTTACACTTAATGTACTTTTTTTTTTCTTATAGTTATGGAAGAAGACTTCAATTTCTCTGTATTCCAGAACATAACAGACCTGGTTGTCCAGTGGCTTACATGACTAAGGCAACCATTCTAGAAAGATCTGTATCTAGCTTTAGAAGAGATGGCCACCACTTTCTTCTAACAGGCAGCTCAAAAGTCTTTAAAAATTCTTCTTTCTAGACTTTTTCATTGCTTATGTATTTGTTTGAATTTGACTAGCCTAAATTTCAATTATTTGGTTTTTTTTGTGGTTTTCTTACTAAACGAGAACATCTCATCACTTCTTCACAAGCTCCTGATACCATCTAATAAAAGTGTATCTAAATATCCTCTAGAAGAGGAAAAAAATGTTTAAGCATTCCTCTAAGCCTCCTGTATTTTTCCTACATTAGTTAAAATACATTGTCACAGAGTCACACTGCTTAGAACAGTTAACATCTGTTTCACAAATGCTACCTTCAGCCTCTTTGGCATTCTGTTGTAACCAAAAATTACATTAGCCCTTTCAGCATCATACCAATATTCATTCAGCTGCTTGTCTGCAATGACCTGAAGTTCTTTTCACAGCCCCTGTTTTCTATACCATGGACTTGGCTTACATTCTTTGTTCTTGCAACACCACACTTTTTCTGAACACTCAAACTCTACCAAGTGATCTACATAACTATGTGTGACTGCTACTATTCTTTGTCCTTCTTGAATTCTATGAACATCACATATTACTTACACAAACTAATTGCATGATCAACTTGCACTAAAATAGGTTATTATAAGTAAGTATTATAATCAGTAGATTCTTATGAAATATTTATGGTCCTTAAAGGGATGAAACTCCTGAAGTTATTAAACTTTTCTAAAGATGAAGCTCCAGCTCTTACTCTGTAACCACATATAATTAAAAACAAATGAAAGCATACGGTATCAGATGATACAGTTATCAGAAAATTTTTACCTTGAATTTTACACTGCAGTGAATACTAAAATAAAAAATTCTCGAGCAGCTCTCCTGTGTCCTCTACTCTCAAAGATTACTTCAATTAGGTTTACTACAGTTAGAAGGGATGTTGTTCAACAGGCCAGAAAAAGCCAGTATGCTTGTACTTCATGGCATACAGCTAAGGAGCAGTAAATTAAACAAGCAGTACAAGAATAAAAACACAAAAATGCATCAATAAGCATACCAAAAACACGTGCAAAAATATGCAAGAGTATTTTTACCATAAAGTTCAAAACCAGTCCAAGTAAAAACAAGATACATTGTACATTAAAAGCATAGTAACATTTCTAACTACATATATTTTATCCAAATATATAGTAGTTATGGCATGTGGGTGTATTTATTCAAATAAGGACCACTCTGGTCAAAATGTCTGTATCCTAAAATTTTACTTGTGGGACTAAAAAAAAGCTCTGTCAAACTCAGATTTATTTATTTACTTACTTTTTTTTTTCCTTTTCACTAGTGTTGCAGTATTCCCAGTTTAAAACCCTTTTGTACTCATTTTGACCACCAAAGCTGACAATTTAAACCTCTGAAGGGATACTCTGCATGCTAAGTGAGCTGTTAAAAGCCAACAATCAAATGCAACCTAATCTGAACTATGCAAATTTTACTAAGTGTTGGCTGTCTGCCTTTATTCCATGATTGAAGATTTAATCACTTACTCACTTAATATTGTGTCTCTCCTGAAACTCAGTTCTTAGAAGTCTGTAATGCTTAATCATGAGCACATCTCTGTTAGCTGTACTGAGCTTCTCCCTTATATTACTACCTGGATGAAATCATGCTCCTTTATCCAAATAGTTAGCTATTACATTTCCGTTTTTAGGGAATCACAAATTGTATGTCAGTGTGTGGTGGTTTGATCCTGCCTGGGTGCCAGCTGCCCACCAAAGCCACTCTGTCACTCCCATCCTCAACTGGACAGAGGAGAGAGAATTTAACAAAAGACCCATGAGTTAAGGACAGGGAGAGATTACTCAACAATTCCCATCACAAGCAAAACATACTCAACTTGGTGAAATTAATTGAATTTATTACCAATCAAATCACAGTAGGATAATGAGGAAAAAACCCTTATACTGAGGTTTATGTTTGCCGCAAGCCAATAACATTATTTCACTTACAAGCTTTTAAATGTTAAGGAAACCCTGTCCAAAAGGAAGGTATTAGAAGAAAACCAAACCATGGAAATGAAAAAGTAATGTAAGAATTACAAAATTTTTCTAAAACATCTTGTGACAGAGACCATCTCTCTCAAGTAGGTGCAGAAGAAATACCTTAGGTTTGGTCAAACTGATATATATATAGATTATATTCTTTCAAAACTGAGAAAGAGCTCCATTAATAAATATCATATAGAAATCACTTAAGTATTCTGTCTTTTAATTGAAGACAATAGAATGAGACCAAATATTTCAACATAAACAAAGAAGAAAATCTGAAATACAAACTAGTTGGATAAACCCATTTTTAACACAAGTATAATAAACACAATTCTTCTGTCATATAACAGATTGGCAGAACAGCTGAGGTTGGAAGGCACCTGTGGACACCATCTAGTCCAACCTCCCTGCTTAAGCAGTCATCTAAAGCAGGTGGTCTGTGACAACATCTAGTACTTCAGTTAAGGGGTTTGTTTTCTCCATTTTATTCCAATTTCTACACAAATGTATTTTAACAAACGTTTAAGCCATCCAGTCACAACCACAGTTAGCCGTAAGCCCAAGGAAAAAAATGAAACAAAGGAAAAACAGTGGTGTAGTTTTTCTTCAAGAAAATAAATATAATTAATTATGTGTATGAAGTTTTCTGATTTGACATTAAATATACTCAAGTCTGAGATTTTACAAAATTTGTTTCAGAAAAGAGATTCTAAATCTGAAAGTTTGCTGCTGTTCAGTTTAATATCCATGTATGTACATTCTTTTATCATTTTGTTGACTATCAGCTTGTCTGGGCTCTACATTTTTCAGAATGCAAGTAACATGCACATAAATATGGTATTACTTTCTAGAGCTCAGTGAACAGTCTAACAGTAAAGTATTCTGACATTCTGGACCACTATTGGCCCTCAGATTGGCATAGTTTTAAGAGCAATTGTGTCAGGCTCTCTGACTGCTCAAGCACATTACATTGACTTAGTCTTGGTGTTGAATGTTTCCTTGCAACTACAGCTACAGAACTGATTCTCATTTGAAAACAAAGTTAAAATGACAAATCATTAAATTGAAGACGGCAAGGAATAGCGTGTATTATACAAAACTGTATACAAAGTTCCACTAACAGAACTTTACTGATTCAGGTTTTGAAAATCTATGTCTATTAATTAGCATGTTTAGAGAAAACTATCAAATACCTATACAAGCTTAATATAAAAATTTCACATCTTACTATATTAAGCCTTTGAATTGAATGGATCATCAAAAGCAAAAGGAATGCTTATGGAACACAAAGAACTTGCATTTCCAATGCACTGAGAAAATCACTGTCCAGTTGCATAAAAGTAAATTCTCAGTTTTGATCTGTAATCTGTTTAAAAGCTGCATATTTTAGTAATAGGATGGAGGCCATCTACATTTAACACACTCAGAGGACTTAATTAGGCTCCTCAGTAGAACCTGGTAACTGGAATAGCAACATCAAACCAAATACAGACATCTCACTGCATTAATGGAAGATCCACATGGACTAAGGGTTTTCATACAGAAGCAGGGCTAGTACACATATGAAAAAACCAAAACAACAAAAAGGATGCTGGAGAGTTTAGGACTAAATGTTAGCTAAAAGAGGGAGCAATGTGGTTGGGACAGAACTCTCAGGACAATGTACTGAGAAAGGGGTGATCAATAGCTAACTCACGTAAGCACAGTTAACTATTAGGAGACAGCAAACGTTAATTCCGACAGCAAATGTTAATTACAAAATCTAAGAAACCGGATTCGCCCTAATCTTGTCAAGATAGAGGGGACAAGGATCATCCCAGAAACCGCTGAATCATTCCTCAAAGGACCACGCATGCCCCGGAGAGAAAGGTGAAAAGTGCATTGTGAGGAAGACTACTAGCCTTCATCAGAAAGACCCCCGAGGAAGAGGAGAAGCCTTCCTCAGTGCGACCACCAGGACACACAGTGCATGCGTGGCACGTATGCTACTGATATTAATGACTTCTGAGAAATAATTTGTATAACCACACCTCTCCCAAGGAATGTGATGAATATTCATGATTTAACCCATAATATTGTGTAGTAGGGAGCACCGGGGCGTGTGTGTACTGGAGGAGAGATCCCCACACATACCCGGTACCGAAATAAAGCAAATACCCACTTCACTGACTCTGTCTCTGAAGTGTCTCCTGGCCCGTTTGGGGTGAATCAGTACATTTAGTAAATAAAAGGCATAAAGTCTCCTTACCACACTAACATGTAGAACTTGCAAATAACACTACAGATTAACTATGAAAGGTAGTTTAATGTGCTTTTAATATAATTTTTGATACACTATTAAACCTTTGAAAGCAGCTTATTCCACAGTAGTTGGTTGTCTGTAGTGGATTCATTGCCTTTTACCCAAGAGTTTGCAGAAACATGCATTTATTTGTTTCAGCTGGTGGCAGAACACACATATGGTAACCTTTTCGAACCATTGTTTTCCCATGCTACAACTACTGGAATAGTAGAAGTTAGCCATAAAAGAAAACAAAGAGAACTAGAAGCTACTGAACATACCTTTGTTTTCATTGTCAGAGAAGCAACAGTCTTCATCTCTTTGAAAATAGCTTTTGCTTTATTCACATGTGTTTAGATGCCCCAGCAGCTGCTTATCCCATGGAGAACAAAAGATTAGCAACCAAATCTGAAAATCGAGGTTAACCTTTGTAAAACACCACTCAGTGACTCAGTGACTCTGCATCTTAAGTACTCTTTGTTCATCTATCTATCTCTAGTGGTATGTTCTACTTTTCATGCTGGCATCCTCTAAGAGCATTTACCAGCACATACTGTCAGCTTACATGCCCCCTGAGAACAACTGCAGCCAGAGGACTAAAGGACTACAAGCCCCCAAAATAATTTTAGCTCTATAGTCACAACAAGATTGAGTAAGAAATGTACTTGATTTCCAATCTGTGATTTTTCCTGAAGTCAGTAAGCTTGACCAAATCCCAAATCTGAAAGTACAGGTAGGTTGTTACAGTAAACTATATGACACACTTCTGGAGAAGAACCAAAGAAGCACTACTGCTAATTACTTAGTGAAGACACACCTTAAATGAGCATTTAAGAGTTTTCCTCAGAAGCAATTATTTACATTTCCAAGATTTGAAAAGACCATGCTCCTGAAGCCATGCAACAACTTCACACTAATGATATTGTATCAGAACACAGACGAAGAAGTTTATACAAGGTCAGAAGTACACTGAGAAATCACACTTCCAGGTTTTTTTTGTCCTTGAGATCTGTTGGGCAGTTATGCTGCAGTTAACTCACAGTCTATAAAGATTACTGATTAGTAAATGGTTTTAGACTGTTGAAGTATAAAGTTGCTATCATCTCTTGCTCCTTTAAAAAAGAATTAAAACATTTCTCAGGATGTACAGGTTTGTAAAGCAATGAGAGCACTACTTAGAGGCTCCAGCTCAAGTTTAGAAAAGTCCCTTGAGAACACCAGTATCACAGAATAGAAAAATTCCCATTCTCATGTTTCAGATTGGGAAGTACTTGCATTTTATTTCCAGTACTAATGGTTTCACTTCTATTCTGGACAATGATATTAATTTTGCTGCCCCAGCTCCTGTCCTTTTGAGAGAAAGGTTTAATTCAATCCTTTGAACATAATGATGGAATTATTAATAATGAGTTTAAGAAACCACAGACACACTTGAACTTGCTCAGGCATACAAAACAGAAGAACCTGGAAGTTTCTGTTAGCAAACTGAACTGATACCAAAGTTCAGGACAAGGAAGAAAAGAACTTATTTTCTTATTTGCAATTAGACCAAAAGGTGGAAACAGGACAATGTAGATTCAAATTCAGGTTAGATTACCAGTGCAGCACTGCACCAGTTTATAAATAAGGACTTTACTTCTACTTATATTTTTATAGATATTGGAAGTATTTTCCGAAGTCTCACAGGAAACAGACAAAAATCCAAAATCTGAACTCTACCATCCTAATCGTGAGGCTGCTCTTATTTTTCCAGTGGGCATTCAAACAATTGGACAACTGGAGGAAATGGATGATAATGAGAGTGAAAAATCTGTGCTTAAAAAATATTTTACATAGTTGGGACCAACATTTCGCTGATTATTTGAAATTCAAGTCAATTAACTTGAATGCACTTATTTTACTTTTGATAGAAAGTGCATCTACAGCAAAGCACAGACCCAAGAGAACTTCTCACACAGGTGACCGCCACATCACAGTATTAACAGTGATGGCTGCAGACTGGGAAAACAACCTGAAACCCTCCTGCTGAGAGAAAATAACAGTAAGTCTTGTGCAAGCACAAAGAGAAGCTGACTATTAAAACTTCCAGGGCTGTAGCCCTTTCAGAGCCAAAAAACTTTCTCTTGAAAAAGCAGAAAAGAATTGCCATCCAAACCACCAGAAGACCTTGAAATACAAAAACACAGGTAAAGCTATTTATTTTCTCTCTTGCCTTTGGCCAGAAAAATAATTCACTGCTGACACTGTGGCGTTTCTGCACTGTCGTTCTAAAATCAATGTTCAAAACCTTTTAATTATATGTAGTGTAAACAGATTTTAATTTCTTCAGGAAAAAAACTTTAAGAGAAAAAAACCCTATGTTTCCAACTCTTTGATGACAAAGGCAGTCTTCCAAATAAGCATCATTTAAACCCTATGCCTGTAGAAAAATTGTTCCTCTGCCTTTACTGTTGCTATTCATAGTTCTCTAAGCAGCTACCAGTCCTGACCAGATGACTGTAACAAATTCAAACACTTCTGGCAGAGGCATGTTTATTATTTTCCAATATGACTGCCTGCCAAGTTTCCCTGTCCAGGATTTTTTTTTTTAAAGAAAGGAACTATGTGAGCCAAATTATGTCAGGGACTATCCTTCAAGCAGTTCTTTCAGAAGGTGGAAGTGCACTATCATGTATGCAGACTTGCATTTGAATATGGTGCAAAAACATTAGAAGACACAGCACAGTCAAAACTTCAATCTTCAGAGCACAAAATGCTATGCTGTGAGTCTTGAAAATCACTTTTCAATACAAAATACTCAAAATCTTTCTTAGCATATGATAAAAAAAGCATAAACTTTAATGAAATGAGGCATCTTTAATTCCCCTCAAAATATAATCTTTTAATAAAACCTTCTGTTTAGTGACTTTCCTATATATATATGTATTCTACGATGTCTTGTGTCCAGTCTATTGCTCATTAGTTTGTAGTACAAATCTGCACACAATATTATGGCATAAAGGCACATATCTTATGAGAAATTCTTAGAAGCAATAGTGCATATCATTATCTTAAATTACAACCTTGTGATTAAAATACCTAGTGGCATGAAAAGGAGGATGAATCCCACTTCAAATCCACCATGACCTTGTACAAAAGTCATTCAATCCCTTGGTCTTGATTCTACATCTGTAATAACAAAATCAGTAATTGATTAAATATTTTAAAGCACAAAGTCATTCACTAACCACATACATGGCATTCAGAGAAAAAAGCAGTCACACAATTTAGATATGTGTTAAACACTCAAAACCCACTCTTTGCAGGAGTGGAATTAAAAGAAAGAAAAGTCAAATCTCTTTGCAAAGATTCTGCACATTACTCTCAGCTTTCAATATGAACATAATCCTGAAAGGCCAACTTGAAGGAAATATTATCTTGCAAAAGTTTAATCCAATTGAAAATAACTCTAATATAATGACCAAATAACAGAGGTACTGCTTAAATGGGCAGTGGTTTGATACGGTAAGTATTTTGATTTATCTTCCTATTATCAGGTTTTCAAGTCTTGACATATAAAATTCTGTTTAGGATGTGAACTGGGGAGGCATGGGGGAGATAAAAACCTTAAGTTATGACTGCATGAAAAATAGTAATCACTTCAAAATTATGGCGAAAAAGAACTAAAAACTTTACCTCATACACAAATCACAAATGAGACTGTTCTGTAAGGGTTCTCCTTATTCTCTCCTACAAATAACTAGCTACCCCTGACAATTATGCAGTTAAAAACCCCACAGGACTCCAATTACTGGTTCTATATAAAAACATCTGTAGCACATTTCTTAAAAAAAAACACCACAAACAAAACCAAGAAACCCAAAAAACTGTAAGAATGGAATTCCTAGAGATAGCCAGAAATAGATTGATTTTATAGGAACTGTGATTTTTGTATACTACTGAAAAATTAAGTCTTGATGTTATATAACCATACCAGCCAGATCATCTACTGACAGATTTCCTTGCACCCAACTGATGAATTGTCCATTGAAATTCTGATGTCTCATGTATTAAGAAACTGTCTTAAAGCAAACAAAGATTTAACACATGGTTTCTTACAACAATGGTGTGTTAACGAAGAAGGTCTTCAAATGTGACATTTTGGACACATTGATTCAGTTATTGTGGCTGCCACTGTTCAATAGCTGAGGCAAGAACTCCATTAACAGACAATTACAGAACTTAAATATTTGTCTCCCCACTGAAAAAGGTGCAAGCCATTTCTACATAGATATTAATTATAATCATCATAATCTACTGCATTTCTTTTTTTTTTTTTCTCCTTTCACTTAAGGGAAATTATGAGTCTTAATTCAATCCAAAATTTCTTTTGTTTCACTTTATTTCTTTGGAAAATATCACTCAATTTTCATCACATTCTTTACTAACAGTAGAAAACATCTGTTTGCCTTTCTTTTTTTTTTTCACACATTTTTTTAACTGCTTGAGCGAATTCTAATACAAAACTGCCACAATTCCAACCATTGCTATCCTTCTTTGGAGTAAAGCCTTTTGTCTATGAATGGGCCTACGAAGAAATACCACTAAGCCTCATGAGAAGTGATCTTTAGAAGCCTTTTTAAAGCTAAATACTTCAACATACAGTAACATTCGGCAATGAGAGACAATGATGTCCAGTTGCAACTGAGCTTATTTTAAAATGTGACTGAAATTCCTGAATAGCAAAAGAGCTTTTGATCCCACTGTGCAACTACAAAAATGGTCAAAGAGCAACAATTTTCACTACAGATGTGACCTTTGTTTCATGACTTCAGAACTAAACTTGAACTAACTCATAAAAGCAGAAATTACCTCAGGCCAGATTTACTTCTGAGTTAGGGATGAGTGTACGCAGAAACTATTTGCCAGAAAAACAAATAATTCATGCAGTTGGCACCTTGTCCTTTCACATGGCTAGCCTCCAGTGTCAACTTGGAGATTTCCTTGTTCTAAATGCTAGCAGCTACTAGAACATAGGTTGATTTTAAAAAATCCACTTTACTCCTTGTAAAATATGTAATCTATCATGGACATTAATTCTATCAGTCAACTGAAAACTAATAAAAAATAATAGTAAAAGAATCCCAATCCAACAGGTTAAAAAACCCTGCTGTAATCTTTTCTTTCACATAGTACTTTTTTTAAGACATTACACAGAATTGAGAGGATACAAGAGCTACAAGGAAAAAAGAAACATACTTTAAAAAGTAACTGATTAGTATTCAAATAGTAGTAACAACTAGGACTTGATTGTTTATTCCATGTCTGGAGCACTGGAAACAATTTCTGGAGTTGCAATTCAGGTTCAATTCGCTACCTATGAAAAGCACAAAATGCCTTCTCTTTCACCAGTACTCTAAGTTTCACAGAAAGAAGTAACAAAGTGACACTGAGAGATTTTGGGTGGCACTAGTGACAATATTTAAGAATACTTAGAAAACCAACACCAAAAAAAAAGAACTGCCATCACCTCCATAGAAGTTTACCAGTAGCTATTTATTTTGTATCAATGACTCTATCATCCTCAATTACAAATTTCATCCTTTAACTGATTTTGAAACAATGTTTTCCCAAACACTCAAATTTTCCCTAAAAAACCCATACTAACAAATGAAACACACAATTTGAAGTATAATGCCATGGCACTGCTCTCATATCCAATCACTCTGGTATTTACACAAATATTTAGTGGACAGACTTCTCTATCACATATTCCTTCTCTTCTGAAAACTCTAAGAAAATGAAGGGCATCAATACAACAGTTAGAGAATTTTCCAAATATTACTTAAATACAAAAAAAAAAAGAAAAAAGAGAAAAATTATTCCTATCTAATTTAAACATCCAAAATTTTGTTCAAAACTGTATCATAACATTTGTAACTGCTATACCAGGTTCTACTCAGTCAAAACGACTATGGTTCTGGGTAAGCACTTAAGTATAATTTAGAGATATTGAAGAGCTGGGATTATATTCAGAGTAACAGAATTTATCTAATTCCATTACATCTAGTTGCATTAAGGAATGGCTGGTATCTGTAACAGATCATTTCACATTTCAAGAAATTAAGAAACCATTTCAGTATGTTTAGATGGAAAAAAGTTCAGATTCCTTCATGAATGCAGATGGAATGAACTTCTAATTCCCCAAGCTTTATTTCTTCCTCTTTTTTCTTCATATGTTTCTCCTCCTGTAATCCTCACAGGAACATGCCACCTCTAGTACTAGAAGTATCCTGTTTTACTGTTCTGATGAACTCAAAACAGCACACTTCTGCAAAGCTGCAGTGTGTGCAGTAATTCAGAACACAGCCAGTAGAAAATCATCTGCCTTTCTCAGTTACTCATTACAGTATCAATATGCAGCTCACGAGACAGTCTGAAGCTGTAAGTTATTTTCAGCTCTAGAACAGTTGAAACCTCAATTACGCTGTGCTAACAATGAACCCAGTTATTTGAGGACAACAAACTGAGCATACCTCCATTAAAAAAAAAAAAAAAAACCAGAATACCACTAACACCCCCCCAAAGCCTCCTCAGCTCAGCAAACATATTGAATTAGTCCTCCCCCCTCTCTTGCCTCTTCCCCGCAATTCTAAATTATTTCCTAGTGTAAAAGCACTAACAATTAACCACACCTGATCATTTATTTGTTGCAACGCAAGTCAAATAAAATCAGAAGGCTTCAGAAAACAACATTTATACAATGTGATGGTTACTATACCAAATTCTTAGACCAATAAACTCTTGTTCAATACTGCACACCATAAAACATTTTAAATCATTAACTAAATATAAAGAAAGAAAATGCAAACCACTGGATTGGAAACTCATCAACTTATCTGATGTAGAGATTCAACTGCATGATCAAGTTTTAAGTTTCAACTGATGGCTTCTGCAAAGCAGCTGTAAAAACAGACAAGTTTTGCACTACTCTGTTTCAAACATTGCATGTATTTCTCCTGACCCTTGTATACCAAATAATGTATATTCAGACAATAAAAGCACTACAATGCAATTTTAAGTCACCAGGTTTTCTCCTAAATCAGTTTTCTTACTCAAGTTTCTCTGGCCAACTCCACTACGATCTACTGTTACTCTTCTACCAGCATTTTATCTCCACAACTTTATTGCCAATTGCATAAGCTTCAGCCTCTCACCATTACACGTTCTGCTGTCAAAATACCAAATCCCTCGTCATTAGGGTACTACAAGTAAAAAACGTAGTCACTCATCCTTTAAAAAGTAAAATTGAAACATTCGCTGTAATTAAATGGCTTACTGTGAGTCAGATGGGTACAGAAACCAAATTATTAATAAACTTAAAACATTGCATTGCTAGTGGTTTCCGTAAGAGAACTAAATTCTGAAAAAGCCAAAGACTAACCTGGAAAGAACAAGATACTGCTATGGTTTTCATACAATAAGACAATGTAAGATTTTTTTTTAAGTAAGATTTTCTTACACAACATAAATAAGATTTTTATGGAAGTAACCCAGTAACATAACAAACAAACAGGCTACAAGAAGGCCACTGGCACTAAAGAAGAGACTATGAGGTTGAAGAAATGTGTTGTTTTTCAACAAGAAGGCCACTGGCACTAAAGAAGAGACTATGAGGTTGAAGAAATGTGTTGTTTTTCACAGCATTTGGGTTTTGTTCTGTTTTTCAAACCTGCCACATGTGCACCTAACAATATGCAGGCGCACCTATCCTTCTCAGCCAGCAAGAGATGCATTTTCTTGTGTACCCATCACTGCTGAGTCTGTCTTGAAGTCTGGCTGGTTTTAGTTTATTTCTACTGATACACTGGGAAGATGAACACCAGATATTTATTTCTTTTATTTACGTTTTCACATCCCTTAACCTACAAATAATACAAACTGTCATGAAAGTAGGCAATACAAAAGGTGTTCACAAACTGTACAGCTCTGATGAGAATATTGTAGTTCTTCAGTATGTTCTACACCTCTTGGACAGTTCTTGGTCAGGGGGACGTTGTTTTTCTCTTCTCCCACTGCAGAGAGCAATAAGCCTCATGCAACACATCATCTACTTCCAGCCACATGTCCAGAGATAAGAAATTTCAGGGGATGGGTCAGCCCCATGAGCCACAGCAAGCAAAACCAAAAGGAAGCAGCCTTAGATAACTGGTCCCTGTTATTGCAACTCCAACATCAGTATTTTCCACAGTCCTGGCTCTCAGCACTCTCCTTCCTCCAAGCTCCCCCATCCCCCAGCTCACCTCACATGCTCTACATATCCCTTTCTGATCCCAGGCTTCCTTTCAACACATCCCACCCTTACCCTGTTTTTCCATTCAGGAAATCCCTCCTACAAAATTCCACTTCAAAATAATGACTAACAATATTGCTATGCCATCTCTTTTCATAACATATCACTCTTTCTACACCTTTTAATGCTCCATTTATATAAAACATAACTTTTTTGGAGTGAGGACTACCCTGCTATTATCTGCATACTGCCTAAAACAACTGGTTTTGATTCTTAAATCTTTCATCTTTAATATAGGAGTGGTTAAAAATGACTATTTATTTCCTTGATTACGTTTCCAACTGCTGGTATAAGAACCAAAACCTGACTCGCTGGCACAATCTGTAAATGCTTAGCAGTACTTTATTCTGTTCTTCTCATCTATCTCAAAGTGTGTAGGGGAAGTTGTTGATGGGGGGGTTTTTTGTTTTTTGGGTTTTTTTTAGCTTTTTTTGTTGTGAGTTTTTTGGGGGTTTTTAATGCATCAGACTAAAACTGGGAATCTACCCTGTAAAGATACTAAATTAACCTCTGCATGGGAATTGCAGGTGTACAAATGCACATGTCAATGCACAATTCCTCAAGAACTGTACATCAAAGAAAACCACCACCAACAAAATAAAACAACCCAAAAAACCAGAAAAAAACAGCAAAAAGAATGACCTGAATTACCATGGCATAAATGTACAATACATGCCACTCTTCTGAAGTAAGAAATACATGGGACAATTTAAAACTGTATTTCCAATACAAAACACCTTTTTAGTCACATGATGACTTATATTCAGTTACTTTACATAATTCTCATGTTTTCTGTCAGGTAAAACATACCATCAAAACCCAGAAAATACAGACCCAGGATTTATTACTTTTACACAAAATATCTACACAGAAGTTTTATAAATGTTACAAAACAAACCTTGCTGTAATCAGAATTGAGATGAAGTGTCTATACTTCCAGCTCAGAGGATGGCATGTTAAAAAAAAGGAAGGGGTAATGTGACACACACTGGAGGTCTCTAAAACAGATTTGACTGTTATGCAGCAAGGAGAGAAACGAAACTTAAGTGTGGAGAAGTAGTCTTGCAATATTGGAATAAATGCAATAAAAACTCAGGCCAACGTTGTTTAACATCTTCATTAAGGACCTGGACATTGAACAGGTGCACCTCAGCCAAGTTTGCAGATGATAAAATCTGGAGGAGTGCCTTCTACAACAGAGGGTTGTGCTGACATTCATAACAGGTTGAAGAAACAGGTAGAAGAACTTCATGGAGCCCCACAAAGAGAAATGAAAAGTCTTAACCTGGGGAGAAGTAACTCCATACATCACTGAGGGCTGGAGGCAGACTGTCTGGAAAGCAGCTCTGATGGAAAAGACCCAAGGGTCCTGAATGTAAACAAGCAGCCACAAAGGCGGCCAAGAATGTCCTTAGCACTATTAGGAAGAGTAACACCAGCAGGTCGAGGGGCGTGATGCTTCTCTACTCAGCACTGGTGAGATGCATCCTGGAGTGCTAGCTTCAGGTCTGGATTTTCCAGCACTAGACACGGACATACTGATGTCAGGCCATAAAGATAATTAAAGGCTGGGAACACTCGACATACAAGGGAAGGCTGAGTAAGCCAGGATTTTGTAGCCTCAGGAAGAGAAGGTGGGAAGGATCTTATTGATGTGTATAAATACCAGATAGGAAGTACTAAAGAAGAGTGAGTCTGACTACTCAGTGATGCCCAATGAATGGACAATGGCAATGAGCACAAACTGAAACACAAGAAACTAAAAAAAAAAAGTCTGGTGGTTTTCTTTCTTGGTTTGGTTTGGTTTGTTGTGAGTGTGGTCAAACACTGGAATTTACTTAAACAGACTGTGGGGTTTTCACCCTTGGAGCTGGTCTAGGTAGCCCTGCTTAGTGCCTGGTACATGGACTAACTAGACAACCTCTAGGGATGTCCCTTCCGACATGAACATTAATCTGAGGGTGAAAACACACTTCTATTGTAAGAAATAGATAAACAGATAACCCACAGCAGAACTGGGTTGTTTTTACTGCTACTATTTAGGTCTAACAGTAAAGATGGCTAAGTATCAGTTCCACAAAGCTAATTCAAACAGATGAAAAATAGAAATATTTGATACCACAGATTCATTTTACCTCAGCATATGAACTTGCCTGTAATCTCTTCTGATTTCCTACAGGCAGAAGAGGTTTCACTGCTTACAAATGTGAATGCCAAAAATCCATTTGCTTAATGGTCAATGGACGAAGACATACAAGAACATAAAGAACAACTAATCTGCAGTAAAAGTATTTTGTAACATTTTAGCTAGCTTAAATATATAACTTTTCAAAAGTTTCTGTATCAAGAGCTGCAGAAAATAGCCTCTTCATGTGGATAATAAGTGTAATAGAGGTGGCAGCAATAAAAATTTGTTCATTATTGATCTGAAGGTAGTACCTGCCAACATGAGGGCTGAATCAGTTTCCAATTCTCACTGCCTAGTAAGATCTGTGCTATGCAGAAACCCACCTAGGTAGTTTCAAATGCAAAATGAAAGACTCCTATGTCTCATTATAGAAAAATTCGGAAAACTTCTATTGTCTGAGGTGTTATGTCAGGTATTAGAGATTAGGTGCGACATTCCACAGTCCTTTCAATATTCACACTGAGTACTGCATGTTGATACTGCACCTAAAATAGGACATACAGTTTTTCTGTAGTAAACACTGGTTTAGTCAGCAAACAGCACAGAGGTACAACCTGAATGTAAATAAGCAAGGCTGCTCTTACTTTTCCTCTAACTTTTAGGAAAATAACATGTCACTAAGGGACAAACACATCTTAGCAATGATCTCTGTACTGAATATTCTCTTTTTTCTTCTTCTTTTCAAATCTAAATCAGTTTTCACTAACACCAAAACTTACCAGTAACTTTCACAGATATAGGGTAATCAACTTGAAGACAGCTATCTGGCAACCTTTCCACATCATTTGGATGCAACTGTGCTTACCTGGACACACAAACAGGCTGTACAGAGCACCTGGATACTTACAAGAGTAATCTCAGTAAGCGCAGAACAGTTGAGGTTAGAAGTGACCTCTGGAGGTCAGCTGGACCAAACTCCCTGCCCAAACAGGGCCACATCCCCAGAACTTTTAAGTGCCTCTGAGGATGATGACTCCCCAACATGAAACCAGAGAAGCCATGCACATATACACCAAGGTAACGTAACGGGAACTCATAAACATCCAGTAAACATGACAGACGGCAAATATATGAGTCGGGGAAGAAGTTATCCGAAATGGCTGTCTGCATACTGATCACAGCAAGGCTGGAACGTACAGACATCAAATGGCTCCTTAATAAGCCATATGGCTTAGCCCAGCCAGCAAGTGTGAAGTTTTATTTAAATACCCTGCCAAAAACCACACAAACTTCTGCACACCTTAAAACTTCTCTGTAATAAAATGCAGCTCTTGAAAGAAAAGAGCTTTAACAAACAGGAATGAACGAAGACTAGGTAAGAAGTGACATTTCGGACAGTCCCTATATCTGCTACAAACTTTTCTGGTATTTGTTTAGATTCCTGTATATTTTGGGCTCTATTGTCAGTCTTAGCTGTATCACTGGCAGAAAAATACTGCCTGTCTGCAACCTCACATACTTGATTATTCCACTGTATTCTTCAGAATTAATGGTTTCACCAGAATACATATAGGTATTGTGAGTAACAGTGCAATTAAGTCTAACTATATAGATTTCACAGAAGATCTTTGCAATCAATCCCTGGACCCTGTTAACCAAGCCTATGCCTTAACATCATAATTGTTACCACAACTATAATTTTGGTCAACATTGAAAGAATGTTATTTTACCATTCACATTATTTTATTACTGGGCAGTGTAGTAGCACAGAAATAACACTGCTTGTAGACAGCAGCTTCTTCACTGTACTATCAGTTCTGCTATTTATTTGATGTGGGACCCTAAGTAAATTAATCCTTTTCTTCACACAGGTATACCTTGCTGTCTGCAAAGAACATGTTCCTGAAACGTGAGATAATTCAATATAGTGATACAATTTCCCCCCCAGAATAAATGTGATATAGGGGAGACATATACAGGAGCTTAAAAAATGCACACAATTGTAACATACAGGGACAGTATATATGACATGGCAGACAGAGAGGAAAAGGCAAAGAAGCAAGTTCATCAGCTGTCACCTCAACATCCAGTGATGACAGATCAGGAGGTTGAGATACTGGCTTTGCAATAGCTGGAGATTTAAAGTGCAATTGAAGAAAAAATTTTTGACTGCCAATTCTCCTGAGATTTTGATGCACAGGTCTCCTGTAACATGAGACTCTGAATCTTCAGTGATTCTGTCCGATCATTATGAAAAATTTCACCTGCTTCATTTGTGAGACAGAACATTGACTATAAATCTTTTAGTATCAGCGTTCATACTGCCTCTTTCCGAATGGTTATAGGTTCACTGTCATCATCATGCTTCTCAAAGGTCCACTGCACACAAAGGTCAATCAAGTCAACCAAGGGTAAAGGACAAAACCAAGGTAATGGCAACAGTTAGTAGAAGAAGGTATTATTAAATGATCAATACTGGAACTCTGAACATGAGAGACTGAGAAGAAATTGATAGCATGGTATTATCACACCTCTTTCCTTCTTTCAGAGATTTATCATATCTACTCAGACTGCAAAAATTACTAAGCAGGAGCTGTTTCTCACTGAGTGTTTACACATCATCTCATCCTGCCAACCTCAGTTGTGATATGCATGTGCTTCTCTGGTAAAAATAAGAGAGACAACTATTTTCAGACCAGTGTGCTATTTTGAGGAAGTTCATTTTACACACTGCAAAAGAATATATTTCAACTTGCAGCCAAAAAGCACCCTTATGAAGTATGTAACAGAACTGGAAATTGTAGTTGAGATAGATAAGCTCCTGGTCTACTTCCAGGGACACTAATCATAAAAACCAATCCCAGATTCAGTATCGATGCAGCTACTTTGTGGGACATTTTGAAGTCTGCAGCTGATTGAGTTTTAAACGTGTAGGGTCAGGTATGCATGTGTTTTTTCGACTGAATTACAACAGTACAAATGTATTCAGTGACTTGACCAAGAGGTACTCTACAATAGCAAGCACAATATTGGTTACGAACCCAGTATCTGTATTCTATTTAGAACATCAATTTTGTCACAATATTTTAAAGTTTCTTAAGAAACAGAATTTTAGCAAGTTGCCTATATACAAGCATGAAATTGGCTACTTAACAAGTTTCATGCCAGTGGAGCAGAATCTCAGTTTATTCAGGCAGCCTCTCATTGCTCAAACAACTCAGCAGGCAATCTATACAAAGTATGTAACAAATGCCTCTAAAAAAAACCCCAAAAAACCAACAACAAAAAACCAAAAACAACAACAAAAATCAAGAAGGTTCTTAAAAAAACCCAACCAAACATAACAACCCCAGCAAACCCCCACCAAAACCTGACAATTTAGAAAACACGTCCTTTTAATACACGAGGCAATTTTTCAAACAGTTTTTCAGAAGTATGAGAAGCCTGTCACTGCAAAACTCAGAAATGTTATGATGGAAGTGAAGCTACACTGTACAACACAAAAATCTTTAAGGCCATGCTATAGTCCACAAAATAACCCCTTATCAAGAGTTGTACACTGGTATATTTTGGGAAAGGGTGTGAAAATGTAAAGCAAAGGCACAAGCCTCACCACAATGGCTATATCCTCTTTTGCATCCTCTCAGTGGGAATCCACAGAAGAAAATGGAAGAGTGTTAGCAAGAAGTAGCACCCACTTCTGAGAAATGGAATATGGGAAGTAGCAGCAACTGGAACAATGCTCAGCCGTGAACACTGAACTAAGGAAGCTACAGGGAATGGCCACTGTGAGGGACAGTGTCTGAAATGGTAGGGAAATTGGGGAGAGGAAGAGGTCATCATAAGCTGAGCGTAGAAAACAGCAAGATCCTGGAATGAGTTCAGTCCTTCTCAAATGAGCAATAACAGAGGACAGAAAGACAGACACTGATGGGATCAGATATATAGCCTAGCCAGGTCAGTGAAGGGGGAAAGTGGAGGGGGAAGAACAGTCATACCAGAGCTACTGCTGCTGGAAGGAAGCCAGATTTTAGCTGAAGCTTTTGCCTCTGCTTTTCTTCCCCCCTCTCTTCTGGTCTCAGAAAACCAAGAAGTGAAGGCACCAAACTGAGATGTTTACCTGAAATACATATAAGCCCCTACTCTATACTACATTTTGCCTCAGAAAAACTTGCAATCAAAAGCATGCAAGGGTAACTTAAAAACATCCTTTTCTTTGGCTGAGTTTTTGTGCTGCCCTGAGTAAGATTCTTTCTTGGATCAGTGATTGCATAATGTAAAATACAAAACGTCTCCAAACAAGACAAATACATGAAGTGGCAGTTGAGGACAGCAGTTGTATTACTCCTCAAATTACACATTGCTTTTTCCTAGGTAAATTCCTAATCTGCCTTCTCCAAAGGCCGTCCTATCAATTGAACACGCATTTCTCAGCCTAACACCCTTCAAAAGCAATTTTAAAATGTGCACCTATTTTTGTAAAATTTATCACACATCAGTCTCAAATCACATCCACATCAAAATTTTTTTTTTGCTAATATTTTAACTATCTGTTTGACAATACTCATTATCACACACCAAGAGGTATCTCCTATGTGGTTTATGAGTAGTGTCCTCAGCTACTTGTGCTCAAGTCTTATTAAGCGAAGTGATAATTTAGCAACCTTAGCTTGCTTATTAATGTCTCTCCTAAAACGACATCCAGTTAATCTAGTATCCCTGACTTCTTTATGAGTGGATTTACAGCTTGGTTCTGTCTTTCTGCTACTGAATAAGCACCTGACAGAAACACTCAACTGAGCATTCACATAGATATTCTGAACTGGTCATTGAAATCTTGAGAACAGACTCCAAGAGCTTGAAATGGCCAAGAGCTAGTAGGAACCAGTACACCCCAAACACAACCAGAGATCTCATAGCAAACAAATCTTCATGGTACCACATAAATGGAAGCAACATGGGATAGCAATCTCCTTCTGAGGTCACCTAAATTTAACAGAAGTTTGGAATGAGGCTTAGGGTGACTTACAAAGATTGATTAGCAAACAGGGAATTAAATTCCACATACTTTTTCAGAGGAATAGAAATAATATGGATATGGCATCTAGTCACTAGTGGGGTTCCACAGGGCTCCATTCTCAGCCCAGTTCTCTTCAACATCTTCAGTAATTACCTGGACACAGGACTTGAAGGAATACTAAGTACGTTTGAAACAACACTAAATTGGGAGGAGCTGCTGACTCCCTCGAGGGCAGAGAGACCTTGACAAATCAGTGAGGTGGGCAACCACCAACCATATGAGGTTTAACAAGGTCAGGTGCTGGATTCTGCACCAGGGATGGGGCAACCCTGGTTTTGTGTATAGATCAGGGAACAAGAGGCTGGGGAGCAGCACTCTGGAAAGGGACCTAGAGGTCCTGGTCAATGGCAACTTGAACAGGAGTCATTAAGCTATTAGAGAGCATCCAAAGGAGGGCCACGGGGATGTGAAGGGCCCCAAGAGGAAGCCACATGAGGAACACTTGAGGTTGCTTGGTCAGTTCAGCTTGGAGGAGACTGAGAGGAGACTTCACTGTGGTCTTACAACTTCCTTATGAAGGAGGTGCAGGTACAGATCTCTTCACTCTCCTGACCAGTGACAGGACTTGAGAAAATGGCAATGAAGCTGCATCACGGGAGCTCTAGGTTCGGTATCAGGAAAAAGGTTTTCCTGGCACTGGCACAGGCTCACCAGGGAAGTGGTCACAGCAACAAGCCTGAGAGAGTTCAAGAAGAATTTGGACAACGCTTTCAGGCGCACTCTTGGAGTGTCTTGCGCAGGGCCAGGAGTTGGACTTGATGATCCTCATGGGTCCCTTCCAACTCAGCATATTCCATGATTCAATGATTAAGACCTATGGAACAACCTCTTCACAAACATAACTATTAACATACGTGACTTTTATGATTATGGATATCTCTTACCTTAAATTTACCTGCTTTGAAGCTATAAATTCAGGTACATATGTGGTTACAAAAATCTTAAGATTCAGATTAGCAACAGGAATAACAATTCAAGAATTGACAGTTCGGCTAACAACAATACATTAACAGAAAAATAAATTTTCATTATGATTTCACTATGTACAACAGGCCTTGCAATTTGTCCAAGTTCTTTTCTATTTTTACAAAATGCACCTACAAAAATACTAGTTAGCAAACAATACTGCCTGAGAATAGAATGCGACTTGGTTTCATACTTGAGCACTACCTAGTGAATTAAAACCTATTGTTTTTATGTATAAGCAGCAATATTATGAGACTCCCTTAGAGATACAAATACTGGTGTATCAGATAGTATCTATGCTCTTATACAATAAAGCATGAATTCAACACTGCTTTCATTGTATTACCACCATGGCAGTGTTGCAGCATTTCTGAAATTACACTTTTGTCCACATCACTATGTCAACAGATGTGCTGGTCTGCTTAAATTGAATGAAATGGCTCAACCAGCCCACTTCACCTTTTGCTATTGTAATCAGAATTTTACTCTTTATTTCACAAAATAACAGAATACAGTAGGCGGATCTTTGGGCTTAAACAAAATTCTGATTTCTTGTCTCTCAAGCACTTATTATGCAAAGATGTAGGACATCAAGACAGAATTTTCATAGCCTTGCCAAATACAACAAGATTTCTTCCTAAAAAGACATAAAGAAGTTGTCAAATGTTATTGCCAACACAGTCCGCTCTAGGAGATGATCCTTCCATTACTTTTAATTAAAAGTGTGGTTTTTATCTCCCCCAACCACAAGCTGCTTTCATTTTATAGATTGTACCAGTAAACCTTTACAAATTAATTGTTGGGTACTGGATAACATTAAAGCCCTCAAGGGTAAGAACACTGGCAATCCCTGTCATTCACACACTGAATGCAGTACCTCCACAAGATGGGGCAGAAAGCACAGGTGGGTGCCTTCAGGACCACTGTCCATAGCTGCTGGTGGGCACAGGGATAGAGCACTGCCAGACGTTTGACTTTCTGAACATCTGCATAAGCCACTGCCACATACCAATCAAACCCCCTTCACTCAGCAGGTGAAATTTGGAGTCTGTTCTGAACCTGACTCCCAATTAGCTGCACAGCTTGGGCACACAGCTATAAACACAGTAAGATTTGTGCAAAGTTAATCATGCCGGAGGTGAAGCAGCCTATACAGCCATAATGGGTTGCTACCATGGAGGCAACAAGGCAACTGAGCACCCTTCCTGGAGGCAAGGCACACACATTAAACCCCATGGGAAAGGGTTATCCCCACCCAGACCAACTCAAGTGAAGACAAGCATCACACTGCCTGTAAGCCAAACAATAAGGACATCCCATTGTCTTAGTATGCTGGAAGTTGTTTTTACTATTCCTTTTTCCTCAAAGGAAATTTCAGTGCAGATGTAAGTGATCACACTTCGTTTCAATTTCAGCTCTCAAGAAATAACCTGAGAATCACTGTCAGAGTATTTTTAACAATGACTGCTTAGGTCCAACACCTCTGAAGAGAGAGAATTACATTTGCCTGCTTTTTTATAAAGAAAAAAAAAAAGCAATGCAGAGATGCAACAAGAAGCTCATTAAGCTCATCAGCAAACATTACTAAAGAAACAGAACATTTAAAAAATTAAAAAGTTTAAAAAGGAAATAAATAGGATAGACAAGTCACACTGCCTTTGCAGACTCTAGTGAATTGTCTTCTCTAATGAAGACAAATTAGAAACACTTCTATTATGCAAACTGACATTAAAGTTTATGATTGGGGAAGCCACGGATTTCCTACTGTATTCCTAATAGCTGGACAACTAAACTACTTCATTGTTTACTTTATGATGCTGCATTCATGATATGGCATAACCTAAACATTTTCTTAAAAGAAAATAAGCCTTAATGAATTAACCACATGTATGTACAAAAATCCTGCTACCTGCCAACAACCTCAGGCTCTACATTTTTTAATAATGAAATAGTTACTCATGCCATTACATAAATATTATTACATAATATCTCCTTTGTATGCAGAATTAGAGCTACAATAAAATAGGTCCCACTATTTCAATATTTTATCTATTAATCCCACTCATCCACTTCATAATTTGGAGCTATAGTTGCATTAGAGCACAACAGCTTTAATATGTCACACTCGTCTGTGTTTAAACTGAAAGGACAGTTAATTCTGAATTAAAAAACAAAAAAAACAAGCCAACAAAAAAGATAACAAAAATACATGTTTTACTATAATAACTGGTTGAAGGGAAAGACACCTCTGCTGTGCTCTTTTATTACGTGTTTTTTGTCTTGCCTAAGATCAAATGCATGTATCAATATATAATTTTCAATATACCAGTCAATAAAATATGAAGAAATACCTTAATTCCCAAGGTCAGCATTACACAGGGTAAGTGTAAAGAAATCACAAGCAATGATGCTTAGTATGTCTAATATCTCAAAAAAACAGGTTTTTTTTCCAACCTAATACTTAACGTATGGGCAAACTGCAATATATATTAAATTAATTTTCTTAAGTATTAAATTTGTTGGAAATGTGTTCTGAGAGTACATTTGTTTGTATTGGTCAGGAAAACACTGTATTGGTCAGAAACACATTTGAGACGTGGGACGGCTGTAAGCACAAGGCCAGAGGGCGACGAGGCAGTGCCCAAGCGGCATGTGACATTCGGGAGTCTCGGGGGACAACATGTGGCCGGCGCTCAGGACGCTCCTCTCTGCAGTGCAGCACCGGAGCCTCCGGCCGTGCGCGATCCGCACCGCGACACGAGCCCCACTTCCCAAGTGCCGCACGAGTCTCACTTGTGCCCGCGCCCAGCGGCTTCCCCGTGTCCGCCCGCCCTCCCGCACAACAGCTCCCGGGAAGGGCAGCAGAGCGGGATGGGCACCGGGAGCGAGGGCGGCACGGGCCGGCCCCGGTGTTTGCACAGCTGCGCCGCTCTCCCGGGGCAGCCCCGCACAAAGCCCCGGCGGCCCCGCCGCCGCCGCCGCCA
>VZRO01007267.1:77916-135338 GCA_013397915.1 Daphoenositta chrysoptera | reverse complement strand
AGTCCCTGCGGGCGGCTCGGCCCCGCGGCGGCCGCGTCCCCCTGCTCTCCCTGCCCCTGCTTCTCTGCCCCCTCCGCCCTTCAGGAGGGCTTAGGCTGCGGTTTGCAGCGCTCTCGTGCAGGTTTTTATTGAAAAACCATAAAACAGGCTTGACTTTAGGTTGAGGTGCTGAACAAACCTTGAGTTTAGGTTTAAGATTCGTGTTGCAGTCTCTTTGTCTGAGAGCTGCGGATTCGGGAGGAGAAACCCCGAAACAGCAAACACCCAAAGAGTTGGCGAGGTGAGAGATGAGCCGGTTAAAAGGCCAAATACTCACACGCACTGAGAGCGATGCTGATGCATGTGCGTGCAGGACTGATGAGACAAATGTACAAATCCATAAAACCTGACAGACGTCCAATATGTAGAACACATGTTTCGCATTTTGCTTACATGTGTTTCGGGTTTAGATTTGAACAAAAGACAGGTCAGGCAGTTGCTACCCTTCATTTTTTCATTGTAATGAACAGGAAGCTTGCCTGTCTACTCAAGGGTAACTGGTTTCCTACTCTTTCTTTGTAAGCTGTTTATTTTCTCTAGCTCACATCTGTTTTCCTCCTTAAACTCATTTTTATGCGAACAGAAAAAAAAAATCCAACTACCTTGTCATCAAGAAATCTTGTGTCACAAAAGTGGTTGAAATAGGGTTGAAATCCAAACTATTTTCATTGTATATAAAGAATAACTGAGCTAAAACTTTAATTTTTAACAGTTGTTTACGTTTGCAAAACTAATATGTGGAAAACCTTTGGAGCTGCAGAAATACTCTTACGAATACTTAGATTTCACAAAGGCTAATAAATCACTAGGAGCTTACTGGTGGAGCTTATTAACAAACAGCATCTCTAACTATTGTCATTTGAATACATTTTGTACTGCTGCTTTATTACCATTTCCTAAATTTTCCATAGAACTTTGGTAGGGTCAATAACAGTTCTTGTGTTACTCAATTCCGTGCTCTCTTTTTCTTTCTGTTCACTTGATCTTCTTAACTTGTTGAGCATTGTGTCTTCCCACCACTGTGTATTTCACTGACAGTTCAACGTCTTTGAACACTGGCAGATGTGGTCTGGTGCCTGCGTGAGCTGAAGATACATCAGCAGTCCTCTTCTGTGCTAGGGGATGCCAGTCCACTGCTGTATTCTGTTGCCATTTGCATAGGCAGGATAACATGATGTGTATCTGCCCCTCAGCTGGGTTGTTGAATAAACCAAGACATCTGAGCCACTGGTGGATTCTGATTTCTCCCAAATGAATGTGGTGTGTGAGATGTAGTACAAGTTCATACCTGGGAATCCTGCTGAAGAGAAAGCAGTTGCCCACAGTAGAATAGTAGAAAGCTGAAATAAGTAAGTTCTTAGAAGCACAAAGCAGGATTCGCTAAAGCATGTCGTTCAGAGTCTCCTATTTGAAATTACAATTTTTTTAATGTTGTTTATTAAGTCAGGGCAAACCATGCTTTGAATCAGAAAGAACAAGAACAGTTGATACCTAACCTACAGCCGGTTTCTTGTTCATATGAGGTACTAATTTGATCTCTGAAAGTGTTGAATGTTACTCTCAGAAAAAAAATTAAAGAGACTTTCCTTTCTGATGTAAATAGCTTCATCCAAGCGGTAGCCTTAAAGACACGCAGACACTTTTGTGGAACTTGCATGATTTCTGAGCTGTACCTTTTCAGTTTCCCTTAATTTCCTACAGCTCACTTCTGCTTTCACTTTAGTCTTGCAGTCAAGTCAGTACGTTTGTCTGCAGGGTTGCACCAAGGTAAGACTGTATTTTCAGTAAAGGTTTGAGTCAGCACTGTCACAGGAGGTCCCCTGCCCTCCTCCTCATGTCAGTGCCAGCATTTCAATAGCTGCACAAGGAACCCGACTCAGAAACTGAGCCAGGTACAAGTGATCCCACTAAAAAATACGGGTTAGTTTTAACCTAGATCAGGTCCTTGATCTGCTTCATTATGTAGGGGTGTGAAAACCTGTGCTTGCACAGAGGAGGAGGCAGTGCAGGGGCTGAGATTGAGCAGCAGGAAGAAAGACAGCACTTCTTCCAGAAAGCTTGGCTTGTGGTAGTTTTAAGTTGCTGAAGTCTGAAAATCAGTTTAACCCTTTCAATAGACGACAGACACAAAGCATGTTTCTGGATTTCCTACATTTCAATTTGTGTGTCAGTGTTTGTCTTTAGCAGTTGTTCTATATGTTGTTTGCGCATGTGAGTGTATGCATGTACAATATATAAATTTTCTTCTAGTTTACACTTCATTACCTGAAAATACTGCTGTCCTAGGGTGTCAGTAACTGTAAAAAGAAACATCCTGGTTAGAGAGGACTACCACCCATTTTCCCTGGTACCTCCAAACACTGTAAATGCTCTCTCTTTAAGGTTTCATCCAGTTTTCTGTTACAAAGCAAGTCACCCCCTTTCTCTGTTCCTCCAGTTGCTAAGCAGCAGCTGTTCTCCCCATTAGCCAGCCAAGTATTTGCATGAAAATAATCACTCTTGAATATATAACTGGTCCTAATCATGCACAGCTAAACATCTGTACAATCAAAATTTGAGTATTAATATTATTACTTATCCACATAACTGATGACTGTCTTTTAAGTTAGAATTTCTCCATAGAGTAAAATCAATAAAGGTTTGCCCTTTTTTTAAACAAAGGGCACGTCAGTTTTTATTTTTCTTTAATGCTTACTGTGTAGCTACTTAAAAAAACCTGGTTACAAAATTATATCTGCAGTTCACAAAAGATTATAAATGCAAATATAAGCAGACACAGAATCATCTAGTGACTAAACATGATGGAGGCCATGGGAAAAGCCACATTTTACAAATATCTAATTATAGTAGCAGAGTGCAACAAAATGTGATGATAAAAGTTTGGGCTATGACACAAAGGTAAAATTTCCGGCAGTACATCTTACCTTCAAAACCCACTTAGTTGTCCACGTTTGAGTTCCTGTTGATTTCAAGGATATTCAGTATTTCTGAGGTCTATGATCTGAAATCCTGAAGTGCTCTCAGTCTGGGGATGCCCTGGATTTATCCAAACTATTATTTCAGAATGACAGCTGAGTGTGGCTCACATAGTCTCGGGTGCTGTTTTTTCAGGTGACACAAGCGCAGTGTCTGCAGGGAGAAAACCTGGACCTATGGACCAGGAGTGATATGTGGTCCATCCAGTTTATGTCCCAACCTAGACAATCAGACTGTCTGCATTACACAGGAAGTTTATTTCCCGGTGTGCCCCACAGACGAAGTGAATGAAGAAGGTCTAAATGTTCACACTGAAGGACTTGGTACTACGCTGTATAGTTCTGGAGTGCCAAACCTGTACTTGCTTTGTCATGTGTGACAATCCATAGTCTTGTGTTAGACTGGAAGGCTCCATACATGCCCAGTGCAAGAAGTCCTCACATGAGAGTTCTGACAAGCCTTGCTTATAGTCCAGGAAGTTAAGCCTAGTAAAACCAGAATGTGAAGCAATACCCTGCATGCCCATCAGACCAGCTGAAAGTCAATTACTCTCTGGATGTTATCAGATAAAAATCTAAGGACAGTGTGTGAACAGCAAGGAATTGAGCAACTTGTGGATACCAAACTGCCTCAAAGTGGCTCTTAGGCAGCTGAATTAATTTGTAGGGGTAGCAGTGTTTTGGAAATAGTGCTTAAGATCCTAATTAATGAGGTGTATTTGTTTGTTTGTTTGTTTGTTTTAATTCTCAATTACTAGCTACAGGCTAGGCAGTAGGCTCTGAAGTGTAGTGCAGTCACACATTTAGTCAATGTCATTACACCAGCAGTGTCTTGTCACTAGAAACCTGATGGGAAAACTAAACTAGGTCTCAATTATGAAAATATTAGAAGTATCAAAGCAGTCTTTTAGCAAAGACTCTTAATAAACCTATCAGGGCAAGAACAGTGCCATGTGATTGGAAAGTAACAAATGTGCTTGAAGGAGAGCCCATGGGCATTGTATGGGACATAGGAAACAAATTATAACATAGGGTATGCAAAGGCATAGAAGTAAAAAAAAAAGTGATTTATCTTTGGTATAGTAACATTAGATTTGATTGGGGTAATGGCATATTCTTTTTAATATAACAATTTTTTGGCAAATTAAGTCAATTTCACAGAATCATCGAGGCTGGAATAGACCTTCAAGATCAGCTAGTCCAACTGTCATCCAAGCGCCACCATAATCAAATTTAATCTGTGCTTCCTATAAAGATTCATTGTAGTGTCATATGAGAAATGAAGGAGGATGCATACCATAAAGAATCGCTGATGGGAAGTTCTGATGGATTGTTTTGAGAGAAGGACTATAAAACTGGAAGTTGGGTCCAGGTAGAGTATGCCCATTTAATGTCTTTAATGCAGTCAATAGTTAGCATATAAATAAAAGTTGTTATTAACCTTAAGTTTGAAGGAGAACAGCGTATCAAGTAAGATCCGTAACTTTGGAGTTAAGGAAGAAGAAAAAATATTTGAGCCGAACAACCCTGTCAATGTAGAATAATTAGACCTAAACTGGAAATGAACTTCCCATTGAAGGTTTCAATCCAGTGGAGGAATGTGATGTGGTGTGGATGCGGTGGTGGTTTGAATGCCGCACCTTTCCTGAAGTGTCCGTGTTCGCATCTGGGATGCCCAGCAGTGCTTCTCAAGCACACTCACCGACACTCCTGTCTCCAGTGCGGGTGGAAGCACGAGCACACACTCACACGAAGGCTTTCGCTGCATCACCGCGAGTAAAGAGGCAAAAGGGGCCCTTCAGCTGGAGTTCCAGAAGCTTATTGCTGGAGGGGTCCAGGGGAGAAGAGCGCCTGAACGGAGGGTCCAGGAGTTTAATAGGGGGCGGAACAAGGGGCGGTTACATCAAATGGTCCAATGAACCATGGGCTAGGGGATGGTTGGGAATGGGGTGACAGGATGGGGGCCAGTGGAGAGGGAGAGGGGTGGTACAACTTGGAATGATGGACGGAGGGGGACAGAACAACGGGGAATTTTCTAGAACGCGAGACTTATAAGGAATAAAGGGGTGGGAGGCCAATGGTCTAACTGACTGAGGAAACTTAACAAATGGGGTTTTATGGGGTAAATCCGTAACTTGGGGGGAGGATTACTTTCAAACTGAGGTACCAGAGCCAGCCCACCAACGGGCTTCTAAGGTCTGGGGCCTTTGTTGCTCTTCATCCAGCCCCTCCGTGGGCTTTCTTTTCACTTTTCTCAGTGAAAGCAGCAGGGCAGAGCATTTTAACAAATTTTAATACAGCGATTGATGAGATCACAGAAAGGGTTATATTACAGAAAGGGTTATATGATGTTTGCTGGTTATTGCACATGACTGCACCTGATTACCAAAATTCTAGAAGGATTGCATGTACATCCCTGTAAATTTCAATAGTTGGTTCCTCTAAACAATGCAGACAATTTAGCCATTAGGATAAATGAGTTTTCATCATCATTGTAGCAAATACATTGTATACGGTGGAGGTGGTACATCTTCCTGTTTCAGAAAATCTTGACAGTAGTGTACTAGTAGTGTAGAAGGCAACCCTCTTACAACATGCATCGTGGCATTGTGTATATGTTCCTTTCTGTAAATGAGTTGTGTGTACAAACTCACATGCATAATCTTTATATAAAAATGCAAACTACCTTTGACCATTTTTGTTTCCTGGGTTGTATTTGCATTTAGCAACTTATGTTTCAAACAGTTTTGACTGAAAGTTACCCTTTGTTGTTGTTTTTTTTGAAAATAATGGGTTTTTTCCCAACGTTTTCAGGTCTTGGTCTTGCCTTGTATCAGAAAAAACCTGTCACTGAATGTGCCTACAGGAAAAAGCATAAGTATTCAAGAAATTTATATAAATTGAAATGTAAAAATTAATAAAGAATTGCATGTGTAACAATGTAGAACTATGCCACTGTTTTAGAAAACTGAGAAAGTGCAACACATGCATCATGTAAGAAAAGGGCCAGTAAACACTTAATTGTAAAGATGAGATTCCTGATCTGCTCTTTGCTGACAGAATTCTACATGGCAAGAAGTGATTGAGGTTCCCTTCCATGCTTGGAAAGTGACGTCTTGTCAAGAGTAAAATAATTATATGGTTGCATAAGGAATTCAGTTTAGTATAACAAAAACACACATTGTTGGGGAACAGTTAACAGTATAGCGGTAAGTGCCATTTAGAGATTGTATGTTTGTATGACAGTGAGAATTTCATAGATGAAATTTGATTAACATGAACTGATTAAGTCTTAGATAATTGAGGAATGGTGCTAGAGTTGTTGGCATTGCTGAACCAGTGTAATTTAAAAACATGCTGTCCATTGCTTTGTACTAATGACTGTAAAATTTGGGAATGGACTCAAAAAAGAAAACAATGTTTAATGACAGGTAACATTTGAACATTAATACTGTTTTGGGAAATGGTATGTTCAACAGAGTTATTGGCAAGTAGTGGAGTATACAAAGAAAAGTGGTTGAGCATTTGAATAGCTTTTTCTTTAAAAAATCAAAGTAATAGCTTTATTTTTACAAGAGAGCTGCCAATCCCTCCATACCCTGAAATTTCTATTCCGCACAATGCAACTCAGGTAGATGATTGTAAGAACTCCTTTGAAACAGACAAGTGAAACATAATTTTTCATATTCTAGTTCCGATGAATAGCTGAAGCATTTAGTTGAAAGTCTCCACTGAGAAATATGTCTGGTGTGAAGAGAGTTAGCCCAAATGGTTCAAATAATAAGTAATTAGAAAGATGTCATAATGGAAAATTTTCAAGTACTATAACTGCCAAAAGCACTATCATTCTTCTATAACTTGTGTAGCCAAATACACATGAGTATGTGGTTATTATTTGAATTTTTGTTGTTTTAAAATGGGAAATGTGTTTCTGTGAATGAATCACAGAAATGGGGCTGGATGGTAAGGAATGAAAGCCATTTAACTTTAGATGCTATGTTTTTTTTTGCCATGTAGTCTGACTTATGGGAGGCATTCCTCATTCATGTATCAGACAAAGTGAAAGAAGCCTCAGCGCAATATGTAGATCACAAACAGCCATCTGTTATCCAAAAGGAAAGAGGAGTGTTGCTGTAAGAGTAAACTTAAAATGTTTTAAGATTAGCGTAGAGATGGCAGAGCTCCATTAAATATTTTGTCCATCTCTTTTGGTATTGGTCCCTGTCATATATGAATGTATACCTGATACAATATATATTATTTCAGATGCCTGCTATATTTTTTTCTATTAGGACAATTACCTCTAGTTTAGAACTCCGTATATGTTTTCTCTAAGTTCCTAAATAAGTATGTATATATAGCCTTCTATCACTTCAAATAATTATTTTTCCTTCTTGGGTTTTGTTCCTTTGAAACAATTTTCCTGATCAAACTGAATGTTAAGAAGAAAGCATTTTGAACTTTTTGCTTTCTCAGCTTAAGCTGAGTAAAATAACACTTGTTTGGGCTTGTAACATTTCCTTTTGATTCTTTCCAGCTCCCAGAGAATTTCTGTTATTTTTATGTGAATTCCATCCAATTTGCATAGATCTTTCTTGTAATATGCCTAGAACTCAGTGGTGATTTCCAGACGTTGTTGTAAAGAGTGTGGATGAGGAATTTATGTTTTATGTCCAGGCCACCATANTTGTTTTCAAACCAAGACACCAGGCCACCATGTGACCTCCATTTGTAGGGCAGAATTAATTACTTGGGAGTATTGATGTTTGGTCCACCAAGAGACTTGAAGGACTCTGTTGGCTGGCCACTAATAAAGTGTTGCACAGTGTGCCTACAGCTGTGTATAGACAAACCATTACCTTCCTGCTCCAGGATGCAGTGTTTCCAAGTATGCAACTCAAATCTAAATTAGTGTTTTTGTTGGTACTCTTACAAATTTATTTGTAGTTTCTGCTTGCTTGTTATTCTTAGATCCTTTACAAATATGATGCCTTTGGGGTATTTCCATCCCACTGAATATATTCCAGAATCTGTTCCAGAATATTTCTCAGTCTTTTCCATAGCAGTAGCTTGCTTTTTCTTGTATTCAGTTTGATTTTACAGTTTTCTGGCTTCATTTTTAGCCTCACTAATTTATGTTGAAGTATCTCAGTGTCCTCAAAGTTGCCCACATTGTAGCCTCTCGGGGATTAATGAAGCTGTCAAATAAAACAAGGCCTCTCAATGGTTCTTGTGGCACCACAGGTATAGATAAATTACTGCTTTTCCTTGATTCCAGTTTTATCTTGAGCCCTGTAATATTCACTGTTTTCTTTAAACTACAGAATTTTTACACAGTCCTTGTGTCTTTGGACCTCCTGCTCCGCATTGTAATCTATCCATCACATCCTAAGTGATTCTTGAGGTTTCATTAGAGTACCATATTCTTTCCAAAAATTGAGTTATGTAATATCTAAAGAGTTCCTTTGGATGCTGTATTTTGTTCTGGCTTTTGGGGGAAGTGGTGGTGTTTGTTTTATTGTAAGCTGAGTATTGCCTAGTACTCTGCTGTCCTTTAAGGCTAACATTTTCAGGCTTGCTTGGTCTGCAATTAAGTGTAATGTAATTTCAGAGGTAATGCTCTAATCTAGATGTTTAAAAAACTAATTTTGTGGCTACGGAAAGTAGTTTCAGAAGTGTTCACTTACTGAATACCTTTTGGTAGTGTTCTTTTTTTTCTCAGTACTCTCACTGAAGGGATGATATTATTATGTTATTTTAATATTGAGATTATATTATTATTATTATTATTATTATTATTATTATTATTATTATTATTACATTCTACCAATTCTAGTAGTATCTGCTGAAGGATGACCCTGAAAATGCAGACCCCATCAGCACACAGATCTACCTCGACAATTTGAGTCTTGCGAATAAATTTCATACACATATATGGATCGTTTTATGTCTCAAAGCATGAGATAGGTACCACTGGAAATGCAAAATGGGGAAAAAACCAAATTTATAGAGTAGATCTGCTAATCTAATGTGATATAGTAACTGAAGTTAGGACAGATTGAAAGGCAAGACACTGTGATTCTGTTTCCAGATTTTGGGGAGGAAAATCATGTGTGCTGTTTATAAACACGTAGTCGTAGAAATTGGCTATGTTCTCTCTGGAAGCTGTGCAGCTAAGTGACTGGGACTGGATTCTGTTAAAATACGGTGCATGTTTCCTGTTGTGTCTTAAGTAATCTTGTAGCTGTTTCACTTAGAAAATCAGTGACACTTGTTTTTGTCCAAAAGCAGGAACTTGATGACTTGGCTGATAAGATGAAACAACACTGTCCGCAAAATCTGTGAAGTATTAAGTACTATTTCCAGCCTCTTCACACACTGCACCTCCACCTTCCTTTCCATGTGCTACTTTTTAAGCTATTTTATGGAGACAGTATTTTGTCCTGTTTTTCTGAAGACAGGACTGAGGACAGGACTGAAGCTTTTGACCTATTTCATTTTTAATCTCAACTAATTAACTGGTGTGTTTGCATTAGGACAGTGCTTTTTTGGAAAAAAAAATGGTGAGTGAAAGTACTAATGCACAGGGGAAAACAGGAAATTATGATGCCATAAGAGTAACTTTGAAAGAGTCTCACATTGTTCAGAGAGGGAAGAGAACCTTCCAAGAAGTGACCCCATTCTCAAACTCAGCTTTAAACACATTCTTTATCTTTAAAAGGAAACAGAAGATAATCAGTCAGTAAATCAAGTGTAGTTGTGGGCTTGTCTGCAAAGCTGTAGCATTCTGAAATAAGACGTTAGGACAGGGCATTTGAAACAAGCATTGTCAGTGCCAAGGTCTCTTGTGCTTTGAGAAAAATGGGTATGTCTTTTATTAAACAATACCTTTTCTCCATACCCTGATTTTTTTTATCTTGATCATTGTTTAAAGATAGCAGCTATGGTTGCTATTCTGGGTAAATCTTTAGGTACACATTAAAAGTCAGACTGTATGTTTCTGCGGTAATGAGTAAGCTTTTAAAAGCATTGTAAGTTTTTTTAATATTTTTTTGTTTGAGGAGGAAATTGGATTTCTTATGAAAAATCTCCACCTTTTCTTAGTTGCTGTTGGAGGAAAAAAAGCATGTTTAAAGACCACATGTTTTAGCTGCCACTGTTTTTTGTGATCAAACTTTCAACACCAGTAATCTGAGTTTCCCCTCTCTTGCTCCAGCCAAGGTTACTAGTCTGTTCCCTAATTTCTTCTTTTTCTTACTGGCACAGAATTGCTTTTTTTTAAGTACTTCAGAAATTACTTCTTTTAAACAAAAGAAATCCACAGCATCCATGCTTTTCAGGCTTATCCTGAGTAGCTTTAATCTTTTATCACAATTTGGAAGTAATAGCTTTTTTTAAAATTAAATAGTTCTGTTTAGGAGTAAATTTTACTCAGATAAAGAGAAAATACAGCAGTAGTTGCCAAAGGGATAAACTGCACTACCTGGTAACATATGCTTTATTTCTTATGTTCTGACAGAAAAGGAGATGAATAAGTGTGTTATAGGCACAACTTTTCAGTACATACTCTATTGTTGTTGGCATAATATATATCTCTGTTCCTAAGAAACCCAAAACTTTTAAAGCTCATTTTAATTTTTAATCATTTATAAAATTATAATACTGCTGCTTCCAAGGTTTAAAAATTCCAAATACTTGGTATGAACTGTAGCATTAGAGTAGAATTCATAAGTTCCTACTTAGGTTCCTTTTTAATATTCCTTACCATATATTGCTACTATACTGTGAAATGAAAAAGGGCTGCTGAGACCGCTGCATCCCCCTGCCTTCCAGTGGTGTCCCTGAGCAGCATGGGAATGCTGCTTTGGATGGCTCTTGCTCTTATGGTCCTAAACTGCCCCTCAGCACGCTGGCCCAGGTGATGAGCAGCCTGGTATTCAGGTTTGTTCCTTGGGACTGTTTTACTAAATGGTATAGGTAGAGCTGCAGTGTCTCAGATCAGGTTTTTTAAATGTGCCAATTCGCCAAATTCAGAAGAAGACCTTTAGGGTTGTTGAAATCCATTGATTGATTTCTTTTCTACGTGCTTCAAATAGAACCACAGAGTGTTTTGTCTTGGAAGGGACCTCTAACATCATCTAGTTCCAAACCCTCTGCCAGGGGCAGGGGCACCTGCCACTAGACCAGCTTGCTCAAAATCCCGTCCAGCCTGGCCTTGAAATGCATTAATTACTTTTCATAACGTCCAAATAAATGAGTAATAAGGGCCCCTGCCTAAAGGTCCTTTGTCCCTGCACTCAGTACCATGTATGTAAGCTATCTAATTATTGTTCAATGAAAAAAACATAAGCAGGCCTAGGAAATTAAAGCTTCCTTATTCTTTCTGTCCTCTAAGTCTTCCAGTCATCAGCAATGATTGGCAAAATCCCAAACTGGAGGTGAGAGATGCTTTACATGCGACTACCTGCTGATTGAAGCATTCTCCTCGGAGTGTGCCAGGACTGTGAGACAGGAGCAGTTGGCTTGGTGTCCTTCAAATGGAAAGCCTAGAATCCAGTCTACTGTTGCCTCTTAAGCTGCTGTTGAATAATGCCTCGTCCTAACCACTCTGCTGCTACATAAAAGTATGCAACAAAGGTATATGTCCCAAAGGATGGGGAGATAACCTCTGCCAAGACTTTGTTCTAGGAAAGTTTATGCAGCAGGTGCAAATTTGTGCCTGATGACTGACCTAAATTTTGCCAAGGAGAAATACAGACTGAACAGCAATAAATGTCCTGTAGCCTGTTGTCTGGACTACCATAAATGTGTCTTTGGTTCAAGCTTTTAAGAAAGCAGGAGTTGTGGTGCATTACTGTCACCAGGTACTGCTGTTGGAGGACTAAACTCTCTCACTTCTATGCATTCACCCATCTCATCAGGTGGGCACCATGGCACCAAGTAGGAATAGCCAGGTTCTGCACACCAGTCAGGTTGGGCATGAATGGCTACACAAAGGACAGAGTTCTGAAGAATTAGGTCAGTAGGTTTTATATCTAATTAGGCCTCTAATCCTACAAACCACTTACAGTTTTGCATTATTATATGTTCATTGTGTCTTAAATGGAACTGCTCATTTGAGTGAAGTTACGGGTGTAATTGCACGCAGGATCGGATCTGGGCAATCACATTTTGGCTTATTATTCATACTGTAGCACTGTTGCAAATGAGGTATCTCTGATGTTACCCCTTGCCCCGACAGGGTGAAGGGGTATCTGAAACTGAATATGTTTCTATGAAATGGCTTGCACTCCATTACTGTACCTGTCCAAACCAAGCACTTCCACAAGGACGCATCACAGAGGGCATTTCAACTGTAAAGAGAGTCATAAGGCATAGATTTTCAATGCAAAAGGTCATGAGGCTGCAGTTTCACTGGGTAATGTGCTGCATTTGCATAGACACATATTCAGACAGTTAATGGTAGTGCAGAATGCTTTAATGATTTTCATTTGCATCAAGCTGTTCTCACCTCTTAGGAACATAATGGATAAAGAGAAGAGGCCTTTTGTTTGCTCTTCATGAAAGTTACCAGTGATTAAGTGGTGCTGAGGGAACAGACTCATGCTCTCATTTGAAAAAAAACCAAAACCAACAATAAAACTGCCCATCTGACTTCAAAGTGACATACTTCATTTTGATTTAAAATGGCACTTGAGTAATTTATTTTAATGTTATGCAGATTTCCTAATTCAAAACACAGAAGTGGTCACTCTTAACTGAAAATACAGAAATAGTTATCACATCAGTTGCAAAATACTCATAATTTGTTAGGCTACTCTTTATAGTGTTGAATTACAAATAAAGCTATATACACTTAGGTTTTCTTCCAAATGGATTCAGCAGTCACGTTTTTTATTTAAAAATATGTCCAGAATAGTTGTGAGTAATTTGATACTTTTTGCACTATGCTATGGTGTTTTGTAAGAAAATCCATGCCAGGGGCTTGCTAGAGAAAATCTTGTCATTATTCCATATAGGGTCTCCCTGTGAAAATCTTCTCCACACCTTCCTGGAATATAAAGGTATACCGACTTCCAAACTATGTCTTGGACCCTTGCAACTCAGTATCAGCTTCTTGGGCTCCTCTGTCATGCACCAGCTCAAAAGCCCCTTCTTGAAAAAGGCTTAAAGAAAGTTATCTTCGTCTCTGGCTGTGCTATGTTTTTAGGCATTTTCTGAAGGATTTCATGTGCAGTTCAGTCTCTTTCAGTGTAATCTTGAAAGAAATCTGAGTGGCTTTTTGAGAATAAAGCTCTGTTCCTAAATACCTTTCTCTCAGAATAGTCATGCTTAAATTTTTGTTCCTAATTTGTAGGCACTCAAGTTCCGATTTCATTGCCCTGATTTGCACATTGGTGCCTTGGTACCAGTATTTTTTTTATTGTATTTTTCCAAATGTGATAGAATTTCAACTTCATGTGTCACACTGAGAAGTTCAGCCAAGACACTCCACATCCCAAATACCCAGATTTTGGTAGTCTCCACTCAGGGTACAAGGGTGCAATGTTTCTGAGAGCTGCTGGAATGAACAGGCTTTCAAGTACTTGGGTCTTTTCAGTTAATGACTTCCAGTTCTTTCAGCTTCTAACCCCCTGCTTTCCAGACTGTGATCTTGAGTACTTCTTGGGGCATCCCTAGCCTGTCATTTAAATCAAGATATGGAACTTGACTTCATGTGTTTGGAATATTCTCCATTTTCACAGAATCAGTAGTATATTTGGGGAACACAGAATATGCAAATGTAGACCTGCTGAATACATAATTTTTATAGCCCTTCTGTTTTGTATTGGCTTTGTAATTTGTCCAGTGTTTGACTAAGGGGTAATTAAATTTACACTGAGAATATATCAGTCCCTCCTTCTCTTCACTGATTTTAATTCTTTACTCCTCCAGTTAATTTTCTTTTAAATCTGCCTTTGTATTCTCAGTGTGCCATGAAAGGACTAGTCAACGGCCTGAATACAGGGACAGCTGAGGGAAATTTCTGCCTACAATCAATCGCCCCACTACAGTGGGAGGAGTGCTGGATATCCTTATATGTAGAATAAAACTGGCTGAATTCAGTGACCACTGCCTGACGACCATAACAATTTCTTAGCAATTTATGGCAGGTTGGGAGAGCAAGAATTTAGGATTACATTCAAGAGGTCTGTGCATGCAAGGCTATAACTTTCCTGGGTTAGGAATAAAAGACCTGTTTGGACTTATGTGTAATTTCAGTGTATGGTAAGATGCAGTGTCTTCACACATGAAAATAAGATCCATTCTTGACATTGTATTTCAGTACATGTAGATAAAAATGTATTTTGCATGTATTATCCGTGTAGATTCTTTGCGTTTTGTGTGTTTATAGCCTCACAGTGGTCTTGATCATCTTAATCTTGGGTTTAGTTATGCATTTATGTGCAACACAGGGAAATATAGCTTACTAAGTGAATATGACTGAGGAGATATTCCAGAAGCAGGTCTTAGAACTGAAGGTGAAGCATTTTAGCTGATGCTGACAGAATTGCAGAAACTCCTTGCTGTAGTGGGAAAACTTTGTTCAGAACCAAAAAATGTTCTTATGGTCTTAATTGAGTGGCAGAAAATTACTTCTGTGTGGTCATCCCTGCTAAGAGTGTCTCTAAAACCAACATTTTCCATTTTTCCTTATTTCTTTTTTGGCTGGTAGCTGCCTCCCGGAATTGGATTTATAAACTATGAATCTAAGGAGGATAAAATGTTTTCTGAAGAATTTGATCCAGATGTATATTACTGTTTCAATAAATATATTTTAAGTATTTAGGGTGAAGAGGGGTTTTTGGGAATTTGGGGGTTTGTTTGGTTTTGGTTGTTTGGGTTTGTTGGGATATTTTAGTTGGTTTATTTATTTTTTTTTTTAAATATCCTGGTTAACTTTGAAGCAGCCAAATCTTGCTGTGTAAAACTCCAGGAAAGTCTATAGTATTTCAGCAGGGATTCATGTGGCCCTTGGGTTTTTGGACTGTATCGTGTTGCAAGCTCCTAAAATAGGACTGTTTGGAAAGCTACAGGCTTCCCATCTTTTTGTCTGGAAAAGTTATAAAATGGAACAGGCAGGCTTTTCACTGAGCTGCTGAGAATGCAGTTCTGGCTATGCAATCAGGACTAAATAAGGAGTAAGATCTGTACTAAAAATAGAAACAGAGGCTGATCCAACTGCAGCATGAGTTATAATCCTCACACAGAAAAGGGCTGGTAGGTTCAGCTGAGGACACTCAGTTACAGAGAATCACATAAACTTTATCCTGCCCCTTAAAAACCATCATTCCCTAGCTGCTCTGACCAGATTTTTACCAGTCAGCAGAACTATTAATCATGCCTGCAAATTATTTAACATGTTTTTTCAAATGTAGATCTCTTACGATTATTATTTTATTAGAGAGAGGATTATATTTGCGGCATAGTAAGAGAGAAATGTGGGTTGGGTTTATGTAACTGTTTGAGGGACATAGTGGAAAATGACACAGAGAGTTTTGCTGCACTTTTCCTCTCAGCTGGGTAAATACGTTCTTATGACTGCTTTGTGCCTTAAGCTAACGTGTCCACTGACATGACGTGACTCCAGCTGGGCACAGTGAGCTGATTTGGGTTTCTGGCCAGGCCTGGGCTCTTGTCACAGTCCGTGCAGTTCTCAGTGTGTGCTTTGAGGGAAGTTATTCTGCTTGTTTCAAGAACAAAGTACAGAACTGTGTAGTTCATTCCTGCCCCCTCCCCTCCTCTTTGTTGGTAAAATAGTTCAGAACATATTCATCTTTTATTTGTGTATCTCCTTTCCACTAACACATACCTCATAAGCTTAAGCCAAACTTGCCCAGGGAGTTCAAATATAACCTTTGATACAGAATAGGTTGCTATTTCTTATTTGTTGTTAGGAACATTTGGTTATTAAATATTTGGATTAAATGAGCACAGCCAGCTACAGCTATGTTCTGCTTGCTTTCTTTGCCTGTTCCTGCATCTCTCCAGGCAGTGATATTGCAAGCATGAACAAATTTTTTGTTACTTCAGTCTTAAAAGGCAGAGAATCTGTAACAGACCCTGGTGATTCATCACAGAATTCCAATTATTCTAAATATGATTACATACGAAAATTTTAAAAAGTAGAAAACACCAAATCACTCATCTACTAACTAAATGTTTAAAAATATTTTAATTAACTTTTAGTTTTCAGTTGGCTGCAGAATTTGTTGCTGAAAATACACCCTGTTCATGTAGTTTTTGCCTGTTAATCACAGGAGTTGCTCAGTCAAATTGGAAGACAGTGAGTGGAGGAGAAACATCTGGGTCATTTGACACATGCGAAAGCTGACATAGTAGTGGGAGTAAGTGGAATAAGACCAAGGACAGAGATCATCAAACCTGCACAGGCCGAGAACAAGGCAAATAAAATATTCAGTGTCAGTGAGTCACAAATCAATGGTTTGGCTGCATTTTCCTTGTTCAGTTCCCTCCACACCATAACATGAACTACAATATTCCCTGTTTCCAGACTCCTATCCCAGCACCCCTGTCTCCTCCCTTCGGCACCCCGTACTGAGTGCACAGCTTAGCAGAAGCTGTGAGCAGCTGCCTTGCAGAAAGCCAAGCTGATCAACACCATCTTGTAGCTGGGGAGGCAGCAGCCTCATTCTCCAGCTGAGTTCAGACGCCTTTTTTCTTGTTTTGTTTTTGTATTCTCATTCTTTGTGCTTATATTGAAGAGCTTTATTTTCTGGGGAGGGGGAAAAAAGGAGTGCATGCAGCCCAGGAGGCATAGAGAAGGGATATTAGGTGATCATTGCTGTGAGTGCTTTACAGTGAAATAAGTGTATCATTGTGTTTTAGTCACATTCAAAACTTAACACTGATTAATTGTCTCATTTTTTGACATAAATGAAATCTTTATAAGACTACATAAGGTTTTGCATTAGTTTAACAATCGGTTACACACACCTAGTTTTTGTGTGCTGCTAGCTATTTGAAATAAATTATTTTGGTGTAATAAAAGCAATATAAGCCTGCAGTGCAGACACAGTAATTTTAGTGAATTTATTAAAAGCAGTTAAATAATTTTATCAGTTTAGTGATTACACTCAAAAAGTCACACCCAATACAAAAAAGAATTGTTTAAATTATGTATAGAAAGAGGGAAATCCTTTTAATAACATATTTTAGGTAACTGAAAGTTGCACAAAGAGGAAATGGCATTGCTTGTACTCAGTTTCAGCCCACACAGAGGTTTACATGAACGTCGTATCAGTTTACAATGAGTCTGGTTCTAGATTAGAAAACAGTGGTGGTGAATAGTGCATTGTAACTGAAATGTTAAGAGATAACTCCAAAACTACCTATGAACAGGTGTGAGATTCTACCTTACCTGCCTCTTCACTGTTAATTCTGAGTGTAATAAAAACATGGAGTAATTTCTTAAGTCCTTACACACGCAGAATGAATGAATCCAAATTAAGAATTTTTTTCTTAAAGAGGATTTGTTTGTTTTTTATCAGAGTCCTTTCAAAGTACAAGGGGAGGTCACAGCTGTTCTCTTCATTCACATGTAGTCTAATAAAACAAACAACATATGTATAGGTCACAGGAGTTTAGCACTCAGAACATAGGGATTTGTATATGATTTTGAAAACTGTAAATAACAAATTATGCTTAACCTTTATCATTCTGCCCATCAACCTGATTTGTTAGTAATGATTTGTGTTGGAATTAAGGTTTTCATATATTACAATGTTCAGAAAAATAAAAATTCCCCCACCAAATGCAAGATAGCAAGGTCCACATTTACATCCTCAGTCTTAATTCCAATTGTCAGAAGTCTTACAGATTTACATAATTACTGCATTTGCATAATCACTTAAGACCTAGAACTGTGCTCCAGTGAAAGCAGACCTGAAATCTTTTCCTGAATAATGTTTAACCACATTTTGTACTGCGAGGATACAGGACTGACCTCAGAAATGGGCATGTTGCCCTTTCCTTAGAGCAGGTTGGCATCTGGGCACCTGAGTGAGTTTGGTGGGTTTGTACAGGAGCATCCTAATGGTCATGAGCAGTCTGCTGGTGGTCCTTGTGCTATAATACATCTGGAGTGGATAGGGCTTGGGGAGGAGGGGCTATGGATTTACCATGTTTGCTCATGGACCAAAGGGCTTTTGGTTCAATTACAGTTTGGACGCAGCTGTGGTGGTCTCATTTGCCATCAGAGGGGGGCTTTCAAGTACTGAGGATTAAAATAACAAACCCCAAATGCATCACTCAGTTTCTTATAAGTCAAGTGGGAAGATTAGCTGGAAAATTCACACATACAAATCAATGTGTCCTTCCCCTTTTTTGAAATTTTTCTTATTGAAGACAGTGAGCTACAGAAACCGTCAATTTGCACATGGTCACATAGATGTTTGCTTTTGAACCAGGCAGTAAATTTCCCTTTGACTTGCCCAAAACACAGAACCCTTACCTCTCTTTTTACTCTAAAAATTCTGTTAATTTTGGGAAATTGGGCTTGCTAGACTGAAACACTAGAAAGCAGTTAGGTATTCCAGTGCAGAATAGGTGGTTGGTATTGTTATATGATAGTATAAATTAATTCATTGTAAGAAATACGTAACTTACAGGATATAGGTTAGGTCTTGACACCACACGAGTCATGACAGAAAGTTATTGTCATCTGATAGTTTCTGGATAGCCTCTTTACAGTTAAATCAGACCCTTAAACCAGTTTCCAGTGGACAAATATCTGAACCAGAATGGTCATCATGATTGTGAGCAATCTTATATGGCTTTATGCCAATAGTGTGAGAATGTGGCATTACTCTCTGTGCCAGGAAGAAATTAAATTATGGTATTTCCATAAAATCTTCTTTTTTGTGTTGTGCTTAGTCTGCAAAATATCTGCTTAAAAGATTTCAGCAGATAGTCCTCTTCCAAACACAGGAAATCAAAAACAGTTGAAGGCATCTTCTCAGAATAGAGTTGCCCTGAATGGACATCTCCAAGCACAAACCAACAAGGCAATGATTCCCTTGTTCCAGAGATAGCTGTTTCCTTTTATTTTTTTCTGTCAGTCCTTCTAATTGGCAGATTACTTGGCAGAATCAAGTAAGACTCAGCAAAATTAACCTTTTTAATCACTACTTGCCAAAAGAGTTTTGCTTTCCAAATATCCTGAGTAGAGTAACTGTAGAACTAATTGGACTTCCAGCATTTGGAGCAACCAAACAAAGGAACAGTTTGGTATCTGTACCTAAAGTTGTTTCCTCTCTTAGCCTGCGTGCTGGATAGCTGTTAAGAATAGGAAGTGCTGCTTTTCACTCATTCTTGCACAATGGTAAGAAGATCTCATTGACACAATTCTAATTGGCAAAGAAAATGAGGTCTTCCTCCTAGACCTGTGAAGTATCTTAAGTACATTTCAGGAATTGCTACCTGATGTTTTAAACCCTCTTCTGGCTTTGGAGCAGTGGCCAGTCCTGCAAGGCTGAAAGAAGTTGAACTTCAGCAGTCTATATTCAGTATCTTTGCCCACTCACTGAATTCTTAAAGGTTCTTGAAGTGTACATCTAAGGTAAATATGGTAGTTGTCATGCTTCAGACTGGGACCTGTATCTGGAACCATCATCTCACAAAGGTCTCTATCTTTGACAAAAATTTGATGGCCTTAATGACTTTTGGCCATCACTTCAATGACAAGAGAGATGGAAAAATCAAGCTGATCCCTCTTCCGTAAATGGACACAGAGCACTTAATTCAATCCTCCAGTTTCTGTCAGTGATGGTTATGGAGCTCCACCTGAACTAGAGGATTCATCTTTCTGTATTCGTCTGTCAAACCACATGTTATTGGAGTCAGTCATCTCTTTACACTTGGGATGTAACAAGTGCCCTGTTAACTACAAAAAGTGAAGTATTTTAAGATATTCACTTGACTTTTCCTACCTAGATATTGCAGACTGCATGTCTGTTTTAAGATTGTTATAGCAATTCCGGGTAAAGCGTTAGATCATACCCTGTCAGAGCAGCATCTGTGCTGACAATTTCAGCAAGAAAATTATTTATCTTAGACATCTACAGAGCATCATCCTGAAGCTCTGTCTTCCCAATTCAACAGATGTTACATGTATTAACAACTCTTGATGGGTTGCACCATAAAGTGTTGCTCCTACTGCAACCTCTCAAGAATCTGAGTCTGACTGGGAAGGAGCTAGTGATTGTTATTGAGTAGACTGCGGTGAAAATAGGGATATATGCTGCATGCGGGTAACTGCCAGGAGGAAAACAGAGAATGAGTTACCTATCAGTAATGATGAGTGCTAGATGTGCACATATCCCACACAGCCCCCATTCTCTTTTTGCTGTACTACTGCACACTTGGGATTCTCACACACAAAGGCATGCTGAGTGTTCTATTGTCCAAATTAAAATCTTGAGGTGCCTCAAGGCTTACATGTGCTATATCAGCTATGTCAGCCCTTGCAGTCCTACAAACAAATGTGCAACTCCAGCAGATAGGCATACATACCTCTCATTGAACTCCTGGTGCTATATCTCATCAGTCATTCAATCATGAGAATGAAAAGCTTTCCCACAGGTTCTTTGTGCAATTAAAGTAGCCATACCAGATAGCATAAGCATGTTCAATCATACAAAGGATAAAGTAATTTTAAAATGCACACATAAAGCAACAGTAAGAGTACCTGAACAAACAATATTTGAAACTGAGAGTTACAACTTCTAAGATATTTTCCTTAAACTCCAAATTTTGAAACTTTTTAATGGAATGTGGCATCAATAAATAGCCTGTTTTAAACCTTTGTCTGCAAAGCGAGTATGCAGTTCTACTGTCATGTATAAAATTTAAGAACACAAGCAAAATTGCCAACAAACATCACCAGGCAAACAGTTACAAGACAACAGTAAGCCATCATCCCTAAAAGCAAAAATATGGACCAATCCACAATGAAATTAAAATTGTCAAGAGCACATCACATTTGCTCTCAAAGAATTCTGTACATTTCCAAATCACAGCCAAACAGAACACAGGTAGACATCTGTCTGCAATCTGCATAGTTGCAGGATGTGTCTTCTGCCAATTCATCCCTTAAACAATGAGTATTTCTGTGCAATCCTGTTGTTGTCATATATTATATACAGTGGCTTAAGCTTTTCAATATCTCATAAATAACAACAGGAGACTAACCTGGGGATTAGACAGTGCAAAGCTTGATAGGAAAATAAGGATTCAGGAGACTAGACAAAAGAAAAGGTAGAAAAGATTGAAAATGAGAGAAGAGTAGAAGGGGAACAAAATAATAAACTCTGAGGAAAGCATCAATGCCAGTAAATGTAATATCCTATTCAAGAAAAAAAGAGTGAAGCACTGATGGAAGCAGGAGGGCGTGTTCATCCAAACCCATTATAGAAAAGAAGGACAATTATTCCTCTCTTGTTCTTTACCACGTTTTAATACTACTGTATAAAGTCATGCATTGTAACTGTTGAGGGAAAGGTATACCTAGAATTTAAAAGCAAGCATATACCATAAGAAGAGTCATGAACCACAGACATAGGAAATAATGGTTGTGGTCATTCCTAGAGAATTAATGGGCCTTCTGGAAGCCAGGGATCAGATTCAGACTTGACTCCCTCAATTTGGTTAAATAAGCCACAACTGTTGCCGGCAGGTTTGTTTTCTTGTGAGTCAAACTCCAGCCTTACCTTTGCCCTTTTGTCTCAGTGGAAGATCAGCGTGTACATATGAACACAGAATTATTTTCTTTTCCATAATGATCGAACCCAAATGTTATTTTACCTTTGCCAGCTTTGTGTAGGTGATGTGCCATCTTGCATATTTATTTTCCTGGAGTGATTCCCAGAAGTATGCTATGCTTTTTCTTGCTCATGTCTCACTAGCTTATTTATGAGTTTTGTACACCAGGTTTTCAGTCCCCGGGGAGAGGCCTACAGAGGAAATCTGTGGACATTATTTTATACATACAAGCACGAGACCAGTAAAAAGGCAGCTCCAAATGATTCACAATTTCATATTAGATCGTGGATAAGTTAGCATCCATGGTTAAAAGCCCAAACACTTTTACCTGTTTGGTCATGTAGGAGGAAGGCTCCTTTATCAAGTGGAAACAACTGAATGTGCAAATTTTTGCTTGGTTTTACAGATTTAAAATTCCATTGTTCTCTGATGACTGAGTCTAACAGCAGTATTGTTGTTGTTATTGATTCTTACTGATTGCATAGAACCATGTTTTAAAAATACCTTTTTTCTTGTGATTAGATACATGAATTCCCTTTGGCTGTAAAATAAATCAAGATATGGCCCTCTTTCTCACATGCCATCACAACTGATGAGATCTGAGAGGTGTATTAGCCCTTCAATTATAGCTTGCAATCCCATTAATTGAATAATAGCATGACCTGGGGAAACTTAATGGCTAGTAAGGCTACGTAGGAAAGCTGACATACAAATTTGATGTACATTTTAAACTGCCGTTGTGTTTACAGGTTGGCTGCTTGAAAAAAACATAAACATTTTTCACCATCCTCTAGGACTTCTGTGAGATGCTATAATTGCTGGACCGTTCCTCAAAACAGAGCTGATGGATAAGCATTCTGATGGTCAAGCCAAGGAGCAGGGCATCTCCCCCCCACCCTGCAATGCTGTAATCGATCTGACAGGCCCCTTTGATATTTATGCCTGTGTTCTTCATCTGGCAAATATTTCCTCTGTAGGTCTCTTCATAACAGCTGCACTAGGTGTGGTGAGGCTGTTGACTCATGTAGCACATCAACATGTTGGTATTGTACCTCAGGATGCTCCTAGACTTGCCTCTGGGCCAGCTCTAGTGTCGGTGCACACTGCAAGCACAGGATCTCCCTCGCAAGGCTGTCGGTGTGTCCGTGCATGTCTGGGGGTTAGTAGCTGGTAGTCAGTGAGGTGGTTCAGCTGAAAGACCCCTGGTCTTAAAAGAGAAGGGGATGTGCGAGGGGAGAATTGGGAGCTCTGTGGCCTTGCAGTGCAAGAGGTCTGCTGTGGTAATGAAGTAAAACACGTCTCGGAGAGTTCCCTCACCCTCAGTGCGCAGAACAGGTACACATTATCTTCCAAAGCAAACACCTCACTCACAACAACAACAAACACCTCACTCACACTTAAATCAGCAGTGGGCAGGGGAGGTGGCACTGCTCCTGTGCAGCGGAAGCCGATGGAGTGCGGAGCACGGTTCAATGCCAGCCATAACCGAGATCATTCTCCCACGTGCTGTGCCAGAGCAGGCTTTCCAGTGATGGTGCACAAGTGACTGTGCACAGCTTCTGTGCCAGGCTGGGCACTCTTGCCTTGTGGCGGGCAGGAGGGAATTGCAAGGGCTGTAAGTGTGATGGAGGAATTAGCAATGCCAGTTGGGTTCCACTCGGTGTCACTGGCAGCTGTCAGACCTACTGGTGACAGGCAGGACAGAGCTGCTGAGGTGACCTTCCATTTACCACCCTTTACCCTCTTGTTTCTACTGACACCTGAACTCACAAAGCAATTCCCTTTAAGGCAATTCACCCAGTGACCCTAAAGAGCTGATTACTCAGTGGGATGATATGGAGCCAGGTAGCCTGAGGACAGGCATTACTGTGGGCTGGCTTTGCAGCTTCTGCCATCTCAGCTACTGCTCTGTAAAGTCTGGGATCTGGCCTGAGGGAAAACCAGTTAATTAGTAGCTTAAAGTAAGGGGATGCCCTCACTAAGCCTTTACTGAATTAAGGGTCCCAAGTAATACCAATTACCTCACTTAAGAGTCCCGCACTTGTCTGTCTCTCCACATGCTCCCTGACATCTGTACCACGCCCAGCTGAAACAGTTGCCTTCTCCATCCTGACACCTCAAAGTGCCAGCAGAGGTCCAAATCCTTTTCTGTGTAACAGAGCCCTGACAAATATGCTAATCAGGTATTGGGTGAGACCAGTGGGTGTGTCCTGGTGCAGCTGTTGTCCATGGTAGCAGGAGCAGGTGGGTATTGCTAGTCAAGGAGAAGAGGCTGTTGGGGTCTTTCCTTCATCTCAGACACAGGACCTGAAGAAGACTTTCTTAAAGGCACCCCATCCATCACACAGCTGCAGGTGACACGTGAATCAGGGATATAGCACTGGCCTTGAAGAAGCAGTGCTGTAATTTAAGCTGGCTAATAGGATAGGAACAAGTGCACACATCCCATGCTTTGTGCCAGAACCAGGATACCTTTTGCAGAGGTACTGTAGCTTGTTAGGCAGAAACTACTTGGGAAGGTAAAGAAGAGAGGCTGTGCTGCTGAGAAGAAAAAACAACAACCTATGAACTGGGGGTGAAGAGAGAGCAGAGCAGATGCTGATGTATTACCCTGGTTCATTGGTCCTACAGGTATTGGCTGGGCCAAAACCACAAGGGATGCTCTCAACTATGGCCTGCTGTTTTTAAACAAACTAACTTAGCACATGTTATTTGTGAGTTTATGTTCAGCTTTTATTTAGTCCTTTGGGGTTTTTATCCTATAGAATCATAGAAGGGTTGAGGTTGGAAGCAGCCTTAAAGATTGTTGTAACCATTAAAGATAGTTGTAACCATTGCCATATTTGTTTGTATTATTTCATTTTCTTTAATAAGAAAGAAATCATTCAGAAGCATGACTAGACTTGCTTGCAAGTAGTCACATTTAGCTGTAATCTGCCTGGTGTGTTGTAGGAGAAAAATTGCACTGGTTTGAACTGGACTGAGTAGCAAGGATACTTTAATTTGGGGCAGCAAAGACAAAATTGTGTAACACTGTTGTGCTGTCCTGAGTGGGAGAAGAATCCAGTGAATTGCATGATTTCTCTGTCTTTGTAATCAGTTTGTTATGCAGAGAGCAATGCCATGGGATTCAGCATTTTATCTGCTGGGTTTTCCCTGGCAGCATCTGAAGAAGTTCATTATAAGTGTTTATCACATGATCCACTTAATCAAACCACTGAAACTCGGAGAATAAGTCATTCTAACAAGACCCTTCAGAGCTGCCTTATAAGCTACTTACTGCTATACTCTTCCTTGGTGAGTGTACAATGAGTTTCCTTGTATCCCAGTCTATGATACAGGAAGTTCATTATTCCCAGTCCAAATTCAGACGTAAAGAAAGGAAGCAGGGCTTACAAAGGAGTGACAGATAATTTGCAAAGGATTTTAGTTAGCCACTCAAATCCCAGATAGAGTCAGACTGTAAGCTCTTCATACGAACAGCCTTCTGGTATTCAGTGTTAGGCACAAGGCAGCTATATCTCCATAGCTGCTTCTAATGTTGTAAATGCAGGCAACACATGAAAAATTATGAAAAATACTTCCTTTGATTAGAGGTTTCCTAATGGAAGTGTGTGAGAGAGAAATCAGAACTGAAAGCATGCTTTTAGCTGGATGATAGCACATCTGCAGCACGATAGTCAGAGCCGATAGCTGGGCTGGTGCGAAATGCCTCGAAAGCCTTTGCTAAATCCCCGTGTGCACTAAGGGGTCGAGGCACGTGTCTGACAGGCTTGGAGCTCACTGTTTGCAACCTGTGCTTGTACCCCATATGTCTGGCAGGGATAAATGCCTTTCCTGGTGATGTACCTAAGAAATGTTCTGGTTGTAGGGAGCAGGTAGGTGAAGGACTCCTCTGCCTCCTTGAAGACATTCATTTTACTGAGCTCTGCCACAAGCAATGTGACACCAGATTTCCTGGCACTCACTGGATTTTCCCACCAATGCTGTTTCACAAGACAGTGTCTCATAAAGGCTTGTCTTCTTGCTATCTGTAAAAGACTAGTTTGGGTATCACCACAGATGTACGCTCAGACCATACTTAATATAGAAATGCCCTGGATAGTTTTCCCAAGCACCACTCCGTCTCCATAGAATAGCACTGCTCAACTACACCTCTTATTTCATGTCATGTGAATGCAGTACAGGGTCACACCAGATCCAGTGTTGATTTTGTGCAGGGATGCACGGGCTGAGCCTGATATGTATCTCTGGATGAACATTTTTTTGTACTGAAATAAACAGTGTTTGGGGCCAGGAACATTGGGCAGTTTGAGACAAGCTACTCTGTAAGACATCAAAACCAGGGCAGTGTGCATAACTGAGAAATATGGGCAACAGAAAAACTATAACCTGGTTTGATGGGGTGGTGCTTTTTCCCTAGTATAGCTCCAGTAAAGCAAGTCACAAAATTCATACCATTGTCTGGGCACTGCTTTGAGGAATGATGAAACCTGTTTCTCCAATGCCAAGTCCATCCAGCCCAGAGCTTAAAATCCAACCTGTTAATTATTCCTGGGAATAATTAACTCCAGCCTGGAGTGAGCAAGGACTCTTCATCAATCAGTGAGAGAGTCTGAGATGTGCAGTTTTCATTCCTTGTGTTTTCCATGTACTGTGTACCTGTCTGTCTTGTCTCGTTACAGCTTTCGGTCTCTTGACTGCTGATACACTGATAGATCAAATTGTCATCAGTATGGCTGTGTCCTCAGGAGAGACTGTGCTGCTTTAGTAGGTTGGTTTCCAACTAGTAAGTTAAAATGGGACACAAAAGCCTGGAGGAAAATACTGTTTTTCTCTCTTTTTCCTCTTCTTTTTAAAAACAGTAAATGATAAGTAATTTTACCTTTTTAAAAAAAAACAGACCAAAAGAGATGATAGCTAGCTGATTAGTTTTGCTAGTGCATTCAATTTTATTACAATGTAGTTCCCTTCCTCTTTCTCACTTATTTATTGTACTCTGTCTTCTCAGGTGCTATTGTGCCTATTTAAAGAGCTCCCCTCCAGCTCTCTTTTGGGACAGTCTTACTGCTGGCTTTCTGCTGTTTCAGCTTCTACACCGCTGGTGCATCAAGGAAAAAAACTGTCTTTTGTAAGGCTGTGAGGAGAATGGACCCATAAAATTTTTTTCTGTGTATGTAGTTCTTTAATCAGTAAGTCTTCAACAACCTTACCTAAATAGCCACTTTGCTATTGTCTCAGCTTCTTAGGTAAGGAGGATGGAGAAGAGTGAGTGCGTAACTTTGTTCTGTCTGCAGCAGTGTCGTAATAAAGTGAAGAATAAAACTTCTGTTTTCCCAATGATTCTTTGCCCTGTATGTGGGGAAAGCCAGTACCGAGCATCTGGAACCATTGCTGGTAGGGATATTTTCAGTCTGCTGTGAAGAGGGATGGCCAGTTGTCCACCGCATGCTGTTGGTTTGGCATTTGGGAACCACTAGTGGCTGTATCAGTGCTGAGGCTGGATTTCAGTGTCTCTGTACAGTCTGTGTGGAGGGAAGTCCTGGGAGGAAGACTGTGGCAGGTACATCTGGCTGTGTGTATTTGCACATGTGTGAGATGCACACAACGCCCACTGAGAACTGATGCTATCAGATACTGACTGGACTGGGTTTGGTCAGTGCCAAGCTGGGCTCAATTCTCTCTCCCAGCCTAGGGATGAAAGATTTTTTAATGCACTCGCTGCTTCTGGGATGCTCAACTCAATGCCCAGTAGTGTTACCTATTTAGAAGCCTTTCTCACTGAATTTCTTTCTTTGAAAACTGCAGGGTTTTTAACAGTGGACTGAAGCACCTGCTGCTTGCTGGAAATCCAGGGGCTGGCACATGAGAGCATTGCAGTGCTGAATGTGGCAGTCACAAAGCATCATATTTACCAGATTTTCACTGGGTGTAGGTGATGAAAAACAGAACAGACATGCTGTAAGGACTGTCAGCTCAAGTAAAGGAAGGTAGCGTTGAAGAAAGCCTCCAAGATAGTGTTTTCAGAATATACTTCTTTAGAAAAGAAGTGGAAAATCCAAAGAATGAAGTTCAGCCAGAATGAGCTCACCGCGGATGGTGCTAGTAATGATTTTTTAAAAATCAATTTTAGTTATTAACTATGTTAATAGTGGGAGGTGGGGGGGTGTTTGTCCAGTGTCTGCCATTACAGTAACTTCTTCTGCAGCCCCAGGAAACCCACGCTTTTGAGGTTCTCTGGAGCTTTCCAACAGTGTGCATTTCCCCATTCTTAGAAGAGTGGTACGAGTCAGACAGAGAGGTCTTCATCTGTCCAACCATCAAAGTAGGCCCTGAGAAGTCTCCTACTCCTTGGCAGATCTCCCTGCCACAACTGCCAGTCCTGCAGGGATTTACATCCACTGGGTTCATCCAAGTTTCACCTGAGATTCCCTGGATCTGTCCATCAGACTTGGTGTCTGCAGAGGTTGCTGTGAAACTCCCCTGACCCGAGGGTTAGGTGAGCAAGCAGATGCTTGCCCCTCACCCTCCGGAAACTGGAGAAGTCCTTGATACCTTTCAATGAAGAACAATTGTTTTAAAAGCCCCTTCCTTTGCTTTTGGTGACACTTCTTGCAGTTTGCATGGATCTGTGCAGTGGCATGCAGTGCTCAGAGCCACGATGCGGGGAGTATGTGTGTTTGTATTTGTTTGTTTGGCCCCATCTACATCAGCAAGCCTCTGAAATGTAGCCTAGCTGGCAGATCTGGTCAGGCTGGGAAACGTAGCTTTAGATGGATTTTTGTTTGTTTACAAGTGATCTTGGCCACAGACAGGGACACACAGCTGGTGGTCTGTGCACTGTTCCATGATCAGGCTGAGGCTGGGCTCTGAGCCGATGAAGGCTGGAGTGGGGCTAAGCAATTCCATCTTATTCTTGGCTTAATTTGGAGGTGGATTGGACAGGCTGCTACTCTGCTGCCTTCTGTGGTCTGATGTCTCAGGGTCTGGTTTGGCTTTGCTTCTGTGGGCAGCAGCATCCAGCTCCCATCTGCCATGGCAGTGGAACCTCTGCTTGCTCAGATATCCTTCTCCTGCAGCCCAGAGAACATCTCTTGCTGTGAGCAGTAACTTGTAATATAAATACCACACAAATACAGGCATTTCTCCTCCTGGACTGGTTGTAATAGGCAGAGTGGGAGAGGTGTGTCTGATGTCTCAGAGAGGGTTTTGCAGGTGGCATTTTGAGATGTTCCAGTGCCAGTGTGGTTCATGCTGGCTGAGGGGACCGTGTGAGCATCTATTAGCACAGCTCAAGGAGAGCTGGAGATTTGTAATGATATTGATGTGCTGTGTGCCAGCCTGGAACTTCAGAAGACCCATGTTGGGGACTGGGGAGAAGGAGCAGTGCCAGCCCATCAGTACTGTGAACTGGGTACTGTGGCAGTGCTTTCCTGCAGCAACATCAGGATAAAGGATGGGGGAGGAGGAGGCTGATGAAAGCCGTGACCTTCCGGGCAGGATCTGTTTTCCAAACACGGGTTAAACAATAGCAGACCGCTACAGGTGTGGCATGGAGGAACCTGTCGAATTAAAGCCAAAGTGTAACCAGTGAGATGTTTGCTTTGGAAGATAACGTGTACCTGTTCTGCGCACTGAGGGTGAGGGAACTCTCCGAGACGTGTTTTACTTCATTACCACAGCAGACCTCTTGCACTGCAAGGCCACAGAGCTCCCAATTCTCCCCTCCCACATCCCCTTCCCTTTTAAGACCAGGGGTCTTTCAGCTTTACCGGTGCCTCCAGTCTGACAACCCAGAAGCATCCTAAATGGTGGGAATTGCTCCTTTCTTATCTCATTGAGGAGCTTCCTGACCACACTGCCTGGACTGATGCTGTTATTAAGATGCACAACTCTCTGGGACCAGCAGCCTGGTCAGTGGCTGGGGATGAGAGAAAGGCTCTCAGCAAGGCACCCTTTCGTGGGGCTGCTATAATGAGCCAGCTTCGTTATCTGCCTTGCTGGTGGTCCCAGAGGGGCTGCAGGGAAATCTGCTGCTTTATTTTCTTAAATGGCATCAAATGATGGCAGTTAAGATCCTACCAGGAGAAAAGGAGCTCTTAGGGCAGCATTTCTTGTCCTGTGTACAAGGCTTTATTAAATTAACTTTGTACTAGAATTGCCCTACACATTCCCCTCTGGAGAGACCAGTCTACCTTAACTGTGGGATAAAATTTTGCACCTCTATTTATGTCACACAGGTGACTTGCATAAAAAGATCTTTACATGCACTAATGTCATCTGAGTTTTGGCAAGCCTTCAAAGCAGGCTGTCTCCGAATCTTCTACCTCTACCGTAATGCTGTACTCATCCCAGTGTTAAGTATGTAACTCTCTTGCCTTGCTTACTTTCCACATTAGAGACAATGAATTTCCTCTCCCACACACCCCTTGCAAATGTACAGGTGCTGTGAGACAAACCCCTGGCGCTGTCGCCATCCAAGTGATGCCTTTTGCCTCTGTGGGTACCTGCAGCTTGGCAGCTCCATCTGGGCAGCAGCACTGCCAGCCTGCAGGGTGGAGTCGTGCAGACTTTCAGCTACTTCTCTGTTATTTGCACATGAAGTTAGTAACTGACTCAAGAGTTCATCTACAAATATGTATTTAGGGCTGCTCTTGGTCAATTTTCCCTCTCTCAGCCACAAAGCTCTTGTTTTCTGTAATTTCCTTTCTGTATTTTCCCTTAACCCTAATCCATTTTAACATTAATGCATTAGTTTTGAAACAGCTGGTGTATTCTCAGCCTCTTCTTCTCCCTTACCTGATTATTTCTTTTTTTCCCCTTTCCTCACCATCCTCTATACTTCTGCTGTTTGCAAAAACCAGCTTTTCTCCTCCCTCTCCCTCTTCACAGCTCCCACCATCTGTCTCTCTACAAATACAAAGCTTTAGGGGAAATGATTCACTAGGCTGCTAGCTCATTACTCACACACTCTGCATCATGGTTTCTGTCCTTGTAGGATGCTCTAACTAATGTAAAGATCAATGAATCCTGGGAATTGTTATTTGATTAAAAAAAAGAAGAAGAAGAAGAAGAAAAAAAAAAGGCCCCGGCAGTTAAATAGATTGGGCTCTTTGTACTTCCTAAACAGCAAAGCTCAGTTTTTCTTCCTCACTCTGCTAGCACTGTTTTCCAGAAAAGGATTGTTGAAACAGAAGAATAGAAATAATCACAGGACCATTTAATGCAACCTTGTGCATCACATGATGCAGGAGTTACTTGATGAAATTCCCTGGCCGAAACCAAGCAAATCTGTGGTAAATCTAGAGCACATATTTTCGGATGACAGCCAAAATGATGAAAGGAATTTACTGCCCAGCCTCACTAATCATTTTGAATGCTTAACTGCACTCCCTAATATGCTGCTTTGCAAGCAGCAAAACTGACACAGCCTCATTCCCTACATGTTTCTCTCCTCCAGACTCGTGCAGGCTGTGTACCCCAAAAGGCCTCCCAGCCCCCTGCCAGGGCCAGGGTGGCCAGCTGTCCACCTCTGGGAAGAAAACAGAATTCCTCCCTCCTCAGCACGTGGGTTTGGGCCTAGCTCTTTGCTAGTTGCCATGAAACCAGCAGGCACTTAGTATCTTTGAGCTGTCCCTATTAAACATGGCAGAAATTGGCTAAGAGGCTCAGAAGCCATTTGATACAGACTATTTCACAGTGTTAAAACTCTTCAAATACCTTAAAATAACAGAGGCAGCCATACTGAGTTGGCAGATAATGCCATACTTTTCAGGAGACTGGCTCAAGCAGGCTGAGCTCAATGGTGTAGGGCACCCCAGGTGACCCCAAATATCGACCCACATCCCACTCCTTTTGTCTTTACTTTGTTGACCATTTAAGATAGATTTCTGTCATGATTTTAGGCTGTCACCACATACTAGAAAGTTATTTTCTTAATTGAAAATTTATCACATGAAAAACAGAGCTCCCCTCCCCATATGTAAGTAGGTGCCAAGAAGTACCACTGCCTAACAGTTTTATTGTGCCTTTTCAGGAAGCTGCCGGCATGCCAGGTGTTACCCTGTTTCAGTTGTTGAGCTTCCCTTTTGAAACTGGAGTTGCAAGGAAGCACAGCAAACACCACAATCAAAATCAGAGGAGTTGACAACACTGAATACACTCTTCTCTTAAATGGCTTTAATTATTTTTGCAGAAGCCTGCTAAAGGAAGATTGGAGCTTTAATTTTTTCTTCATGAGCACCACAAAGCACGTCCTGCATCAACACACCATGCTGGCACCACTTCCATGGAAACCTAATTAAATAATTTGGATACTGTAAGAGTACCAACTTCTGGGCTAATTTTCTTTTCAGGCTACCAAACACATGTACTTTTTTATAAAGCTGTATTTGGGTCATTCTATGACAAATATTAAAGCTGAGGAGGATCTTGGTATGACTGCTTTAAAGAATAAGGGCTGCAGAATTTTAAGCCAATAGGGTCCACTGTTACCTCAGGAAGGTTAAGGCTGCTTAAAAACCAAAAAAATCCTCACCAAAGTCATGTTTATGTGCTCTGTTAAAAAGTGTTCAAATTTTAGCAGATGTGATGTTGTTGAGCCATCCTTGTTGCCAGCACCCTGTGGCTCTCCATCTTTGATTATTTTATTGTTCCATACTGCACACTGCAAGTTGTAGGAGTCAGTGTTCTTTCTCTTTAACAATCGCTGGCTTTCCAAATGCCAATTGTCCTTTGACATGCTCTGTTTTAAATAAGGGCTGAAGAGCAGTAATGAAGCTAAAGGCCTGCCATAAAAATATTGCAGTGTTCCATGGCACTGACAGCACACATGTAGTCATGCATTCAGTCCCCCCTTTTGGGAACTATTGCTGCAACATGCTGGAGGTATGAGGAAACAAGTTGTAAGGAAAGGGAACTCCAAAGATTTCAGATCTAAAAGTCCTCTGATTGAAGACAAGTGTCTTTATGCACGACAGGCTCAGGAAAACCCGCCTTACCCAACCCGTTTCTCTGTTGCTCCTAGCAATAATAAAAGTGGACACTGTATATAAGGTTGCCTTACAAAAGGCAAATATATTTAATAGTGTATATACAAACGAATGGTTCGATAATGCTATACAAGGCAGGAATACCTTTAAAGAAACCCTGAGCAAAAAGGAGGATGTAATTTTTCTTTTACACTTATTGCAGCATTATTTCTGGTATTTGTTTGCTATAATGATTAATAAAAGGGATATGTTAAAACCAGATGTTACAATAAAAGAGGACATTCTTTCCATTTGTAGCTTATTTAAAAATCTAGAGAAGAGAGTTCTGCCCCATCAGCTTTAGAAATAGATGTTTAACAAGGTAGAGAACAAGCTGAGCCTGAGTAACCCAAGACAACCAATTCCTTTAGCAGAAAGAGTGTCTTCTGTCATCAAAAAGAGCCATCTGGAAGAGTGTTGGCTCCCTGCCAGGAACAACCCTTTAACAACCACTCGTCATGTGCTTTAAGTTACAACGTTCATAGCGGCACAACCTGGAGTGTTGGTAAAGGTCCTACTGGAGGAGCAACGTATTCCTCCTCCCTCAGTAACCGCAGAAGGATGTTCTTCTTATTCTTCGGCCAGTTATAAATGTGAGTGTTCTGCAGCCAGGTAGGCACGTGTTCCTGAAAAAAAAAACCCAAGGAAAATAAAAGCTAAATCCCATAAATCCTCCTGAATCTCTACCAGAACCTTTCAGATTCTGCCAGACCCTGCCAAGAAAGATTTCATTTTGTCTGTTCTAGGCACTTCCTGTAACAACAAGAAATGTTAATTTGGCTTCAGAATTGTATTTGGGTTCCTAAATAAATGAACTTTGTGTGATCTCACAGCTTGCCTGTCTCTCTTTTTCTTCTGCCATCACGTTGGCTAATTTCACCACATTTCAAAGGAAGTCTGATCTCAATGACAGGCATCGAAAGGCTTGCGAAAATAAACATTGAGAAGGGAAGAGAGACATTTCAGTGCCCCTAGCAGGGAAAGGCTGCCACCTTAGTAGCTGCTAAACGATCCACGCAGCACATTCAACACTGGGATGAGAATCATTAGGGAAAGACCAGGACCCCACAGGAACATTTCACATCCTGGTAGCCCTCTCCCCCTCCTCTTGCACTTTTCTTCACCAAGCATCTGACCATTTCCTGAGCAGAAGACTGAGGTTGATGCTGACCTCGAGGAGAGACTAATGCATCTCCAGATTAGCAGGGTCAAACCTCCACAACACTCCACCAACCCCTGCATCCTGGAAAAGGTGCAGTCCTTCATAGGGGTTGGCTAATGTCCATTAACATAACGAAGCTGGGACCACCATGGCCCTGAAGAATGAGAGCCGGCTGATGGAAACAAGCCTGCTCAGACCTCATATTCCCATGTTCCCACAGCCTTGGGAGGTTTCCATAAGGACAGCCTGGATGCTTTGGGGTGAAGGATTATTATAATACCACTAATTAACAAAGGGACTGATCCTTGATCAAAACCAGTTCATGGTCACCATGAGATAGAGATTTGTTTTGGAACTGGAGACACCAGAACACAGCCAAAGTGAGACAGCAGGTAAGCAACATGAGGAGCCAGGACATCCAGTAGTCGGTCCCTGGACCTCTTATTTAGCAGTGTTTTCCCAAGACAGGAGCACAGCAGCACAGCTCCTGTCAAGCTAGTGGAGCTAGCTCCAAGAGGACAGTGCAAAAAGCTGCTGGCATGCACATCTCTGGCACCTCGCCAGGGGATGCCCTGGCATGGGCTGCACATGTCCTGCTGCCAGCAAACAGCCTAGCTGCAGTCCAAACCTTTCATTCCCATGATCATGCTTGTCAAATTGGCTGTCTTTTCCTTGGCCTGTACAGCTGTAGGAACAAGACTGCATTGCCTTCCCTGCTCAGGGAGCAGTTTGTGTTAATTGATGCGACCACTCTGGTAGAGTTACAGGATTTATGTACAGGAAGAAGGAGGTAAGTCACGCAGGCACCTACAGACCCATTAGCATGAACTCACCTAGGCACCAACCCTGTTCATCTCACCCCTTGGCTTCCTCCCAGAGGGAGCCTCTAGCATGGGGCAATCTTGGCTTAATGCTGTGGTCATCAGATGGCCAGATGAGGAGGACACCTTTCTGTGGCTTGTTGTGATGCAAACCTTAAACCAGTAAGACCCATGTTTCTTTCAGCAACGTACAATGGGAAGCTGGAAATGCCACTTCCACCTTAAATGTGTGTTGTACATTCCTCGCCTCATTATTCAGTTTCCTAATGAACGCTCCTTGGATCACATAGATCTTTTCCTGTTGGAGGTCGACTAAATTTCACATACCAGCAGTGCTTTATGATGTGCTTTGTATGAGATTAACTCATCTAATATCCACATCCCCAAATGAAACCTCCAAATCTTCATTTTCTGCTCTTTTCCATTGCCAGCTATGCTAAAACTTGAACATATAAAGGACAGTATAAAAAAGACAAAATCGAAGTAATTTGCCCGCCAACATCATCCAATTTTACATATACTTGGCAGTTTTTCAGGTACCTCACTTCCTTTGACTGCCTACAGACTTCATTACTGCAACCTGTTCAGGCTCTGGTGCTCTCCTTCCACCCATGATGTCCTCAGTTACATTATCATTAAGTAGCTAGATGAAGGTAGGTGATGTACCAAAGAATTACGTGGAGAATGAGACCAAAGCTTAACGGCAGTAGAAAATGCTGATCTGCATAATTTAATGAGAAAGGCACCTCTTGAAAAACTTAAGGGTTATGTGGACTACAGAGGATGGGCAGCAAGGATGCCTGGTGCCTGATGCTTTGATAGTGGCAGCTGGATGAACCAACCCTGAAAATTCCTTACAGACCCCTGTCGGAGAGAACCACTGCTATATGCTAAATAGTCTTCTGATAAACAAAGTTGAGCCCAAATTAACATAACTTACTGTTCTGTCTCAGAGGCCCAAAGCAGCAATAATGCCTCCTGGGACACTTCTCTCTGCAACCCTTAAAGTGCCAAGTGGCTCCAGACTGTGGGGTCCGTTCACATGGTGGGCACTCAAGTAGCCCCAAGGTTAGGAGCCTTTCCCCCCATCAAAGACTGACTGAAAATGCTGACTTGCTTCCCTGCCTTTGGCCTGCCCAGTTCCCACCAGTGCTGTCTTCCAGGTACTTACTTACCTTAAGTACCAGACTCAGATCATTCAGGAAGGGATTTGAATGACATGAAATACCAGAGGTACCGTTCATTCCACAGGAGCTCACATATTTTACAAAGCCAGGGACATATTTTCAAATTTCTGATCTTAAATCGGTGCTTAAATAAAGAACTTCATTACACTAAAATCCGCAAATGCAGTGGTACTGCACAGCCCTATAGCCATTGATAACATTGTTTAAATTTTGACTCATGTTAAAAAATTTGGGCACCCAAATATAAAGAACTTAGTTCTAAAATGCAGCTGTACCTAGGGGCTACATGATAGCTACCCAACAGTGCACAAAGCATTTAGTTATGCAAAGTGAACATGAATACATTGCAGGAGATTGAGGAAGAACACTATTTCTCAGTAGTAACTGAAGCCTTTTAAGATTCTTGGCTTTTTAAAAATCCAAGAGATTCTCTCAGAGTGACGTAGAAGAGATGGGAATCTGTTACATTACTTATTTTTTATTCTCAAATGAATCTTCAAAACAAGTAAGGAGGGCAGATGAAATTGCAAGTCCTAAAAAATCTTAGTTTGCCTTTGATGGGCCTGGCAAAGTTCAAGCAATTGCCTAGTACTTTAATATTTATTATACTCTTTATTTTTATATTCTCAACACACCCTCTTCCAGACCCTCACTTCACATCAGTCATAAATCTTGCCCATCTCACTCATCAGCATTGCATTCGGACAAAATTATAAAAGGGTTAATATAAAAAGCATGCTTCCTGGATAGATTGTCTCTCTCCGTTTAAATTCTTTCAGTGCTCAAGGCAATTTGAGTTTTAGTTGTACATTTATCATCAGAAATACATTTATATGCTGATTTATATTGTGGATTAAATGTTTTTTATTTGTGTGTACAGAAACCTATAAACTTTTAATGTAAAATGCAGCTTTGGAATATTACTTATGGGCTATTAAGAACCAAGAAATTGAGTGTTTGGGTTTTAAGATTCCATCTGGTGCACTGTGATCAAAATAATATGCACTTAATCATGCGGCAAGTATATAAGCATGCATATATGTTACCTTTCTGGCATTTGGAAAAAGCACAGGGATGAATCTGAAGTTCATACTTCCTTGCTGTATAAACTCGATCTGCATCTAGGATAGAAAAAAACGCCAGTTTTATGGCAATGACATGACAGTTTATCTTCACATGCATCTGAACCCTATGTATAAAAACACTCCTTGCTTACTTAAACTGCTCTTCTGTTAAATTATTTGATCTATTCTGGTGGACTTGGTATTGTTTGGTTTGGTCACTTAATCTAATTCTTCATTGCTACAGAAAGGATACAGGAAAGATCTGTCAACATTTCTTGAACATTTAGCTTCATGGTGTGAAATAATTGTGGGTTTAGCTGCAGGTGCAATCCCATGAAATCAATCTCGAACTCATGAAGCTTGACTTGACTAACACCCCTTTCTGGCCTACAAAGGGGTGAAAGATTTCAGCCAGAGGCCAGCTCTGTGTCCGAGGTAGGACCCAGCCTGTTCCCCATGGGACACAGGCATCCCAGGGATGGTAAGGACAGGAAAATACTGCTGAGAGCTCATCTGCTGGTGACAGCTTCTGAGAAACTTGACTGCAGGTTCAAGCTGGGGGATCAATGGGTTACAGGGTAAGAAAGGCAGGAAACTGCAAACCAAGGGAGAAAGGATCAATTTCATGGCTCTGTGGGCTCTTCTGGGCTAAATGTCCATCCTGTGACAGGCTGTGGAGATGGGTGTCCGGTCCTCTGGCACCATGCGCTCCCCAGGAGCCCCATACTGCATCTCTGGCCTTTGCTTTCCAATTCCATCCTTCAGTCAGCTTTACTGCTGACTGAAAAAAGACCTCAGTTCCAGGATGGCTGAAGCAACAGGGGCTGGTTTAGAGGGAGGAAGGTCAGGCACTGTTAGATAAGATTGTGCTCAGGGCTATACAAGGGCTCAAGAAGGTGAAGGAGGGGAAAAACACTGAACAATAAAGAATATGAAGAAATAGGATGAGCATGTTTAATAGGATTTTTCTTCCTTGAACCTCTTAGCAGATGTTAATGAGCATACGAAGCTGATGAGAGGAAGGATTAATGAATTCCAAAGAGGGGTGTTTAACTATGGGGATTAGGGAAAACAAAGCAAAGAACCTGCCATTTGGAGACAGATTTGTCTTTCGAGAAGAAGAGACAGTCTTTGTAAAATAGCAAATGTATGTCCTTGCTTACCATCCTGTGGATGTATTTAGTATGTAAGCCGTGTTCATCCCTGTCCAGCTGGGATTCAGCCCCTTCCACATCCTGTTTGTATTTTGGACTGATTGCTATGATTATCATCACCGTCTTCTGTTAGGGAGAAAAGCACTTTTATGAAATTGAGAAACACAGCGTGTTTGGTAGAGGCAGATCGGAAATCTGCCAGTTTGCGTTTTAAGTGATCTTTGTGTTCCTGGCAAACACAAGAGGATCTCATTCATTCTGGCAGGAAATACAGGAGAACTCATACACTCGTTCTCCTCATTATTTCTCGACATCTCATAATATAGAAAATCTAAATGTCAAGAGATGTATTAGCAGCTACCAGTTGACACTTAGAATCCCTATCATAAAAATCTACTTTTTATCAGTGTAGAGTGTCTATGTGCATACACAGAAAACTTTTATCTTCAATTTTAGACCCAAATGTTTTCCAACAGCTTATGCAGAAGTGCATCTGTTTAGTCATCTATGGCGTTTTATACAAAAAGCTACTAAAGACAGTGGTCTATGGAAGCTACTTCTAGGCCTCTCAGTGGCAGAAATTACATATTTTCCTACTGATCTTAGTGGCAAAGTGTGCAGAGAAGGGGGACTGTTGTGGATGGCCTGGGCAGGTTTAGGGGTACCTGGCAGCTCTGTCATGATGGGCTCCTCCACCTTGCTAGGACAGCCCAGATCCTGCCTCTGACCTGTTTCATCCCAGCCCTGCACTGAAGTTTCCAGAGAGGGGCCATCCTTTGTACCTGGGAAACATTTCTCCTTAATGGCAGGCCAGTTGAAATGCAGCAGATGAAAGCTTCCTACTTGTGTTTACCTGGGGCCTGCCTTTCATCCCTGCCACATCAGGCTGTGTAAGGCTTCCAAGTCTGTGGCTCACAGTCAGCCTGGCACATAATTAACTCCTTCCTTCTGTGCTGTATCAAGAGAATCTGCCCCACCACAGGGTCAAATATGGTAAGGAGCCATTTTCCCTTACACTGACTCAACATAATCCAGAATGACTTTTGCTTGTGCTTGACATGTGTGTAAGCATTTACAGATGTTGAGGGTTTGCAAGAGACATGCCCAGTTGCACACTTTCCCCTGCTTGTGTCCAAGCAGTCCCTTCCTCCACACATATGTAAAGGTTTTTAAGTTAGAAACTGCCTCTACAGTCAGTGATGGAAACCAAACATTTCTGGGGTGGGTACTCAGAGAAGGATCCCCAGGCAGAGGCAGGAGATTGTTCTCTGCACATACTGGTTTCTCCTACTGACCGTGCACAAGTCCCAAAGCAGATCTGCCAGCTTGTATTTTAAGTGATAATGATGTTTTTGGCAAAAACAAAGTCACCCTATCTGCTGGTTTCAGTACCTCCATTAAACAAAAGTGATCCCAAGCCTAATTTGTCCTGATGCAAGCCCCAAGAGGCATGACTGCACTTCCATGGCAGAGGCCCCAGGCTAGCTCTGCATGCAGTTGTATCTTGCCTGCATGGACACCTTCAGGAAACCTGTGGGGCTGGCTCAGATGCTTGAGCTTCCTTGCTCAGGTGGGGGAGAGTCCTCCACTTCTGTCATCCTGTTCCTAAACCATGGAGATCTGCCCCGAGGGAGTCAGAGACCCGGTGGCTACTCAGCAAGGCAAGAATCCAAGGAAACAAGCCCATGATGGCACCGGTCCAGCAACACAATTGCCAGTTTGCACCCAGCTGTGCTGGTATAGTCTGACCACTTGGCTTGATCCTAAAGGAAGCGTGCACTCACTGCTCAGGGGAATTTCAGAGGAAGTTGTTGCTGCAGGGGACTGCACTGGCAGCAAGATAAATCTGTTTTACTGCTTAGATAGATACAAAGTGATGAGAGCAAATCTATGTATCAACCAATATAATACCAATTTCCAGTTTAAATATAGGATCGTTTATCTAGAAGAACCCTTCAGTGTTTTAGGTATCAGTGTAAAAACTACAGGTGAGAAGGATGAATGTTAGCTATGGCTACGCAGCCTGGGATGAAATATAGATATCATTGTAACCAACCACAGCTAAACCCCACTATTTAAAAACGACATGGAGGGACAGCTTTTCACTCAATGGCAGCTTCAGGCTGGATGTAACAGGCAGCATTAGAATTTGGCAAGAATGCCAGGATTAGAACTTCATTTCTTAAAGAAAGAGCTCTGTGACCATCAGATACAAAAGTGAGTGAGATTTGCCTACTCTGTCTCTGCAAGGCCTCTGCCATTCCTGCAGTGGCAGGGAAGACAACAGTACAGTCCTGCATTTTCATTCTGTCCCTTTTGCGTATTAGAATAATTCAACCATTTTCCTCAGGTCACCTCTGCTATGAACAAGGTTAAATTGCCCTTACATACATCACCTAGGTAGCGCTCCATCCACTTAATGATGTCAATACCTCGTACCGTGTCCTCAAAGATATCAATCTGCAAGAGAATGAAAGTCCGTGGTGAGCGTCCCTTCACCTTTCCTCCCCATTTTATGGCACTGATACAGACTCTACTCCTTTCCTTGTTTATGACAAGCATGCCCAATTCCCTTAGGAAAGAAACGTGTACATGCACTTCTCCTCTTTCTGTGCAGTTCAGAGTTGAGCTGGACAGGCACCAGGCAGGCAGAGAGGGGCTGCTGCAAGCACACTTCTGGGCTCCCCCTCAGCTGGCCCTCTGACTGGCTGCCCTGCCAGCCCCCAGGCATTTTTTACTCGACAGAACAAGGTGCTGCCCACCTTCTCCATCTGCATAGCTGCAAATGCCCACTATTTTCTGGCTGCAAGGGTATACTGGGTATGAAGCTTTAGCTTCATATTGAGCTAAATATTCAGGGTGTGTGGTGGGAAGTCAGCCAGGTCACTGACACTGCGTGCAGTCACCCAGACTTCAGCGACAGCAGAGCAGTGGAGGATTTCATAGGACTGAGTATGATCAACATTGCTTGCTTCTCTGCATGCCCAGTAAGCCCAGAAACCAGCAATCAGTGACTGGGACCAATGGAGTAAGTATTAACTTCTCCAAGTTTTTGAGATAAGAGTCATGATCTGCTCTCAAGTCTTTCTTTTTCCCTTTCTGAATGCAGAGAGCCCATTTGTTTCCCTGCTTTGGGGGCATTTTGCTGTATTTATTATTCTGCAGCAGGCTCCAAGAGTTGCCTGTCCAGCAAAGGTGCTATTAATGAGCTTCTACTGCGTAAATCTATGGTGCCCAAAAGCTTTCTTATGAATTGGTCATAGTACACTGCTGTACATAGTACACTGCAGTAGAACTGCTGGAGAGAAGTATAATTGCAGTCTCTGTAAAAAAATATTTGATTCATGAAAATAAGTAAGTGTGTGCAAAGCCCCCCACTGAGTCTCATTCCATTTAATGATAGCCACTTGCTTAAATGCTTTCCTGAATTGGAGCCAAAGAGTGAAGGTTGAGGGGTCAGATAGCATATGCTCTTGAAATAAAAAAGTAGGAATCAAGATTTTGATGAACACAGAATCTTAGAGCTTCTGTGGGCCTCTAAGCTGAAGCAAACTCATGAGAAGTCAGTAAAAATCTGAAAGGCTTATGGGATTAGACAGTATGACACAGACCTTTTCAAGCCAGTGATTTTTAGAATCACTTTTAAAAGTATAACAAAGCAAAATCACTTTTAAAGGGATAACAAAGCAAATGAAACCATGAGATGGGCTGTTTAATTAAGCGGTGAGAATTTTAGAATCTACTTTTAGATCTTTTTTTAGCAGAAAGTTACTCACATATGAAGAATCAATGATATAATAGCATGGCAGAAAAAAAAAGGTAGCATGGGATGAACATGAAACTTGGCCTTTTTTAATATTGGTATTACAGATCAAATATGAGACAGTATTAATTGAATAGCTCACAAAACCTCATACTATTGCCCATCTGGTGTCACTAAATGAAATTTCCCAGGGTCATTATTAAAGCATATTTCAAAGCACAAAATTCAGTTGAAAGAAGAAAAAACAAAAAGGCAGATGATTTAAGTTACAACTTGCACAACTAAGCCTAGTTCACTCTATTTGTATCTTCTTTAGCCTACAAAATGTGATGATAACCAGAAGAACATTTAAATGGACAGTCTATTGCCTCTGCTTTTTTTAAAAAAAAGTTTCTTCCCTGGTTGAAAGTCATTTTCTCCAGAAGGAATACTTACAGCAGTTTGAAATCCATTTACAGACAGGAAGTTCACAAATTTCATAACCTCCACTGCCGTATCCACCGAGTAGGTTATAAAGACCTTGCCTGGGAGAGAGAGTCTGTATGAATACATAATGTATTTAAATACACCCTTCAGAGGGTGAGACTATCACAGCCCTCCTTTTCCACCATGCTGGAGCTTCTGCCCACTGAGGTCTGTCTGGATTGTTTATGAAATGGATGTGGGATAGCGCAGTGGCTCGGTGTTGAAACCAACCCCCTTTACAGAACCTTGGTCTAGATTTAAGCTCCTGCTGCCTTACTGACAAGCTGCAGGGGGTAAATCCCTCTGCTGCTCCCCCTGCCCTGTGGCCAGAGCTGCTTTTTCCCAGCACTTGGCCATACCTGAGCCTGGGCTCTCACCCAGAGCTCGTGTTACCTGCACTGGCTGCAGCCAGCACAGCTTTCTCCAGACCCACTGATCTGACACAGAGCTGGAGAGGCCCTTATGCACATCATACTGCCTCTCCTTGGAGCAGCATTAACCCCCTGTGCAGGCAGGATGCAGGGCTGGTGACAGCAACATCCTTGCCCTTATGGGAGGGGTTTTCGTGGATTTGCATCAGAGTAAACCAGCTGGCTGATCTAAGCCAGCTGTGCATGAACCACAGATGACCCTGTTTTACCCAGTAATTCCTCCATCTAGGACATACTAACTGGTAAAGTAGGGTCTATCCAAGAGTGGCATCTGGTATCATAACTCACTCCTACAGGCCAGAGAGATGTGACTCTCTGGATTTGAAAGGCGATGCACAGAATGAAGAACAAAGGAAAAATCAAAACCTCAGGAGAGCTGTGGAGGGTTCTTAGCAATGGAACATCTCACCTACTAGTCAGCTTGGCATTCACAAAGAAGCCATTTTTCTGAAACCTGACTTTCCTGTAAGAGTTGGAGGGTGAATGCATTTGTGGGGCTGGTGGCAATAGAAGCATGTCAGGCAGAGCCTGTGCTGCTCTCAGCATATCCCAGAGTCCTCTCCACTCACCAGTTCAGGGAGTAACTGAGGTCAGGGCTCAACATATTTGTCTGGTTTGGGACAGGCAGAAACACTTTATCCCTAGGGCTTTGTTTGTTATTAGTCTTTTACTGTAAGCTCCAGCCCCTCCTGCCTCAAAGGGACATCCTGTTTAGCACGGAGTCATGAAAACAATCTAAACAGCATTTACTTTTTGTAAACAAAATAACAAGCAATTATATTTTCAGAATTCAAGGGGATCATTCCATCTCACCAAACACAGACACTCACACCAAACAGATGTGGTGACACTCGGTATTTTCTTTTCTTGTTGTCTTTGCGTCTTAATGTTACTTCCCCTGCCTTCTCCTCCCCCTTCACCCCTCTGGAGCTTTCCCACCTAAAGCTGTTAGCCCGTGCTGTAAAATCTTGCACAGAACAAATTTGCTAACCACTTACGCAACTCCTCCGGCAGATTGCTGGTTCTCAGAGTTCCCCTGGCTGCAGGGTTACTGAGAGGTCTCGGGACAGCAGCTGGAGATGGCAAATTGTCAGAAGGACAACCACATGCTTCATCCGGGCCACAAGCCTTGGGGGGCAGCTGACCATTAGGTAGCTGGTTGTATAGCTGGTTTCTACAAAGAAAAGCAATGGAGGATTTAGAAAATACTTATTTTCAGGCAAAAATCAAAATTCCTTTTTCTTTTAATAACACACTAAGAACTTTATATGTGTATTAGCTGTGAAAAGTTCTTGCAGAAATGCTTGGCTCAGCACATCTGCTTAGTTATTACAGTGTCATTGGAACGGATACCTTGGTGACAGGCTACCACAAAAAGCAGTTAATCGGAGAAACAACATTAATCACAGGAGGTAAGTCACATCATTGCTGAAAGCTGTTCAGCTTGCAATCAGCAGAAGCAAAGGCTGTTTCTGAGTGAGAAATAATGCTGTGTCGTGGATGTTGTTAAGCACGTATGGGAGCAGGGTGGCCCTTGGGTAAGCACTTCCCATTAGCTAAAGGTAAAGAAGGCTTCATGGCACCTCAGATGCTCTCACAATGTCCTGTTCAGTACAAGAGGCTCAGAGAAAGGTGGAAATGGGGAAAAATCGGTCTACAAGGGCACTCCAGCTCCAGCTCTGGAGGGCACCCAGTTTTGGACAAACCCAAAGTTTTGCCAAAGGGAACAAAGTTAATTTCTTGACCAGCAACGGGCAGACCCAAACAAGGGTTTCTCATGTCAGGGACTGGCATTCCAGACCTGCAATAACTTTGCCTAACATCTTCTCACAGACAGAAAGGGATGATTTTAGGAAGCTTAGCAGTTCTCATCCTACTACACTTTGGGTTCACACTTGAAGTCAATGGGAAGGTGACTCTATAGAGATTTTTACTTGAGGTGTGCTTGCAATCTGCTGGATTGAATCTGTTGGAGGAGTGTTAGGTTTCTCTGAAAGCTTTTCCCCACAGAGCTGTGATGTTTAGTCAATCAAGACCACTCTCTTTTTTTCTTAGCCTTCCTTAAATGAATGATGACAGGCTGGTCGCAGCATGTTTTCTGTTGTCACATTAAGATTTGGTTTATTCATTTCAGTGCAGATGTTTTTTGTTAGAAAATACTCTATAGGCAAATATTACCAACATATAACTGCTGTTACTGGAGTCAGCCTGCAAGCACCAGCCATGCAGCTGCAGGACATACCCTGAGTATTCTGGATCTCTTTTAGCAGAAGAAAGTACTAATAAAAGCAACACATACCTCATCAGTGGCCACAAAAACACTACTCGGTAGCTAATTTACAGATCTTCCCAAAACTCTGCCTTACCTAACAAATGTACCAAAAATCAAGAGTCTGGTTTTAAATTTTACTGCTGCAAAGGATTCCCACTATTCCCCAGTATTTTTACATTTTCATACAAACTCGTCAGTGCAATTCTCTCTGCCGCAGGTACTGCCTTATCTTGCTGTCACTTTTCTGTTACAGCCCTTAACTTTTCACAGGCCAGAGCAGAACAATATTTCAGTCATCCGCCCTCTTTTGTCCTGTCCATTCTCACAGTCTCCTGCCAAGACCATGTCATGTAAGTGGACATTTTCAAGCACAGATGCTTGTAAGTTTAACACCTCTAAAAGTATTGTAGGCATTTGAATAAAAATGGTCTGATTTCAGATATTCTCAAAACTTGAAGCTTCAGTTTGTTGTCAGAGAGCTGAATCTGAAGGAAATCCTGCATGGATAGGATTTCCCATCTGCTAATGACAGAAGAATATAAGGCCTGGTAAATTAATATTTGAAAATCAGTCAAAAAGCCCTGGATGAAAAGTGCCAGACATTTTGCTATGAAAAATCATAGAAAAGACTGCAAATTGCAGTGTAGAGATTTATCAACAACTGATGGGATTTTCTCCCTTGTTCTCTGCACCACAGAAGAGGTAAGAAGGAAATCACTAAAAGCCAGTGATTGAGTTGTCCCAGGCTGGTACAGTGTAAAGCTGAAGACCCCAGCAAGACACCAGATTGACCTTTGCCCGTGAGCAGGAGAGCTCTAAGGTTTCAACTGAGATGTTTTTCACCCCCTCATCCCTTTAACCTTTAAGCATTCATCTTCCTTAATGCGTGCATTTCAGGGTGTGCTCTAACAACATATCGGGTATCCGGCTTTGAAGTTCTTTAGGAAAGGGTCAGGCCCCCACTGGGTGTAAAACAGTAAATAAAGAGAAGGACCCAGCATCTCACATGTACCCCTGCAGCCTGGGCACGCTCACAGTACAAGGATTCAGAATTACTGCTTGAAAGTCCACAAAATCAGATCAGAGGAACTTCCACTGCCCACAACCCCCACTGCGCCCATGCATACTTACGGGAATCGAGGAGGACCAGGGGAGGAGCATGTCCTCTGGGGTGGTCGATCTCCAGTGCCCTTGGGAGCCCGAAGGTTTGAGTAATTTGGGATGACTTGCTGGGCCGGGCGGAGAACTCTCATGCAAGGTCCAGGAACAGGAGGAAGTGGTTGCGATGGCTCTGCAAAATGTTGGTAAGGAGTTCTGCCATCTGGGAGGGTGAGAAAATAAAGGCAGCAACTATCATGTCAGCCAACACATTTTTTGCCTCAGTTTGTGTTTATTCCTTTACAGGCATGTCTCAGGAAACTGAGCAGTTTGGAGGCATTTGCAGGTATCTTGCTCTGAAAGCAGCCAGATAAAGGAATGTTTTAGATTCTAAAGCTTCCTGTTTCCCATTCACATACGGCACGGTTCAGATCCCTGCTCGGGGTTGGGCTGTTGGGACAGCTGACAGTTACACATTCAGGGCTGCCTTGTCCCTGCACTTAATGTGCCTCAGTGGTTTTTGGTAGCGTTTTTTTTTTTAATTTCTTTTTGGCAATGACTTGTGAAAATGAATCATCCCAAAGTTCTCATGAAAGCAGATGCAAAATCCTGGAACAAATCAGTTTGCAACACTAAGGCTAAACAGACTGTGATTATTGTAAATGAAAAGAGGAAAAATAATCACTTAGTTTGTTACTTCACCCTGTGTGAATTTTCTGTCAAAGTGACCTTTTAAGGTCCTTGCTGCTGCTCCCATTGCCATCCAAAAGGCTGCAGGGGAAGCCCAAAGTGATAATTTTGCTCAAGTAATTCTGTAAACCTTTACTGTTGCTGGCCACACGTAATACTGATTAATAACTATCGTACAGTGGAACTGTTGGCATAAACTGAAAGAGAAAGCAATGTAAGCCGTTTGTTTCCCAAATGGGGAAAAGGATGTTTTTTTCCTCAGTCTTTCTGCTTGCAGTTTTCATTAGGCAGCAGCTCTGTGCACTTCCAAGCTGCTGTGTGCAGATCAAAGTCCAGCCTGGCAGGGCTTATTAGCACTGCATGATTATGGTGTTATGAGCTGTCTCTAAAAGCTGCAGTACTCAAATGCTCCTTTCTCCCAAAACTGTTTTTTCAAATCCTTTTAGCTATTTTTGGGTCATGCTTTCCTTTCCCTAGCAGCCAGGAGGACTATCTATCTCTTTTTTTTTCTTTTTTTTTTTTTTTTAATGGGAGGAAAAAGAAAGAAAACAAAGGTTTGATGAAATACTCCAATTCCAGGAGCCAACACCTAAGAAAGAAACCCCAGCAAACCTCCAATCAACCCCATAATTACACAGATTCCTGATAAAATTGTGAGCCAGCAACATTGTATTTGTTGAGATTGTTTTAGGAGATTTTCCCGCTCCCCCTCTTAACTATTTGCAACAGGACAGGGTAAAAGGGTAGGGGTGAACAATATTGCAAGTCAATATGGTTTCCTCATGGATTCCTCATGACCAGTTCTAGGGAAGGTGAGAGAGATCTGGGACATTCAGTTTGGTTTGGAGGTGTTAAGGCCAATGTTTCACCAGCTTCCTCTGGATCTATCTGATGCTACAGTATATTGGAAGCAGCCACTGCTGTTCAAAGCACAGCGCGGCCAGGCATGTGTGCCCACACACCCCCACATCTCTCAAAGACAAATACTTGAAATAATGGTCCCCGGGCACACGGCATTGTTTGTTGAGAGCACTTCTTTGACTTCAGAAGAAGTTTTGCTGTTGTATCTCAAATAGCAGGTGCCCGGAGCCAGCTTAGAGCCTTCGGGCACAGTTGCTATTCCCCAGGGGAGGCGTGTTGCAACACACAAACTGCAGAGCTTTGTTGTGGGTTGCCACTGCCCAACAATTATCTGAGACACAAGCAGCTGTCAGGAGGTGATTTAGGCTGTACCAGGCACGTGAGAAACAGGAGTACAGTTGCCAGCTTCTCTGTCCTGACCAAATCTGCTCCAGCCATCTGAGTTTATTTTACTCTTTTTGCCCTCTGGATACGGCTGGAATGGTAGTGATTTTTCTAAAGAAAGCCTTTCAGAGTTCCTGCTTTCAAACAAAATGTCCTTATTCAGTAAATGTCCTACTTCTCACGATGCCTGCTTGTGGAGGAGGTAAATGGAGGTAAATAGTGAGGGGTGTTGTGCAACCAGCTTTTTGTCTGCTTAGAGCTAAACTGAAAGGAGAAGGTACGAAAAGAAAACCAAAGGACATTTTCCAAATGTTAAGCTGTAGGCGTTGTTGAAAGTCCATCTGTAGCCCCTTCCCCTTTACAGAGTTCCAAAATCAGAGCTGGAAACCGAGTTTCTGAAACCCTCCTCTTTCATACACCTAATTATAGCACATTGCTGGAATGACAACTCCTTAAATAATGCAATATAAATGCTGTGGAGTCAAAAAAAGAGGTTAAAAAAAATAATAAAGGGTTATCAGAACAGGCCTACAGCTTTTTATTACAAAGCCAGCCCAAAACAGGTCAGGGTCTCATGAGCCTAATGTAATATAAATTATATTAAAACAATGATATTGCTGTTGAATGTTCAAAGCTCACTTCATAACAGATAAAAATCTCAGAGACTGAAAAGGAATACTAATTAATAGCAGGCTGTAAACTGCGCTGTAGTCTCCCAGAGCCAGAACGCCCATATTGAGGGAGTCACATCAGCACTCAGCGACACAATCACCAGCAGCTGAGAGGGCTCCATTTTAAGTAATGAGCTTTCATTTCAGCTGACACAAAAAAAAAAAAAAAAAAAAAAAAAAAAAGAGGATGATGGATGTCACGCTCTTTTCACATAGAAATAAAACACATGGGTGAGTCTGGTCATAGTGCTGGGAGATACTATTTATGGAGATCAAGGGTAACCTCCCATCCTGATCTCCGCAGGAAATTCTCAACTTTGGGAATCTAAGGGGGAGCAAGGAAATCTATGAAAACAACAGGAATTGAGTCGGTATAGGAGGCTGCCGAATGACTGATGCAAGGAGGAAGGAAATGACTAGAATATGAAATAACAGCAGGGAGAGGCTGTGCATGCTCAGCGTGACCAACAAAGGCTGGTTTCTAGGCAAAACCATTCGCCTGCATTCGATGAGTAACCACGACCTCATTAACTTAGAGGTTCAGAGGTTTTGCAGCAGAGAGTTCAGCCACATGACCCAAAAATCTGAAATTGTAAAACGGACTGCAGTTAGATGTTTAGAGAGGTTAATAATTGCGTACTGTGCTGGAGACACGCCCTTGGTGAAGGATGGCTGAGATACACCCAGAGAACCTCCTGTGGGGCGAGAGGTGCTACTCACATGGGCCCTGGGGGGGCTGCTGTGCCGGGCAGTGGTGCCTGCAGCAGCCGCGGGCTTGCGAGGGGCTGCTGGGATGGGGCAAGTGCTGGCACAGGGGGCACTGCTGATGCTCAGGCCCCAAAAACTCCCTGGAGATCAGCGGTCCTGGGAGGTCCTGGGGGTTCAGCACAGACACCAGTGGTAAGGGAGGCTCCAGATGCCTGATGCCCATGACGTCTTGTGACTGGGAGTTGTACCCTGTATCTACAGTGCCCAGCTCTGCCAGGAGTCTGTTTCCTGAGGGCTGCTGCGACTGTGAACTGCCTTGGCTGCTCTCCTCCAGCGAGTCCTCGGGAACATCAGACAAGATCTGCTCTGATTTACTGGAGCTGTGCCTGGTGTCAGCTGAAAGCTGTGATCTTGGCTGCATGCCTGGTTTGTCCATAGCCATAGGATGTGTCTTCAAGGGAAATACTCCTGCTTTTGATTCACCAGGGGAACAGAAGTGTCCATCTCCATCAGGATCAGTGTATTTTGACCACAAGCTGCTGTCTGGCTCCACGGACAGTGCTGAATGATGATGTGCTGGTGCTCTGCAAAGGCAAGATGTGTTGGCCTGAGGTGTTTGACCAACACATGGGCTCTGGGCCTCCTCATCCTCCATATCCTCTCCCGAAGGCTGCAAAACTTTTTCCAAGACATGTTCAGGTAACTGGGACCATGGCATGGATTCATCCACTTCGACTGGTATGCTTCGACCCACAAAAGTGTCTGAAAAATTGAGAGAAGAAACACTGGAGATGGACAGCCACACAGTTGAACACCTATCATCTGTCATCGTTCAGTGACTGTGAGCTGGAATACTGAAGAGCAGTATGTATTCTTTATATTCTTTATGCTTTAATGCTTTTTAAAAAGATGGGCAGAAAACAGCAATAAAGGTCTGGCTGACTTTTGGCAAAGCAAAAAAGTAGATGGTTAGCTGGAGTGAAGCTAGTAGAGAGTTACAATTTGGACTAACCTGACACAGAGGCCATTTCCAAATTTTTTTGTTGAACCGGAAGTGAGTCAGCTGCCTTACTGCAAGGCCAGGATTTTTCACCAAACTGGAAAACAAGAGAAAGGACTCTTGTGAACACGGTACAGTTTCACATGGGCAATAATCCTAAAATAACTATCTCAGATGCTAGAAAAGAAATAGCAGTTAAAGTTTTGGAAACTGTGTTGCGCAAATCAAATGTTTTTTTATGGGATTTCTGAAACTTACTCTTCTTGGTGAGACTGGAGGGGCACAAAAGCAGAATAACTGCCTCTCAGAAGTAATTTTGGCACCTGACAGTAGATGAGACTGCTTAGGTCTGGAAGTTTGGTTTAGGCATAATCCAGGGAATACAACCACTTGCAATTATTTTACTCCTGACCTTCTAGTAACAGCTGATGCATCAGATCTAAACTTCACCACACACCTAGCTGAGTAATTTCAACTCCAAATCTTGTTTCCAAGTGCTGCTGCTTATTTTATTTTACCATTTCTTGCAGTCTATTATCCATGACTCTCATTATTTTAAATTATTGAAAATTTTAGAATTATTAAATTTAATTATTAAATTTTAGAGAGCTTAGTTATTGGTTGGATTTTTCTTCCTCTTTCCTTATGAACTGACTTGGGCAATTATCACTTCCTTTAGGGACTGCTATCAGTAAATTTGGTCCAGCCAAGTGACTCCTGATGATGGATGGCTCTGTTTCACTCTCAATCAGGATGACAGCAGCAATGATGGGTGAATGCTGAGCAAGCTTCAGGAAGTGCAGCCATCTTCATCCTCTTACAGGGTGCAGCTCAGCTTCCTCCCAGCAAATTCCATCTCTTACCATGGAGTACAGAAAAATGAGCCTGGTGCTCATCACTTCCCCAGCCATTTACCTTCTATCACATTGAAGAAGCTAAAATCCCAAGTAGGAGAGTTATCAGAGGAGAGGGGACTAAGCACTCAAGCAGTGGGAATGACAACATTCGGCAAAAGAATCTGACTTGGGAAGCCTGGTAAAGAAAGCCAAAATCACAACATGTTTGGAGAGCTTTTAGTGATCCAAGGGTTTCTCCCAACTTCAGTCACAGTACCTTGAACAAAAAAGTCAAATGAAGAACAAACTTAAAACAACCACTCTATAAAAAAGAGTTGAACAGGATCACTAATCAGTGGCCCAGCCTTTACCCTGGCTTCCACAATGATTCTGTAAAAGCAAATGTTGTGCCCCGTGTTATAGGGCAAGGCTGAGGCTTTACGTTCTTGCTGATCAGATCAAATGACACGTAATTCCCCCTGAAAGTACCTCTGGCACAGAAAATTCTGGGTGTGACATTTGCTGGGTAGTAGGATATAAACTGTGCTTTGCTGCTGGGCTGCAATGTAAACATTCCTCCTCTATGTAACTTAAGCCCCATCTGTGCAGAAGATTTGCCATATATTCATACATACCCTATGTTATATTAAGCACATCCACAGGGAGAGTTATCCTGGGATAATTACAGTGGGATAATTACGCTGGTACATTTTCCCATGCAGGCAACTCCTGAGAGCAGCTATTAGCTGCAGCAGCACAGCGCGCAGGCTGCTGCTCCCACAGCTGCAGCCCCTGCACGAGAGCGCTGGCTCTGGTGCCAAAGCAGCTCCTGCCCATTCCAGCGCCCAGGCTGGGAAGGCTGACAGTCAGCTCACCACCATCACATCCCTCCCTGAGGTCTGCACCCCTTTTCCTCTATGCCAGGTCACAAACAACGGCCAAGCCCGCTGAGTCCCGGTTTTCCGACAGGCACAACCGACATGATGGGAAAGAGAAAACTTCGAGATCTCAGCATCAGCAGAGGACTGTGACAGGGACTTGGTGCTGAGCTGTGCTGTGCAGGGGTGGAAAGGTGTCCTTTGCCAGGGACCTTTGGTCAGATGTCAGTTTAAATGATGACTGCCCTGGGGTGGTGACTCACCAGGGCACTACAGCACAGTCAGATTTACACCAACCAGGCTGTAAAGCTGCTGAGTGGTCCCCTGACAGAGAAGCACCTGTGAAGGAGAGGTGGCAAACGCCCTGCAAAGCATCTGTCTTCTGCTTATCTCAACAGCTTTGTAAACCTGACCCTTCGATCAGCTGGCCTTGAAGTGCCTGCTCAGACATGCTCCAACTTGCAGATATCTCTCTGCATTTGGTCGTAAAGTGAATGAAGCGCACTCCACCACCACAAATCACGTTTCAAACTTTTATTTTCCCTCTGAGCATCTCCAGTAAACTGGTTCCTTGTGCAAAATTCACCCTGGTGTTCACAAAGGACAACTCAGCTGTGGACTGGGGTACAGCTCCACCTCGGTAGCCACATGCATTGTCTGATCATCCCTCCCATTCTATACAATCCTCAGCAAACATGCAAACTAGGCTTTCCAGAAAAAATTTGCAATGCCTCATACACTAAGATGTTGTTTTGATGGTACCTGAAGTAGCTGGGTGAAAATGCTAGAAAACACTTTGAATTCAGATCCTCTCTATTCAATAGCCTTTAGTTTAGCACCGTGACAAGAAGAACAGATTTCTGTGGAGAAACTGAGATCTCAATCCAGAGCTCACTGAAATAAATGGAAATCTCTCTATTGAATTCTGTAGGTTTTATATTGGGTGTCAGGTGGGATTTAAAAGTTACTAAATTCCTTTGGAGTCTGCAATCTCCAAAGTTTTTGGTCTTTTTTTTAGTTCCACTGCTAACATCTGACTATCTATGAAATGAGCTGCATGAATCTCATGAAAGGGACAACATGGGCAAGAAAAATTCAGGTTTGCTTTCTTGAAGTTTGTTATTTAATGTATTTAGTCTGCCTTTTGGAGAAGGGATATTAAGACTTTATTAAACTGTATTGAAAATCATCAGCTACAAAACTCTTCAAATGTCTTGCTTCAGAATATTTTAAAAATGTCTTTCCTATTAGTTTAAACTCTGAACAGATAAACGCCTCTTTATCTCCCAAGTTAACTTAATATTTAAAAGACAGCCTTATTTCCTTTCTGTGTAATATGAGCTTAAAAAATTACTCCAAATACCTGAGTGAAATAATTTGGTCAGACAGAAGAGATCTGATTCCATCACTTATGTTTTTACCTGCAAAAAATTCTAGTTATTTTAGATAGGTTTTTGCTTAGACCCTGCATTGACACCCACACACAGCCCCTGCTCCCACAGGGTCGAGCTAGGAGGCACCAAGGGGTTGAGGGCTTTGGCAATAAAAAAGTAGGAAATGTGACTTCATCCTCCTCCTCCCTCAGTAGCCCTGGCTGGAGAGAGAAGCTGTTTCAACAGCAGAGCTCTGTCTGTAGAGATGGCCCCAGGGATAAATTAACCCCAGGACATGCTGAACACTTCTTGAGCAATGCTGGCAATGGCATGTGGATGGGAATTCCCAAGAGAAATCCCCGCAGTGCTGAAAATATAACAGATGATTCAAAAACATCCTCCTCCAACAGCAGTACTTCAGGGTGTTTCTGCTCAGCTGAAGATCCCTGGTTTTTGGAAAAAGACACAAAAGAGCCCATTATCCCTGTATTTTATGTTGCCTTGAGTTACATTTTGTTTCCTTTGACTTTTCTAGTTAGCTTATCCTGCAAATACAGTTATGCATAGGGCAGAAAAATGACTCGCTTGGTCTCCCGTGTTGAGGAACTAGGGTAGAGGAATGCTTCAGCATACTGAAATACCCTCTGAAACCTGTAGCCTGATCCCGTCTCTGGCACAGAGGCTGCTGGAGAGCAGAGATCGTGCCCAACCTCATTCGCAAAGACACTGCAGCTTCAAGTCAGTTCATTATATTGCCAGAAAACGTCGAGAATTTAATATCCTCCCTGCACCTCTGACTATTCAGGAGTTTACTGATAACCAGCTGGAGCCGCTGCATATATTTCTGCTTGTAATAAAGTGAAGAGGCCCTTCCTAGAGGGACAGAGCCTGGACTGCTCCCAAAAATGTCAAGAGAATTCCTTAAACCACTCTTTTTCCTTGTTTTCCTTCCTCTCCTTATACACCCAGTTCTGCAATGTGCATTAATTCAGCAAGTAACTTTTGTGGGTGAGTGTTCAGTGATTCAAGCTCCTGAGAAGAACCCCATCCCAGCTCCCTTGTGAGGCTTCTCACACCTAGAGAGCTTTTTCCTCTGCTTCTGCCAGGGTGACAGGGGAAGCCACCCAGACCTCCTGCTCACAGCCAGCAGCTGCTGGCCATGGCCACTCCTGGAAACCTGCAGGGAGAGCATAAATGAAGGGGTGCAGAATTCTTCTGCAGGTCAGCTGAGATGGGCCTGAGCACTCAAGTTTGAAGCAATGGTCAAAGTCCCCTAAAAATCCCCCCCCAGAGGCAAAGGGACAAGGGGAAGGGTGTTGGGCTCAAGTCATCTGTGCTGTTTTCTTGCAGCTGATTGCAAAATCCATCAGGTATTTATTTCATCTGTTTTCCAGCACGAAGAATTGTCAGGATGTGCTGTCCCAAAACACACACTAACCATCTATCTGCTTTTGATTAGAAACCTTCTGTCATGAAGGAACAGAGGAGAGAGAGACTGTAATGAGCATGGTTGTGCTCTTTGCTGCTTCTGGAGAGAGGGGAAGTATCTTTGCTTTTTAGATCAAAGTTTTATTTGTCTACCTTGTTAAAACAGAAAACATTAGGATGAGAAACACACCTCACCTTCCTTGGTGCACGACACACAAGGACCAGGTTTTTTATTCACCAGTGACAGCATTTCTGAAATGGCATGGGTAGAGATTAAGGCAAAGCTGAGATCACAAGGGGTGGGGATAGTCAGGAATTCCTTGATTTCCAAAAAATTCCCGAGTACTTTGGCTGAATCCCTTAAGCTCCCTGGTGCTGCTGATATCCATCTGCAGGATGGGAGTAAGTGGATGCAGAATCTGCAAGCCGCTGTGAGGATGCACAGGTTGAGATCCCAAGGAATGCTGTTGCCATGGGGTGAGATGAGCATAAGTGTGTAAGAGCATTTGCTCTAAGTGCAGCTTTCTCTACAGAAGCCCTAGATGCAACTTTCCTCAAAAAAAACCCAGAGAGAAATCCTTACAGGAGGAGCAAGTGCAAATGTGGGAACTGGTTTGGGTCTACAACCTAAATAAACACTGCCAAGGAAATCCAAGCTTCAGAGTTTCGCACTTCACCATGAAAAATTTTGGCTGCTGTCATCACAGATGCTGACTCTCTCCCTTGGGTACCCTCCACAGCAAAGACTAAGGCAATGTGTCACATTCCTAGCCCAGACTTTTAGCCCTCTAGGGCAGGTAATGTTTATTTTTATGACTTCTGGAAAAATTTTAAAAAGGAGATGAAAACAATGTTCCTCTGACTATATGGTTGCTCTTACATATTTTCTGAAGCCATGGCAGGAAAATCTGTATGTGCCAGGAGAACATACTCCAAATCCTCCCTCCACGGCAAACAGCACATTGTCTTTTGCAGCACTGATGCTGCTTCACTGGACAATCCATGGTGCAAAGGCTAGAGCACACCTGATATTTTTTGCCTTTTTAGTGTAGATATTGATATACATGTTAAAGGAATAGTAAGAAACTAGAAGGGTGACACCCTCAAGCAGGATCCAAACAGGTATCTCAGATACAGGCAGCATTCCCTGCCAGTTTTCTAAACTTTGTGAAATATGAAAATGTCTACAATTATCTTCGGTATCCTTAAAAATTGTTTTCCAGAGGCTACTTCCCACCCATTTCTGGTGCTGATAAAACCCTCACAGGCACTTAAGAATCCCCAGTCTGGGATATCCAAAACTTCTGTCACAAAACTGGGGCTGGCTCAGTGGGGTGGTATGGGGGGGATCACCCTGAGAGGCATCAGTTTCCTCAGCCTGCTTTCCTAGAGCTTCATGCCTTACATTGAAGACTCTGATTCCTAACAAGGAAGAAGCCCTGGTGTTTCACGGGGCTGATGTCTCTCCCATCCCTAACCACTCTCCCTGTTCTGCAGCGGGAGGGCTGCGGGGTGCGTGGGCGGTGGGAGGCCGCGGGGAAGCCTGCGGGACCTGACGTGTCTCCCTCAGCTGGCGTGAGAACCGCCTCGCTCACTTGCAGTCATGAAACGTGCAGAAATGTGTGTATCTTTCAGACCAGTACCCTCTGCCAAATTTCAAAAGCCACTGCTGGGGGTGGGGGGCACTGACAGACACGAACACCATAACTGCACATGCCTTGCTTCCTGCCTTAGGAAAACAGAAAGAAAACTCGACTCCACAGGAAAATAAAAAAATTTAAAAATACAGCATGCTTCCAGACACTGCCAGCACTCCGCAAGAGCAAGCCCCGGTTCAGAGGCTGACGGCATTGCAGGCAGCAGCACCATCGGCAGCCACCCGCCCACCCTGGCCCAGCCGCCTGTGCCCCTTGCATCCCTGTCTCTGGCATGACCCGCCGCGGGTGTCACAGCAACATCTGGTCAAGGTGGGCATTGGCATGGCCAGTCCAGGCCGTGAACCCACCCAGGGCTTGCAGAAAACGGGAATTTCTTGTCTCGGGGTTGTTGGTGGTGGCTGAGCACCAATAAGCTCAGATGTGCCAATATCGGTGCCCAGCCAGTGCTAACCCTACAAAACCTGTATCCTGAAACTGGGTGAAATGGGAGCGGGTTTTATACGGCTGATTTTATCCTAATCGAAAAGAAACACCACCACCTTACTCCCACTCGTTTCTATACCAATGCTGTAGAGGACGGTGCAAAAAGGGTCTATCATCCTGTTTTCTTCACTCCTTGCCAGCCACCTCTCCCTCACCAGGTCCATGGACC